>CM035142.1:32013140-32613140 GCA_020205605.1 Panax ginseng
ACATCATTTACATCATATTTACATCATAACATATTTATATCATTTAATCAAAATACTAAAATTTAAATACTAAAATACTAAAATTTTACTCAAATACTAAAATTTTACCATAGTTGTATAACATATCAAAATACTAAAAGTCACTTACCCTATATCAAAATACTAAAAGTCACTAATTACATATTACATCAAATACTAATTAAAAAATACTAAAAAAATCAAATTAAAAAATACTAAAAAAAATTCAAATTATTTTGTTAATTAATCAAAACAAAAAAATTTAAATTACATCATTAAAATACTAAAATCATAACATATTTACATCATTTACATCATAACATAACATATTATCATATTTACATCATTTACATCATATTTACATATAACATATTTACATCATTTAATCAAAATACTAAAATTCAAATACTAAAATACTAAAATTTTACTCAAATACTAAAATTTTACCATAGTTGTATAACATATCAAAATACTAAAATTTTACCATAGTTGTATAACATATCAAAATACTAAAAATCACTTACCCAACACTAAAATACTAATTACATATTTACATCAAATACTAAAAATACTAATTAAAAAATAGTAAAATAAAAATACTAAAAAAATCAAATTCAAAAAATACAAAAATTCAAAAATAATAAAATACTATAATTCAAATTATTTTGTTAATTAATCAAAACAACAAAAATTCAAATTACATCATTAAAATACTAAAATCATAACATATTTACATCATTTACATCATAACATAACATATTATCATATTTACATCATTTACATCATTTAGTTATCATCATTATTAAAATACTAATTACATATTTACATCATTTAATCAAAATACTAAAATTCAAATACTAAAATACTAAAATTTTACTCAAATACTAAAATTTTACCATAGTTATATAACATATCAAAATACTAAAATTTCACCATAGTTGTATAACATATCAAAATACTAAAATCACTTACCCAACACTAAAATACTAATTACATATTTACATCAAATACTAAAAATACTAATTAAAAAAAATACTAAAATACTAAAAAAAATCAAATTAAAAAAATAAAAAAATCAAAAATGATAAAATACTAAAATTCAAATTATTTTGTTAATTAATCAAAACAACAAAAATTCAAATTACATCATTAAAATACTAAAATCATAACATATTTATATCATTTACATCATAACATAACATATTATCATATTTATATATTTACATCATTTATATCATATTTACATCATTAAAATACTAATTACATATTTACATCATTTAATCAAAATACTAAAATTCAAATACTAAAATACTAAAATTTTACCATAGTTGTATAACATATCAAAATACTAAATTTTTTACCATAGTTGTATAACATATCAAAATACTAAAAGTCACTTTCACCCGACATTAAAATACTAATTACATATTTACATCAAATACTAAAAATACTAATTAAAAAAAAAACTAAAATACTAAAAAATCAAATTAAAAAATACTAAAATTCAAAAATAATAAGTAATACTATAATTCAAATTATTTTGTTAATTAATCAAAACAACAAAAATTCAAATTACATCATTAAAATACTAAAATCATAACATATTTACATCATAACATAACATATTATCATATTTACATCATTTACATCATATTTACATCATTAAAATACTAATTACATATTTACATCATTTTATCAAAATACTAAAATTCAAATACTAAAATACTAAAATTTTACCATAGTTGTATAACATATCAAAATACTAAATTTTTACCATAGTTGTATAACATATCAAAATACTAAAAGTCACTTACTTACCGACATTAAAATACTAATTACATATTTACATCAAATACTAAAAATACTAATTAAAAAAATACTAAAAAAAAAATTCAAAAAATACTAAAATTCAAAAAAATACTAAAATTCAAATTATTTTGTTAATTAATCAAAACAACAAAAATTCAAATTACATCATTAAAATACTAAAATCATATCATATTTACATCATTTACATCATAACATAACATATTATCATATTTACATCATTTACATCATATTTATATCATAACATATTTACATCATTTAATCAAAATACTAAAATTCAAATACTAAAATATTAAAATTTTACTCAAATACTAAAATTTTACCATAGTTGTATAAAATATCAAAATACTAAAATTTTACTATAGTTGTATAACATATCAAAATACTAAAAGTCATTTACCCAATACTAAAATACTAATTACATATTTACATCAAATACTAAAAATACTAATTAAAAAAATACTAAAATACTAAAAAATCAAATTAAAAAATACTAAAATTCAAAAATAATAAGTAATACTATAATTCAAATTATTTTGTTAATTAATCAAAATAACAAAAATTCAAATTACATCATTAAAATACTAAAATCATAACATATTTATATCATTTACATCATAACATAACATATTATCATATTTACATATTTACATCATTTAATAAATTGATATAATATATTATGATCTAAATATGTAATACTCAAATTACCCACTGCTACTCTACTAGCCCAGACTCTGAACTCAAGTCCGAACCCTCAAATCCCAATTCCCAAATCCCAAATTCCAAACCCAGATCTCGAACAGTCAAACTCTCAATCTCTGGTCCCAAACGGCCAAACTCAGATCTCGAACTTGTCTCAATCTCACGACTCTCATCGGCCGACTGCCATCGGTGCATCGCCTCATCGGCTCCGACGGCCTTTTATCGGTCATCATCAGTCAATCTCGAAGTCAGAGAGACGAAGACTCGAACTCTCGAGTCTCGATCTCTCATCTGGTGTGAGACTCTTGAGTGTCTGACATCTTCAATTCTTCATCGGCTGAACTGTTTGAAACTTGAAAGTAAGTTCTTACTCGAATTTTGGATGTTTGAAATTGGTTGGTAATTTGGTAATGAGGAGATACCCTTTTTTGTGCAAAACTGCAAACTGCAAACCTAGTCCCATAGTCTGAATATTTATTTAGTTACTTCTCCAATTTGACTTTCTGGCTTCTGCAGTGTTGAATATGGTTGATCATGCCCCTTATTGTGCTCTGTCATGTTGACGGATGAATGTTTTGTTTTTAGAAATCAGCTGGTGGAGTGTTGTTGCCCAAATCCGCTGTCAAATTTGAACGATATCTCATGGGGGAGGTGAGCAAAACACATGCACATCTTCTAATGTATCAGTACATATGACTGAATTCAAAAAGAATTACATGGGCCAACAGGCCAAGTCCATAATGCTTTTAAATTTCAGATTCTTGCTGTTGGTGCTGAGGCAGGTGAAGTAGAGGCTGGGAAAAAGGTAGGGTCATATAGTTGTTGACTACTCATTTTCCCTGTTGGCTGAAATCAAATTTATTAAAAGCCTAAATTGCATTATGTCTGTTCATATATTTAGTTCTGGTTCTGCATTGTAATAATGAATATATGTTTCTTTTGCAGGTTCTATTCTCTGATATAAATGCTTATGAGGTAAGGATTGTTGCATTAAGTTGAGGTTAAACTCTAGTACTTAACATGATTCCATTACATTGGTTCTTCTAAATTCCTTTAGGTTACATTGGTGGTAAATAGCTTTTACAGGTTAATCATTTTTAAGTATCTATTATATGGAGATCTAAGGCTATTAATCTTGACAATTTCTAAATTCTTTTTTAAACTGAATAATTGTGTATAATGGAGCCCTTTTATTCATATCAGTTTTCTTTATTATTTATTTCTCTGTTACTATCTATAAAGACAATAATGGGTCTTAGGTGTGGGTGGTTATGAAAATGTTACTATACAAAGTCAAATTTATACATTGAGTAGATTTTTGGCGGGTCTGGTTTATTAAACTAAACACGTAAATGGGTATGGGTGAATGTGTACAATTTTATGCAGGTTCGGGTATGCAGCGGTAAACCAACCACGATTGTTGCTTCCAGTGAAGGGGTTTTACCTCTCTAAAAACATATTCTAATCGAGTCACCCTTGGTGGGTTTGTTGCAAAGAATAAGTCGTGGTCTTCGAGACAGAAAAGCCTTTTTACTTCATAGTCTATTCGTCGACGTTTCAGTCTATAAAGCAGTTGAAGTCATTAAACATCTCATTGGCAATAGTTAGTGGCCTACAAATGCTTTTATTACACCAATTTCTCACGAGGAAAGAATTGGAGATCTACTTATGTGTGTGACAAGAGATTTGCCTGATACAAGCACAAAGTTGGATGGTAAAAATGATGCAAGTTGGGTTCTTGGAATGTCACAAGAAGAGGTTGCAAAGAGAAACTTATTTAAAGGCATAATCATGGATGAAAGTGCCACTTGGCTCATGTCAAGATATTATTTGTTGCACTATTCTTTTCATTATATGATTACATTGCTCTAAATTATTGTTATTCCTTGTTGAAGCCGAGGTCAAATTTGATGTCTCGCAGGATACTTCTACTTTAGGCGTTGTGGTTGTTAGACATCATGGATATACTACCACTAGAGCTCTCACCCATTGATGGAAGGACACTGATAGATTTTATGCATACAAGGGGTTTGCGAATGTGCTCTTTGGGGCGTGTGGTAATTAGACTGCTAGTGGTTAAGTAACCATTGTAACCATTCGAATCAACAAGTAAGCATCATGGCCTTCCTAATCCTTCGCTCTTATTCCTTTTAAGTGTTAGCAATTAGACCGCTAGTGGCTAAGTAACATTAATGATCGCTGTGAATCATGTGGTTAAGACTTCTAAGATCAAGTTATTTGCTTTTTGTTGTTTAAGCCATACTACCGGGGGCAAAGTAAGCTAGAGATCATGTAATATATACATATAAAAGGACCGCACCCTAACCGCTTGATAGAATGCTTGTGAGAAACCGCTGCTGTCAACTCGCCTTAAAAAGGGGAGTGCAACAAGTAGTAAAAGCGATATACTCATATTGTTACCTTATCATTCTATGAGTGTAAAAGATACTTAAAAGTCGGGCTTTACTTTAACATAAGATGATTATGACTTGCTATTCAAATGCCATGCTTAGAAGGCCTAAGTGAGATTATCGTGTGTTAATGTTCGCCATCGAGGAATAATGATTAACATAGTCATTTATTTCCAAATTGTTAGTATATAGTATGACAGTAGTATTAACCACAATATGGAACAACATCATTGAAATGCTAATTAAGTATGTGAAATCAAAAGCCTTACACAAAGGATATCTAAGGTTAATGGTTAATTTCTTTTAGCATGATCTGTGTTACCATATGAACTCCATGTGGTGATAAGTGGACCGCTATGCTATAGTTATTAATAAGGACCGCTATAATGCTAAATGACTAGACTAAGTGCAGCTTTAGATTCATGACCAAAATACCAAGCTAATAATCAAGTAAAGTCACTATGCTTGTATATTATGTGGATTGGTATATTATGTATAACCTAGATGTATGCTATGCATGTGTTAATACAATATAAAAGATAGTATAAGTTTTTATATTGCACCTTCATGCTATCCTTGTAAACGTATGTGTAAGCCATGGTTATTTTTGAAATTTAATCAAAAAGGGGTCAGGTTGGTCTAAGGCATCGAGACCTTGCTTTAAATGTTTTACATCATAATTACCAAAAGCATGTTTTAGAAAGACATATATGTCAATGCTTGCTACTATTTTGGTGTAATGAACCATGCCTAAGATGCTAGTCTAAAACTGCTAAGCAAAACAGTATGGCTAGAAAGGGAGCCCAAAATGGGTGGTTGTTTATGATTGAAAAATATATTACCATACCCATAACTCGGTATGCAGTAATGGACTGTGACTATATACTTGTTGTTGTGGTCGGAATGAGCATAAATGATCGCTAGAAAGACTTTAGTTGCTATACTAATCATTATTGCATTATATGAACTCATTATGTGTTGCTTTACTAACTCATGTAGTATTAAAATTCACTACTATGCTATATTGCTATGTCGACCGATCGCTAGCCTTACTTGTGTGACCTTACTAACTATCGTGGTATTATGAGGACCAGATTGATGACTAAATATTGCACTATTGATGACCGAGTTTGAGTAGAGGAGATAGGATGGGTCGTGGAGAAATAAGGAGGATAAAATGGGTTATAATATAAACAAAGGGTCATGGAACTAGTAGCTTGTAATCATGCCCACCAACCGCTTGATAAAAGACCTAAACAAACTGCTTTTGGTAAAAAGGAACTAAATAGTAGAACAAGTAAACTATTTACTTGATTTACCCAACATATGTGATGACCGAAATGTTTTGGCATAGAAAGATTTTAGCATAGTTCGCTTTTTAGGCCAAGTAATTTAGCTTGACAAACTCCTTTGCCTACTCATGAAACAATCACTAAACCAAGGAGCCAAAGCTTTATAGGCCAATTGGGATAACTTTAGAACTCTAAAAGATTATAGCCAAGAGGTCTGCTCTAGAAATCTAGCAAAACCGAGGTTGTGAGGATTGTTGAATGGGTTAAGGAGTTGGGAGAGGTGGTCACGCCGCCTAATGGCAAAGAAGAACCAAATTTTTATTTTTCTCGCTTGCTTCCTTGTGATTTTCTCATTAGCATCGCTTATTAAAATATTAGATCCTCAAGAGGTAGCAAAGTGGGGATCAAAAGAGCCACCATCGCCCAAGGACAACAAATTGTAACCAACCACAATAGGTAAATGGCCCTCTTCGGCCCCAAGATCAAAAAGTCAAAGCCATGTTTTAGTGGTCGCTAACATGATGGAAGAAAAAGGATCATTAAAGGCATAACCGCTATAGCAGCCTTTAGAAAACCATTTTTTGACTTTAAAGTGTGATTAAAAAAAAAGCTTACCTATCATGTACAAATCTTAAGTAAACATATAGAACTTTAAAATTAGAATGAGAAAGAAGAAAAGAGGGCAAGGTGACTCCCCATTTGGCAAAGCAAAGTGGGCTCAAGAGGCGTGAGTCGGGAGCTCTTTATGGGCTTCCAAATAATATACATGTGATACCTTGATGTACAATTGAAGTAATAGCATTACAAGAGTATGTGTTATCCTGGGATTTGCAAAGGGTCATGATATAGGTTAATAAACTCTAAAATGAGGCTAAACATAGATGGACATCTATTATTGGATGTATTAAGCTAAATTGGGACTGTTTAAACCTCAAAGGGGCTGTTTTTGCATAATATAGAAAAACAAAGATACTTAATGCCTTAGTATGGAAATAAAAGCTATAAACCATGGGATAAACAAAAGTTGAGCATGTAAATTGGAAATACCTTTAATAAGCTACAAAAGCATTTTTGTATGCTAGAACTAAAACACTCGTGTTAAAATCCTAATAAGATATAATAAGCTATATACATGTTGTGTGACACCATTAAAGAGAAAAATGGTGAAGATAAGAACATGGATGAGATATTTTAAAAATGTATTACATATAAGAAATATATCCATGACTACTAACATGCTTGATTAATGCAAATAATTACTGTAATATGATTCCTATTACTTGTTGTAAGCATGTCGAACCCCATCAAAGTGAAAATTGACTAATGTGAAAACATGGATGAGATATTTGAAAAATGTATGAAATATAGAATTTAATTACAACCATGATCACCAAACTATGTGATATGTGAGCTTACAAACTATATAACTTAGCTATGTGATTAACATGCTTGTTAATATAAATAATCGTAGTAGATTTTTGTGAGAACACTTCAATTAAGTCAAATCCTAACAATAGACTACAAACAAGACAAGTTTCTAACTCTTACTTTTATCGAAAGCAAGTATTCTACCGTAGAGAGATGTGTTCTTTAATTTCCGAACTCTCCTATTATGGTTAATATAAGGTTAAATAACCTTTTATTCCAATCACCTTCAAAAGAATAGATATTGAACTTCTCTTACATAAGTTATATTGAAAATATGTTAATGCCATTAATCTTGCTAGACAATTGTTAAGATACATTGATATTATTCATTAAACTCTCATTTAAAGTTCTCCAAACCATCTTTATTCATGAAACTCTCATTTAAAGTTCTCCAAATTTCACAGTCATTTTTGATGAGCGAAGCAGACAACAAAGAAAGCTTGGCATCGTGGTGTCAGAATTTGAGCTCAATACACGAAACCAGTAGCACCCATTACATGTAATTGATTTGATCATCGATTTCATTCCCCCGTCAAGTTACTTTTCCCGAGACATTAAAAGGCAGCTCTGATCAACATGAGACTTCAAGCTTTGGGATCAAAGGTGGTGCATCCTTATGGAGCTCAGTCAAGAAATTCCTGGGGTATGATAATTGCTGCAATTCCTTTTTGTTCTTTTACTCAATATTATTTTTATTACTTTGATTTCTCCTCTATGCACGACTATACATTCAAATTATAAGAAAAGGATAAATGTCCATTTTTCTCAATCTCATGTCATTTTCTTAAGCATTCTAAAAGCTTAGCTGACATTATTACTAGAACTGCTATGGTATTAATTACTAAAAAACATAATAAGGTTAAAATATTTAAAAATATTTGGACCCACACAAATAGTGTAATTAACTTGAGAGTGGAATGTTCTTACTTGGATATGTACACTTTGGGTTAAATTATTATGCATGTCATATTTCACATTTAGTTTGTGTACTTTAGACTTCTTTTTAGGACAAAATGCAGTATTTCTCGACATGCTTTTGAGGATGGAGTATCAAGTCGATGACCTTGTAATAAAGATGGTCCATGTAATCAGAGAAAATAAGAACTTGATTTTGGGATAATAATTTCTTAATTCATTCTTCTCAATTACATCGCTTATATACACAAGTATCCTAATTTATAGTGTGCATTAGTACCACGTGAGAAACTCTATTGCCTTTTTTCTCTTATGAGCAATACTTGTACATTAGTACCAATGTAGTAACTCTATTATCTTTGTGTATTGATTTTGGTACTAAGTGTCTCTCGTGACCTATTTGCTTCATTTTCCTCGACTTTTGTTATTATTTTTAAATATGTGCGTGAAGACCGCTTCACGACCGCCTTTGCAATATCGGGTATCAAATTTTCGTACTACGCTTACTTTTAAGACAAGGGACAAAATTATGAAGTGTACTCTCTCTATATATGTAGATATATAGTTTGATTGAAGAACTATGGTAGCTTTAGATGGTTAATTATAAAGATAATGAATGATTATGTAGCGGATGATTTTATTAAGTTAATAATATTTTAGTTTTTTATATTTTTGCCATTATTTTCTATGGGGACATTGAGTCAGTCAGGTACACAAAAAGAATGTCAAATTTTGATTTGGCAACAATATAATTCGTTACTAAAGCATTGAACAAGTTTTAATATAGCAATAATTTTTTATACATTTAGCAACAAATTTTTGTTGCTAATGGCATTAAAAATATAATATTTGGCAACGAAAAATTAACCTAATAACAACGGAGATGATATTGTTGCTAATACTAACATAAAAGGCAACATTTTTATCGCTGTAACTCATATCAACTTTCATTGCATTATATAAAGAAATCCAAGAACATATAATGTCGCTGCTAATCGATTTACTTTCGTTATATTGAAAAATAACCAAAGAACAAATATTTTCGCTGTTTATTCAAAGATAATGTCGCTAAGCAAATAAAATAATCAAAGAACAAAAATTGTTGCTAAAAATTTTACATTCCGCAACGAAAAGTAAGCTTAGGCAACAATTTTCATAATTTCATCGCAAACGAAAAATGTCATTGCAAAAAATGGTGTCAATTGCAACGAAAATGCATGGTCGCTGCAAAAAAGAGTTCATTTCGTTGCCAATTAGCAGGCTTTTGCAACGAAATGGGGTTTTTAGCAACAAAATTTTAATTATTCTGCAACAATGCATTTTGTTGCTAAAGGATCGAGGTCTCTGTACGAAAGTCAAATTTCTTTGCAAAATATAGTACTTTTGGCAACGAAAAAAAACGCTCGTCATGGAACAATTAGCAACGCCATCACAAGCAACGAAAGACGAACGACAAAGAAATTCGTTGCCAAAACCCTTTTGCAACGAAATTTGGCACCTTTAGCAACGAAAATTCGTTGTTGCTGAAGCCCCATTTTTTTGTAGTGAGAGTGGTTACCGCTTTTGTCTGAATGTTTTCCTCCTCACCGGTTTTCATTGTTCGATGATCGCCGCCACCGGATGACTTCCTCGCTGCCCCCTCGTCAACGTACTCATTATCTCGCTTAATAATTGAGCCATGTTGACAACATCTGAATATAAAGAAAATTTATGAGAGATAAGATATTGTCGAATCTCTGGTTTTAAACCTCTCAGAAACATCCTCGTCATTCGTTCCTCATTTTCTACCAAATGAGGTGCAACCTGGATAACTCTGCGAACTTTGCCTCGTATTGGGACACCGTCATGTTGTTTTGTTCTAGTCTAATAAACTCTACCTCCTTCATATGGCGAATACTTTCAGGAAAGTATTTTTCATTGAAAAGTTTATGAAACGTTTCCCAAGACATGCTGAGTGCGGCAGGCTGGGTACATTTCACAGACTACCACCAGTAGTCTGCCTCGCCACGGAACATAAAGGTAGCGAATGAAACCTTCTGTTCCTCCGTGCATCCCAAAACATCTACGTGACTTGAAATTTTGCGTGTAGCGCTTATAGGCCTCCTCAGATGGGAATTTAACTGGGTCCCAAGGAGTAACTTGGCTTTGGGAGGAGGATGGAGGAGGGCCAATACTAGTCCTTGGACGTTTCAAAGCCATGATGAGCAAAATCAATTGAATAATAAAAGTACGAAGCACAGATGGAGCGATACCACAGCTTTTGACGAACACTGGTTAAAAAAACTTCAACTGGGACACAGAGGGGAGAGAAACAACGGTCTGAATAGCAATCGTACGTCTGTTGGGTGCTCAAACGATAGGAAACGGTCGACGGTTGGGATATCTGATAGAGAGACGCGTCTCTTGGTGAGGAAAAACTGAATTGAAATGATAGGCTCAGCAGATTGACCTGAAACACCTTATTTAATTATCAAAAACACGCTGCTAGCGCCGGGGCGTGAGGCATGGCGCCGGTGCACGGGGGGTCAAACCCACTATGGCGTTGGGGTGCCAAATTCGGCGTTAAGGCATGAGACTCACTGGATCATAGCGCCGGGGCCAGAATCGGCAATAGGCGCTTAATTATGCACCATGGCGACATGATGAAAGTTTTGTTTCAAAGATTAAGGTATGGGCGCCATTCTATGGTTACGCGCCATACATGGCGCTGGGGCACCACTTTAGAAATTTCTAGCTCAACAAAATCCTTCACCAAGGAGCATTACATATCAGTAATAGAACCAACATAATATTGACAAGCTCTAACTAAGGACACCCTGAAACAGATACTAATAACATGTACTAACCAAAACAAACAGCACAGATAGGAATTACAAATCTAACTACTGAGAATCTTTCACATACTAACAGACTATGCAAATCACAGCTATACTACAAACTACAGACACTAACTAGATAATGAAAATGAGACTTAGTTAATAAAGATAAAAATAATTTGGTCGATACTGAGATGGGGATGCCTCCCATCAAGCTCTTGATTTAGAGTCGTCGGCTTGACTGTTTCTGGTCTTACATCGGGTCTCCCAATGTAAGGGAGGTATTCTGCCGGTCGACCTCGCCGCCCCAGTAGTGTTTTAATCTCTGTCCATTGACCTTGAAGGTTGTGTTAGAATTTGGGTCCTCAACCTCTATCGCCACATAAGGATAAACTTCGGCAATTGTAAAGGGGCCCAACCATCGGGACTTAAGCTTTCCTAGAAATAACTTTAGCCGGGAATTGAAAAGAAGAACCTTCTGGCCCGGTTCAAAGTGTCTCTCTAGGATTTTCTTGTCGGTCCACCTCTTGGTCTTTTCCTTGTACAACTTAGCATTTTCATACGCTTGCAGACGAAACTCATCTGATTCATTTAGTTGCAAGAGCCAGTTTTCGTCGGCTGCCTCAAGATCAAAGTTGAGCTTCTGAATATCCCAATAAGCATTATGCTCCAATTCTACAGGGAGATGACATGCCTTACCATAGATAAGCCTATACGGAGACATTCCGATAGGCATTTTATAGGCTGTACGGTAGGCCTATAATGCATCATCGAGCTTCTTAGACCAGTCTTTATGATTTGGGTTAACGATCTTCTCCAAGATTCGTTTCACCTCTCGATTTGAAATTTCAGCTTGGCCGCTGGTCTATGGGTGGTAGGCAGCGGCGATCTTATGGGTCACCCCATACTTGGCTAGGAGGGCTTCAAAGTGTTTGTTATAAAAGTGCGACCCTTCATCGCTAATGATATCCCGAGGTGTGCCAAAATGGGTGAAAATATTCTTCTTAAGGAACTGGAGCACCACCTTAGCATCATTTATCGGCAAAGCAATTTCTTCCACCCACTTAGAGACATAATCCACTGCCACAAGGATGTAGAGATTGTTGAAAGAGGACGGGAACGAACCCATGAAGTCGATGCCCCATACATCAAATAATTCCACCTCCAGGATATTCTGCAGTGGTAGCTCATGCCGTCTTGATATGGTGCCCACGCTTTGGCATCTGTCGCAATGCAACACATATGTGTGTGTATCCTTGAATAGGGTGGGCCAGTAAAATCCCGACTAAAGCACTTTAGCTGCAGTTCGTTGGCCTCCAAAATGACCTCCATAGTTTGAAGAGTGGCAGTGATGTAGCATACCTTCAATTTCTTCTTCCGGCAAACATCTTCGCAGAATCTGATCAAAACATTACTTGAATAAGAAGGGTTCGTCCCATAGATATTGTTTGGCATCTGTTAGGAATTTCTTCTTTTGTTGATAGCTCAGATTTTGGGGAAGCACTTGGCAAGTGACGTAGTTGGCGAAGTCCGCATACCACAGAACTTTGCCATTGACAACAAAAAGTTGCTCGTCCGAAGAAGTCATTTATGGCTTTGTCGGCATCTCCTGAGGGCGTGGTGTTTTCCAATCTTGACAAGTGATCGGTAACCTAATTTTTTGTCCCCTTCTTATCTCAGATTTCCAAGTCAAACTCCTGGGGAAGCAGAACCCACCGTATCAATCTCGGCTTAGCATCCTTCTTTTCTATCAAATACTTGATTGCCGAGTGAGGTGTATATAATCACCTTCGTTCCAATGAGGTAGGAACGGAACTTGTCAAAGGCATAGACTACTGCCAGCAATTCCTTCTCAGTGGTGGTATAATTTAACTGAACATCAGTTAATGTCTTGTTGGCATAGTAAATGGTGTGAAAGATATTCTCCCTTCTCTGGCCCAACACTGCTCTGATTGCAAAGTCGCTGGCATCACACATTAATTCAAAAGGGTAGGTCCAGTCTAGAGCCATCACAATAGGTGTCGTTACAAGTCTTTTCTTTAATAAATCAAAGGCACTCAAGCAGGCCTCATCAAACTGGAAAGGCATATCCTTCTCCAATAGAGTGCACAATGGTTTTGTAATCCTTGAGAAGTCCTGGATAAACCTTCTGTAGAACCCGGCATGCCCGAGAAAACTCCTCACCCCTTTCACTGAGTTGGGTGGAGGAAGGTTATTGATCACATCTATCTTTGACTTATCAACCTCAATTCCGCCTGCAGAAACCGGATGGCCCAAAATAATGCCCTCTTCAACCATGAAGCGACATTTCTCCCAATTCAGCACCAGGTTAGTTTCGACACATCGATAGAGAACGACAGTCAGATTTGTCAAGCAGTTTTCAAAAGAGCTCCCAAACACTGAGAAGTCATCCATGAAGACCTCTAAGGTCTTTTTAACCATATCAGAGAAGATCAACATCATACACCGCTGAAACGTTGCGGGAGCATTACATAACCCGAAAGACATTTTTCTAAGGCAAAGGTCCCATACGACATGTGAACGCCGCCTTCTCCTCGATCTTCGTGAGAAATAGAAATCTGATTGTACCCCTGAGTACCCATCTAATGTATAAATAATATTCGTGCCCAGCCAACCGGCCAAGCATCCGATCAATGAATGTAAGGGAAAATGATCCTTATATATAGATTTGTTCGGGCTTCAGTAATCCATGCACACTTCCACCCCTTGGCCACCGCTCCGGTGGAAATCAGTTCGTTGTTCTCGTTGGACACAACTATCATCCCTCCCTTCTTTGGCACGCACTGGATAGGACTAACCCAAGGGCTATCGGAGATGGGGTAGATAATGCCCGCATCTAACAATTTAATTATTTCCTTCTGGACGACTTCTTTTATAATGGGATTTAGCCGCCTCTGATGCTCTATAGAAGGCTTTTAGCCTTCCTCCAGAAGAATTTTATGCATGCATAGAGTCGGGCTGATCCCTTTTATATCAGCTATAGACCATCCCATGGCAGTTTTGTATTTCTTAAGCACAAGCAGTAATTTTTCTTCCTGACACTTGGTTAGAGAAGCAGAAATTATCACAGGTAAAGAAGATAAATTTCCTAAGTAAGCATACCTTAGGTGATTAGGCAAAAGTTTAAGCTCGAGGATAGGAGGCTCGACGATTGACGGCTGAGCCTTGAAAGTGGATGCCTCATTATCATTCAAAGACTCAAACTGTCGGTGAAATTGCTTTGATCTTTGGGCCTCATCGAGCCATTTGGCACATTCCACATGTGTGGGCTCTTCCGTAGTGTTGGCCCTAGTTAAAGTGGCTTCCAAAGGGTCTTTAATGCTAGTTTTTGAGAATACTTCCTTTATAAAATTATCAATTGTAGTAATTTGGAAGCAATCCTTAAGGGTATTGGGATACTTCATTGATCTGAAGACATTGAACGTCACTTCTTGATCATGTACCCTCATTGTTAACTCCCCTTTTTGAACATCGATCAGGGTCCTACCAGTTGCCAAGAATGGTATGCCCAATATTATCGGGACCTCCCTGTCTTCTTCAAAATCTAGGACTATGAAATCCGCTGGGAATATGAACTTATCAACCTTAACAAGCACATCCTCTACAATCCTTCTTCGCACGTAGACCCGTCACCAATTGTAAAGTGACGCCGATAGCTCGGGCTTCCTCGAGGCCCAACTTCTTATAAATAGAGAGGGCATCAAGTTGATGCTTTCCCCTAAAATCACAAAGAGCCTTGCCAATAAACCGTCCCCAATAGTGCACTAATAGTAAAGCTCCCCTGATCTTTTAGCTTTTGTGGAATTTTATTTTGCAGGATGGCACTACACTCCTCTGTCAATGCCACAGTTTCGTAGTCTCCCATTTTTCGCTTCTTGGATAGAATGTCCTTCATGAACTTGACATAACTAGGTATTCCCTCCAATGCCTCCACAAATAGGACATTTATGTGCAGTCTTTTGAACACCTCCAAGAATTTGGAAAACTAGTTATCCAGCTTCTGTTTCTGCAACCGCTGGGGGAAAGGCAACTGAGGGAGAGGCTGATTTACAATGCTCACGGGTGGAGATGGTGTTGCAGGGCTATCTTGTCTACTTCCTTCACCCACTAATGTCTCAGTATTCTTCTCCTCTGGAGGTTCCTTTTCAGTCACTAATTCTTCCATAGGAGCACTCTCTCCACTTTGTTCCTTAGTAGTTCTTCCACTTCTAAGGGTCACTGCTTTACACTGTTCCTTGCCTTCCCATTTCGGGTTGACATCCGTGTCACTAGGCAATGTGCCTTATGGACGACTGTTTAAAGCAGTAGCCAATTGTCCCATCTTTACCTCAAGATTTATAATGGAAGCCTCTTGATTGTTACTTCGAGTTTCATTCTGGGCTATGTACCTTGACAGGAGATCTTCTAAATTTGGCTTCTTCTCCTGTTGAGGAGGTGGTTGGTGGAATTGATTATGAGTGTTCTGATGTTGTGGGGTGAACTGATTCTGAGATGGGAACCCAGGAGGGTTAGCATAATTCGGCCTGGTTGATGAAGGTTGTGGTTGATTGGGGTTGTTACTGTTGTTGTTGTTGTTATTGTTGCCCCATGAGAAGTTTGGATGATTTCTTAACCCCGGGTGGTAATGAGTGGGAAGATTGGTGTTTTGTTGCCGCCCGTAGTTAGAAACAAATTGAACTGACTCAGGGCTTATCGCACACTGATCAGTAGGGTGGCCCCTTGGCATAATTCACATTGAACTACGACACTTTGCATGTTCTGAACCGCTGAAGATCCCATGGTGTCTAGCCTCTTTTTTAGTTCTGCTACCAGAGCCGCTAACGATGTGAAAGAGTCAACTTCATAAACCCCCGCTGCTCTTCTGGGGGCTTGCTTATCATTTGGCCATTGGTAATTATTGGCCGCCATTGTCTCCACCAGCTCGTATCCCACTGTGTGATGTTTTGCCATGAAGGCTCCTCCAGACGCGGCATCAATACTTGAACGAGTTGATCCTGACAACCTATTGTAAAAGGTCTGGATAGGTAACCATTCTGGAAAACCATGGTGCGGGCATTTTCTCAGAAGATCCTTAAACCGCTCCCACGAGTTGTATAAGGATTCGGATTCGAACTGAACAAAGGACGTGATATCATGCCTGAGCCTGATTATTTTGGCGGGCAGAAAAAACTTCGCCACAAATTTCTATGCTATATCAGCCCATGTGGTAATGGAGCCTGACGGTAATGAATGAAGCCAGCTCTTGGCCTTGTCCCTTAATGTAAATGGAAACAACCGGAGTCTGATGGCATCGTCAGACACTCCGTTGCATTTAAATGTGTCGCATATCTCCACAAAATTAATCAAGTGATAATTGCGATCATTATTCGGTAGTCCCCCAAACTGAATGTTGGTGCACATTTGAATGGTGCCCGGCTTGATCTCAAAATTATTAGCTTGGATGGCGGGCCTTAGAATGCTCGCCTGGAGATCGTCAATGCGAGGCATAGCGTACTCCCTCAAAGATTTCTGAATTTCCTCAGCCATTATGATAGGAGAAGGTATTTCCTTAGATTCTTCTCTCCTCAATCGTCTGTATGTCCTTAGATTCTTATCAACCTCGGGGTCGAGAGGCGTTATGTTCCAACCCTTCCGAGGTGTCATAAACAGTGAAGACTACTTGAAAAGAGAGTTAAACAGAAGAATCAGTTTAAGGTAAGATCGCAATAACTTAGTTTTAAAATTGAGAAACAATTAATTGTAAGTCCCCGGCAATGGCGCCAAAAACTTGTTGGTCGATTTAGCTATTGCCAAATCGCGCGCAAGCATACGCGGTCCACAAGTAATATATGTAAGTAAAGTGTCAAACCCACAAGGACAAAGTCTTAAAAGAAAACAAATACTAAGGTAAAGTTGTTACGAATCTTATCTAAACAAGCAAACTAAGATGGTTGGTTAAGCTATATGTTTAAAGCTAAAGAATAAGAGAAGTGGTTGTGCTTAGGAAGTCAAGATAGGATTACAACTCCCCTAATGCGTCGCCTAATCTCCTAACTCTCCGCATTACAAACGAATCAAGGAATGGTTAACCGAGAAAAGTAATTACGCATAAGCTTCTGTCGAAGGTCAAATGCACATCCCTAACCGGCTAAAACACAATATATCTATTGGTGAGAATAACTCGGTCAAGGTCATTAAGCTAAGTCTCAAGGTCACACAAGGCACATAGAGATATGTCTATCCTATAAGCATATTATGCACACATTCCATCTAAGATGGTCATAACAAAAGTGTCATTGCATTCAAAGATAGATAATAACGCCCATTTGTCAATTTTTATTACTATCAATACCAATTTCTTTATCAAGCAATCACCATTAAAAATAATCAATACAACAACCCATTCCAAAATGATTCATTATATAAAATAGAGAGAGGAAGTTGATTAAGCTAAACAAAGGTTACATTGCAATCCTAAAAATGGAGTTAGTTCATAACTATGGTACTAACACACATATTTAAAATATTCACCATGCTCGGTAATACACAAATAAATGAAAGATTTGGAATAAGAAAACTCATGTTCAGAAATGTTCTATCTCCAAATCTTCTCTTCACAGTGCAAAAATTGAGTCATGGTCGGATGCAATACCTTTTCCTCCTCAAGCACAACTTTTTCTCTTCTAAGTGATGTAAATAAAATCCTAGTCTAAGTCGCAAAATAAGTTCTCTCGTCAAGTTCTAATCTTCGATAATAAATACAAAGCGGCTTCATTGGTATTTATAGTCTACTTTTTCTTCTAGGTCATTAAAGGCTCACATTATTTGGGCTCGGAGTTTCGATCATGCTGGCAACATGAAAGCAAAGACTTGACAAGTGGTGTTTGGTGCGAGAATCGTATTGGGCGCGAGCCTCAAGGCGTCGCTCGCACCAAGCTGGCTTGAGATGCGCCTCATGCACGCCGCCAAAGGATGATAATTTGGCCTTGCATTGGCGCTTAGGCGCCATGAATGGCGCTGGGACACGAGACTGGCGCCAGGCATGGTGTCAGGGTACAACATACAGGCCAAGCAAAGCGCTAAAGGACAGGAGCTTTGTCTGACATCGCACTGGAGGCGACTCAGCCATAAGGCCAAAGACAGAAAAAAATGACCAAGAAACTCTTCAAAACAAGTCTGCAGGCAATTTGAACTTAGCACTAATATAAATATAGAAAAGCTACATAAAAGATTGAAAACAGGCAACAACCTAAACAACAAAAGGAACTAATTCGCGGGTATAAATCCCACTCATCACTTCCTCAGCAGACTGGGGCCCTGAGGAAGTTCTCATTTACGCACTATAATCCTCTCCTCGTCTCTCCTGGCAGTCTACGAACTCCAAGACTACTATCTTACAGACTACGATTCTGCCTTAATAGCTCTCGAGTTTCCTTGACTCTCCTGGCAGACTACGATTTTTGGTGCAGTGCTCGACGATCAGACAAGCCTATCTATTACATCATAAGATCAACCTAACATGCTTGATCTTTCTATGTTTATAGTCCTTTTACATCATTTCTTTTTAAGGACTTTACAAAGCTATTTTGCTTATGTAGGATCAACCTAACATACTTGATCAATTCATTCTAAGTCCTTGTACACATGTTTCTATTATCTATCAAAGGATTTTACAGCTTTTCTTAACGCAAGCATACTTGCATATTCATTCATATATATCATAATCAAATCATATGTAAATAGGAATAACATTCACATGCTTATTCCTGACAATCTCCCCCCTATTTGATTATGAAAAAAATAATAAGTGCATATGCATGTTATGAATGAATCTTATATACAGTGAGCAGCTGTATTTCTAAAACAGATAATCATAAATGTCATTTATAATGATGTGGAATTTAATACACTGATATTTTACATCCTGGATCCAGAACATACCTAACTAGTTAGAGATGTACCTCTTTTGGCTCCATGTATGTTTCCAGGATACTGTTGATCAGCTATTCATTTGTTTGACCTTCTTACTCCTGCTCCCCTTGGGATGATGACTTTCCTGCTTTGCTTTGCTCCCCCTCAGATGTATGCTTCTTCTCCTTCCTGCTCCCTCGCCTTCGCAGATACAGGTTCATCATTCTTTGGCTTCCCCTCGGAAGATGACCGCTTCTTCTTCTATTATCTTCTTCTTTGACTTCTTCTCTCCTTTCCTTCTGCTCTTCTTTCTCTTCTTTGAAAGCCTCTTGCTCTGCCTATTTCTATGCCTCTTTTCTCCCCCTTTTTGTCATTAATCATTTGGGAGAGCTGCTCCATGTTGGACATAAGCTGCTCCATCAGGTAGGAAGAGTTAGCAACTTCAAACTTGAGTTCCTATTGGCCTAGCTCAAGTTTCACTGAGAAAGACTGATTCATGTTGTCAATCTTGTCATAGAGGACTTGGATTTGCTCTTCATTGGCCTTTGGTGCTCGTAGAGCTTCTACCTTCTGATCATGTATGGCCTTCAGATAGATGTTATCTCTCTCTTTGAGTTTAAGAGATACATCAGCCATAGTAGCTTGAAGTCTATTCTGAACTGAATTATCTCTTGCTACAGTCATTACCATCTTTTTCTTTTCATTGATTAGAGATATCTTTTCAATCAGCTCATCAGAATTCTTCAATAGTTCCTCCTCCATAGGGATTTTCTCATCTGGTTGGGCATCAGATTGGACTCTACGATTTTCATCCTTGGACAGATTTTCGAATGCTTTGAGAATTTGAACAATCGTTGAGTACCAATTGCTATTTGAGGATGAGGGAGTGTCAGATAGCAGTGTTTGGGCTGATGGAGGCTTCTGGTATTGAACTTGAAAACCATCAGTAGTAGAGTGAACAGACTCTACGATCATCTCCTTGGTCATGATCCTACTTCCTTGAGAGTCCACTCTACGATCGTAGGGGATATAATGGTTGCCAGCATGTCTATAGACCTTGTAGTACGGCTGGTTTGTGATCATCATTGTAGCAAAACTCTTCACCCTTGGGAAGTTTTGTGCCACCAGCTCCATGCTTGGAAAATGAGAGTAGCACCAGCTGAAGTAACTTCCATCTCTTTCAGTATGGGCCTTTAGCTATTGCATCCATTGGAAGAACCATCTCATCAGCAAATCATCAGGATTATAGAGGATGGCCGTGCAGTCTAGCTCCATGTTATTCCAGTTTTTAACTATATCAAAGATAGTCATCCTTACCACCTTGAGCTGTTCATCTCCATAGTTCACCTATCTTTTTGGTGGTTCATTCGAGACATCTACCACTATTCTCTTGGTGAATTTTGCTGGACAGAGGACATGATAGAATTCTGGTTCCTCTGATTCCTGATTTTCAGAATTGGAATCATTCTCCATTTCTTCTCTTTCGGAGCCGGAATCATCTTGATCATTTCCAACAATGAATCCTTCTTGCTGCATTTCATTTCCAGATCCTTCTTCAGCAAGATCTTCCTCTGATTCATCTTCTTCATTGCTAGATTCATCTTCAGCACTTACTTCCTGTGATACAGACTCATCATCACTTAATTCAATGACAGCATTGGAGTGATCACTTCTCTTTTGGGAGGCAAATTTGGCTTGAAGTCTGTGGCTCTTCCTTTTTGTTGGAAGTTCAGCTATAGGAGTTGTCGACGTCGGGATTTTTGGGTGTCCCTTTCCGTTACTTGTTCTTTGGTGTTCTCATTTTAGGTGAGATTTGTTTGAAAAAACAAGTGAAAAAGGTCCGACATGTATAATGTCGATTTATGGATCTGCTAAGAGTCGCCAATTGGTTTTTTAAATGGTTGTACCAACACAACCGAGAAAAGGTTTGCACATTGACCCAAAGGATGTGACATCTGCTAAAACCAAGCCTGGTGAAACCGAGATTCATTAGGGTCTGGGACTTGGTTATGTGGGGGAAGGTGTTAGGCACCCTCGACATCCGTGTTACCACTATGACCGCCTTTTCAAGAAACTATTATCTCAATGTGTGTGTGTATGGGTCAATGTGTCATTATTTGGAAGTAGTGCGAGGCCTCGTTCGAACCTATATACACAAGGTTTGAATTTATGTAAAATTCGCTTTTAGCAAGATATAGCAATGATGTTTTATAAAAAGGTTTTTCAAACCCCGATGCTCAATAGTAATTGAGACCTTTACACTCCTATTTTATTAAGTGTTCTATTGATTGATTTTATTTGACAAATGCGAGGCATCCGTATTTAAAAAAATAATGTACAAAATAATGCCGACTTCCTCGTGGGTATGGAAACCATCCGAGGAAATTCGCACAATCGCAGAATAATTTACAAGTCGCCATACCGAAAAATATCCATCACGGAACCGAATCTAGATCCAATAGGATGAATCAGCGATCACATGATTCCTAAAGCACAAGATACCGCAATTTGTATGAAAGTAGTAAGTAGGTATATATATAAAAGTCAGAATATATATATATACGTGCACATGATCACCAACCACGAAGCACCTCCATGGGGATCAAAATGTAAATAAAGTCATAGTTATCAACCGCTATGGAGGAAACTCCAAAGTGACGTAAACGTAAATAAAGTCAGAATATTTGGCCAACCGCCACGAAGGAAACTCCAAAGGACAAAATGTAAATAAAGTTGTATTAAAGCGATCAACCGCCACGAAGTAAACTCAAAGCAGATTTAAACGTAAAGAAAGTCAGAAGCGATCAACCACCACGTAAGTAAACTCTGTGGGACGAAATATATATATATATATATATAAAAAACAATAAATGCACCGGATGTAAAATCTGTGCTCATCGAATGAGTTCACCACGCTTCATATATATAAGTATATATATATATATATATAAAAGCTTAATAAATGCACCAGATGTAAAATTCGTGCTCATTGAATGTAGTCCTACCACGCTTTATATATATATATATATATATATATATATATATATAAAAGCTTAGTAAATGCACTGCATCAAGTCTAAGCTCATCGCATAAAAGTCGATACACACGCTTAATATATATAAATGTATATATATATATATATATATATATATATATTAAAGCAAGAAATGCACCATCAAGTCTAGGCTCATCAAACGTAAGTTCGATACACACGCTTAATATATATAAATGTATATATATATATATATATATATATATATATATATATTAAAGCAGTAAACGCAACACGACTCTCAACGTGTAGAAGGGTGTCTGCAAAGATGAAGAGAAAGACTCTAAAGTGTGTGAGAAAGCTTACAGCTGACTGCTAAAGAAGACTTCTATAGCTTTAGAGTGGGTAAACACTGACTTTTGTAGGTACAAAAGGGCTATATATGAGCTCACAAGTGTATAAAAGGGGAAAGTACACTATATGGGGTGAGTGCAGAGCAAAATTGGGCGGTGGCTTCCTCGCCTTTTTCTCTTGCAAAATGGGCGCCCTAAGCCTCTATTCCTAAGAATATCCCAGATGGATTTGGATTGTCTTTCGTGGTTCCTCTTAAAGACTTAATCATTCCTCCTCAGTAATGTTAGTGACAGTAGTACAGAAAATTTTGAGTGTCTACAGATATCCCTCTTTATCATACTCATGCATGGCGATGCATGGGTAGGATAAAGAATCCTAGACACTTGAAACGCAACAAGACGAACGTGGTACTATGGGTAGCAAAATGATGCAAATATATGATGCATGTGTACGGGGTTGTAGCTCAACATGCTGGGGATGATTGCTAGATCCCTGTTGCTTAAACTGGGGATTGGCAATACTGACCAGATTTGATGTGTAAGCCGAATCTGTTAGGATGTTGATGTTGGAGTTATCACCAAATTCCTGTGTTCTTGATAACGACTTGATCCTGAAGAGGTACCTCTTATGTGCAAGAGATCTGTGGGGAGAAAGCTTGGTCTATTTGAGGATGTGTATAACATATTCCATCATCTATCCTCTTTGATAACATTGACCTTTCCTGGTTGGTATCGCCAGGACATGTCAAGATTCTGTTAGATTTATCGCCAACAAAGAAATGCCGCTGGATGCCTGACCTTCGTTAACGTGTATTTCACCGACATGTGAATCAACGGCTGAGAAATCCTGTGGGATATACTGTCAAAGCTACTTGACCTTCGCTGACGTGTGAATCAACGGCTGAGAATCTGTGGGTAGATCATCAAGGTTGCTTGACCTTCGTTGACGTGTGAATCAACGGAACATTGTGTTGTGACCCCCGTCGGGGAGCCACTGGGGAATAGGAGCAGTTGGGTATGAAAACCTCGAATAGCTCTAGAGCTCTGATAGGTTTAATCGCTATCGGCTGACATGACGTCAAGGTTGCTTGACCTTCGTTGATATGTGTGTCAACGGAAGAGCATGTGTTGTTACTCCTGCCGGAGATATACGTTGTAACCCCCGTCGGGGACCTACTGGGGACTCATGAGTATGTACGCAATTATTGAATAGCTCTCAATGCTTCGATGGGTTTACTTGCCATCGGCTGAAATAACGTCAAGGCTGCTTAACCTTCGTTGATAGACGTGTCAACGGATGGACGTGTTGTAACCCCCACCGGGGATCTACGTTGTAACCCCCGTCGGGGACATACATTGTAACCCCCGTCGGGGACATATTTAGGGTAACGACCCAAAGTTAGTGGCATCGGACCTGTATAAGGTATTGCCGGATGTGATTTGTAGCCAAATGAGATCATCGGCAGGGTATACCTTGTGTTTAGGTGACTACCAATGAGTGATGTATAGACTCAAAGTTCTATCTGAGAAGACCAGGATTGTATGCTGTTTTGCTCAATCGAGTGGCGTTTTTATTCTCGATTTAACCTTTCCAGTCTGTGAGAACTCGAACTGGACCGAGCCAGAGGGGTGGGACCCACATAGGGGTGCCGTAGGTGTAATAACCCGAGATTTTCTATATAAAATAAATAAGAAATTTTGCGTATAAATTTTTTTTTTATTTAATGACGAGACTAAGTGTCAAGTAAAGTGAACGATAAATGCAAATACATTTATTACTTGAAAAATTAGAAATAATTTTGGAATTATTAATTACCACAAATTATATGGTAATAAATTTCGTAGTTTTAAATATTTTTATTAATTATTTTCCATGAAAACATGATTGGAAATAATATATGATGTGATAATTAGATTTATATAATAAATATTTTATTATATGAATTGTTCGTAATATTTAAGTTAATTATTTTAACTTGATTATTGATGATGTGTACGAAGAATAAGTCGTATACGAGATCCAAACCCCGGATTGGGATTGTGATCAAGAGATGAGAATAATAATATTATATTATTTTACGCACTATAATTATGTACTCGGTATGTGACAGATGATAATATCGAAAGCAATGACGGCCAATTAGGTCATAGCATCTTACCGTCAACGTGAAACCCCTAATTATTAAACTCGCTTATGGGATATTTCGAGTAGTGATCGTGTATATGAAGTTACCGTGAATAAGAATATCGGTAATTAGAAGAAACCCTAATTATCGTTGTACGTCGATAATTAGGACAAACCCTAATTATTATAACCCTAACCTATGAAATTAGAAACCGTAACGAATCGTGTTAGTAACATACACGTATAATTAAAGAACCACTAATGGTCAATTAGAAACCCTAATTGATGACGCTGAGAAACCCTAATTTTAATTACTGGGTTTTAATTTCGATGTTATCAGATAAGTGTTTTAATTTATCAAAGGATAGAAGTTAATTGGTAAATTATAAGAATTAAATCTAGTGATTAAATATTACATTTAATTGCCTTGTACAAAGATTGCCCATACACTCTTAAACAAAGCCCAACCATCACCCATAACAAATCGAAGCAAGAATCAAGAATTTTTGCAAAAGAGTATAAGAACACTAAACCTAGAAATCCTTTGATTCGATGTTATTTGATGCAATTGATTGTTTAAAGTTGTGTAACAGAATGTTAATTGATGATATGGGTTGATAAATCAAAGACCCATAACATCAAAGTGCACGAATTTGAAGATTTAAGCAAGTTGGAAAAACCGAATTCTATTATTTTTTCACCAAATGTCAGAGGCCATAACTCTTTGCTCGATCATGAGTTTTGTTCTTCAAAAGTTGTTATGTGTAGCCCCGATATGTGGCCTTTAATCTGCAAAAAGAATTAAGTCCATATCATGTATAGATTAGAAGTTATAGATGGTCAAACATGGTCAATCGATCATTATAAACTATTTCTCAAGCAAATCAGAATGGGGGCATTCTCGTCCCACTTTTTGTGCTTTAAAAGGTCTGGGCTTTTGATATGTTGTATTGCATCGAGTTAGGAAGCCATAGGTTTTGGAATGACCTCATTCCGACCTCGGATGAGGGAATTACTAAGATTGGAAGGAAATGTGTCAAATTTCTCAAAACCGAAAGTCAAGAATGGGATGTGCTATTCGGGACACTGTTTCGATCAGTTAATATTTCCAAAACCTTCGGGCTTTTGGTATGTTATAGTACACCGAATAAGATTTATATAGACTCAAAACGGACTAAATCCGATATCGGAGGAGAGAGTTATGACATTTCAAAGTAGTAGTGTCAAAACTTCCCAACAAGTGCAAAGGCAGATCCATTTGAACGGAATTTCTGGGCTGATGTGTTCGGAATTTAGAAATGGTCAAAGAATAAAAGTTGTAACCCCGGAAGTTATCTTCGCGTGGGCTCAAGAATCGCTCAAAAATGTTTTAAAATGAAAGAGTTATGACTATTTTAACGAAAGAGGGTAAAGCTGAAACGAGATTGAAAACTGTTATGAACGCCCACTTTTGACGCACTATTTGGGCTACCTAATGAACCCGAATTGGGTAATTCGTATTTTTTAAAAATAGTCTTACATACCATGTATAACATATCCAAAAATCAGATTAATCGGAGTTATGAGCAATGCGTTAGAAAATCGCAAAGTGAGCTATTGAAAAATTAGTATAAACCAAGTCTCACATCGACTAAATTGAGAACTTCACCATTTTCTAAACCTATAAATAGAAGGGCTTGGCCTTTGTTTCATTCACCAATAATAAGGCCTCCAATTTTTGAGAAAGGTTTTGTTGTGGGAGAACTTTTTATAAAGATCTCCTTAGTTAAATTTTAGGCGTGAAGTGCGTATTCGAGAATGTGGAATTCAGATTTTGGGTATGTTTCTTATTTAATTTTTTGTAATGTTATTATTTTTAATTGTTAGTTAAAGTTTGAATTTTGAAGTTTAGTTAGTGTTGTTAATAAACTAGTTAGTTTACTATGTTTATTTTGGCTTGGAATTGATTATGTAAATGAGTTATTTGTGATGACTTTTAATATTTTGTGATGAATTTCATTAATTAATAATTATTAATGATATTAAAGTTATTTAATGATTATATTAAATAATTTAGTTTAAAAATGATTTTAATATTATAAAATCATTTTAAATGAAAATAAGGTATTTAAAAATATTTTAAGTTATAAAATATAACTTTTAATATTTAAATGATAATTTCATTAATAATTAAATATTAATGATATTAAGATAATATTAATGATATTTAGTTTATTTAATGATTAATATTAAATAAATAGTTTAAAAATGGTTTTACTTATTTAAAAATCATTTAAAGAGGATATTAAGGAATTAAAAATATTTTAAGTTATAATTAATGACTTTTAATATTTGATAAATAGTACATTAATATTTAAATATTAATGGTAATTATTTGGGTAATATAAACGCTTTAAAAATAGTTTGAGTTATTATAAATAACTTTCATATTTTGGTAATGGTTTCATTAATAGTTTAGTATTAATTAAACTATTAATGATAATGGAATTGTTTAATGTTTAAATCATTTAATTATGATTCTGATATTTGAAAGTTATAAATTTACCAAACTAGTTACTTGAGAACCGATTATGAAGTTCTCAATTTGAAGAAGAACACCTATAGTAATGTGCTTATATCACTATAGGCCCTTTAGTGACAGATTTGAATTATTTTAAAATTTTCAATTTACGGAAATTGCGAAAATGATTAAAAATAAGATGTCCGATATTTACGTATGTTGAGGTATAGAATAAGAGTCTTAGACTCAAGATTTACCCGATAAAAGTCAGCTTCAAGACGACGACAAAATGTCGAATCTTATAAAAGAAAGAAAAAAGACTACATCAGAAGAGCATGGATGAGATATTTGAAAAATGTATAAAAATATTTCAAGTATAGAATAGAACTAAAAAGTATGATCACCGTGATTATGTGATTAGACTATGTCTTCAATCGTAATAGACGATCTTCATGTGTTAAGATATATTGTTCTAATCGAACGAATGATCCGATTATTGATAGGTTGTGATAAAGAGATAAAACCTAAGTTGAGATTTGTAATCAAATAATCGTGCAAGTATCCTACCTTTGCACTTCCTTTATGCAATGGACATGAGTAAGAAGTTTCGTAATTATTCTATCCTCGCATGCATTATGTACTCTTTGATTATCGACATATTAGCTCGTATATATATTCTGCTCATTGATTTCTATAAATGGTTATACAAGTGTCCCCACTTGGATAATCATGGCATTTGTTCACATGTTGATACACCTTTGTCAATTACCCGTATATATATGTTGAATTACATATTATTGTTGAAAGCAAGATTAAAACCTTCGGGTTTGGAACCGTGCATGTATGAACATCCCTATATGGAAGATTTTTAGGCAAGGCGGATAGAGTGAGCGATGAATTTCGCTCAAGTTATGTAGTATTGATCAATACAGGTAGTACAATCGGGGTTGATCACCCTCCGTGCTGTAAGTTATGACGGTTTGAGGATAGAATTCCGCTAAACCTTTTCAAAATGAAAAGAATGTTCATAGTATGTTTCTTAAACCCTATTCAAGGGTAGAGCCAGAGCCAAATTTAAAGAATTTGAAAGAGAGTTGTTATGTGAATTTTTATCAAGATGATTACTTCACAACTTTTAATTCATTGTAGAAGTGTTATGTAAAGAGAATACTTATATTCTTTCAAATTTTATATATAATTGCTATTACTTATTCGGGCACTTAAATGCTCATCCTTGCTTAAATTAAATGTTTTCAAGTTATGTATGAGCAACCCAAGGCTCAGTACACGAACAAAGAAAAAAGGAAAGCTGATCGAATAAGTGTGTATTATGAGTTAATGGTTATAGTTGTATTGGTATCTATTCAAGTATTGTAAGGAATGTATTTGAAGGTCACGTGATTGGGAAGTAAACTTTGATGTATGTAAATTAAGTTCGAATGTATTATTATTTAGTATTATTCAAATTTTAAAGAAATGGTATCGTGGAGAACCGAAGTTCGGTTTCAAGTACTGGATTTGGGGTCGCCACAAAGTTGGTATCAAAATTGTTGGTTATGAATCTTAGGTAGGAATACCTGAGACTAATAACCGCAATGATTAGGATAAGTATTAACTCATATAGAGTTAGTTGGTCGATAAGATTCAAAGATGAATCTCGCTGAGTGTAAAGACACGAGAGTTCCCTAACTCGATTATAAAGTTAAACAAAGAGTGGGGAATATATTGAGTCTAAGAGACCGAAAGTGCAGTTATGAGATATCGTAAAATAAAACGATCAAGATATAGAACTAAATCGTAATATATACGATAAGATCACCCCGTGATCTGATAAGGCTATGACAGCCAGAAGGAATCAATCTGATGATTGGAAAGTTTACAGCAAGATTGATGTGTATGAATTGTACTATCAATTGGTACAGATCCAGAAGAGAATTATAAATACTGAATTAAATTGTTATGGAGAATGGGGTTAGTGTTAGATGGGGATTCAATTGAGGACTCGTGTCGGTAGAATGAGTCGTATGATTCTTCGTATGGGAGCCGAATTGTACTTGGTGTAAAACCACTTAGTTTCTCGCAATCGATAATCATTGAAATGTCTGTGGTCGCTATTTGTTATATGCACATTAAGAGGATGACTCCATTCTCGTGTGTATAATGTGTAGATAGGTCATAGATAGAGAATATAAGATTAAGTTCGAGTTCTTAAAACTCATACCTATGAGACATTCTCGACTCATAATTATATGAAATGTTTATGAACCCTCAAATGAATGGACGCCAAAGGTCTGACTAGGATAAGTTCTTAAACTCATATGATTGTGGCAATTTATGAACTCATAAGTGTGGTTTGATGAACTGGGTATAGTTTTGTGTGAATGGAGTGTTATGGATTACAGGAACAGATAGATTGTTAAGTAAATGATTTTTAGTGAAGGTGTTAGGTTTTCCTAAACTCCTAGCTATGCTAAACTTCAAAATTTTTGACATCAAGCTAAATACGCACTATGTGCTTTTGAAAACAAAAAATGTAGACTCGTAATCATTTTTGAAACGGTTTAAAGTACGGTCTATGCTACTTATTTTGGCTAGACGCAAATGATTTGAAATATCAAAATTTGTTTTTAATTATCACTCATGTACCATGTAACTCTCAAGTGCGAGATGATAAAAATGTGATGGAGTTGTAAATACAGAGAATACTTAGTGTAAATTTGACTTCAAGTCGCTTATTCCACTATTGTATGATGTGTTATGACAAAGTCATACAATGACTAAGATCCTCAACGGATTGTTAATACAAAGACGGCATCATGACGTCATTCTCGAAAATGTTTTCAAAAGTTTAATTTGCCAACGGGTTTGGCTACATCTAAATAATTCGATTGAAGTGAATTATTGATATGAGTCTATGCTTATTTGAATCACCTAGACTAATGTTTATGAAAACTCTAAGTGTTCATTGAAGAAATTTCCGAACCAAATTGTTTGAAAGCGAATCCTATGATAAGACCGAGGTGAACAATGTTGTTTGGATAAATGATCCAATCTAATGGCGTAAATATTCGCTAGGTATGATTAATACGTTATGCATGACGTAGGGGGGTAATAGGCTAATCACCTAAAGTACTATTAATGGTAGTTTACCTTCTTTGTGATTGTAAACATACCGTAATGTTTTGTTTTACAGATGAACACCGTTAAAACTATGTGTTCATGGTCTATATGACCCCTCAGCATAATTTGACAACTTTTACTCTTGTGAGAGGTGTATTGGGTAGCATGTGATGATATGTGTGAATGTTGTAAGCATAGATAGAATAGCCGAGTTATGAGGGAGGTTGGAGCAGAGGGAGATATTCAGATAAGACAGTTGAAAGTTGAAATAGAAGCCAAAGACACCAGATATATACCTTGGATCAGGCTTTAGTCATCACCTTCATGCGATTCAATGCCGAGTGGATGGAGCTGCCTTTCGACAGAGATAGGCGTTGATGAGAATTGAATAAATTTATCGTCAATCAAAATAAGAGACAACGTATATAGAACTCTTGATTGTTGTGTATATATACTATATGTTAATCAGGGTAACTTATGTATGTAGATGTCTGGTGAGAAAGATATGTGGAATAAGAAGCATCATATTCACACCCTGAGCTAATATCGAGGCCAACAGATGAAATAGAAGCTCACTAGGAACCCAAATCGGACGAGGTGGCTATCGTGGAAAAAGCGTAGCATCGGATCCAAAAATATTGGATTTGACAGATAGTGATTCGTATTACACTAAAGTTGAAGCCGCCAAGCATCAACGGAGGTGCGAGATTTGGAGAACAAGGTTTCTTCATTGGAAAGGTTGTGGGAGATAGAAAAGTTGATGCGTCAAAGCGTTAATGGAAACAATGGAAGAGCGAGATAAGCTCAAAATCCAAATTGACCAGATGGAGCCTCAAGCAACACATCCGGTGAAGGACACACCTCTCCTCGTTGCCCGACTATAAGAAAGGTGGATGTTTTAATTGTGGGATGGAAGGACATCGAGCGAATGAATGTCCGAGAAAAAGGCTTGTAAATAAGTAGTATGGGTTATGTATGTAATATGTGTGATAAGTAATGAACTATTTTTAACTTTTATGTTGGTTAAGATTTTAAATCCAGACTTTCGTAGTCACAAAGGATAGTCGTTGATTAAAGCAAGATGTCTTTGTGTAAATATTTGATAAATGAATATGAATCTAAGATTGAGAAATGAAACGAGTTTAATACATTAATCTTATGCAATAAGGTTTAAAATGTAAGGGTATAATTTATGGTTTTATTTAACGGATAATGTCGCCAAGACGTCAAACTTCGAAACCAAAGGATAGAAGAATCTACTAATCTTTGAGGAACGACAAATTTTAATCGATGCAAAACTTTGCAAACATGGTAGCTCAAAGCTATGCAATTAGGAACACCAGATTCATGGAAACCAAACCGCACAATCGCTTGGCAAAATTCAAAGACTTCAAAGCCGTAGTACCACCAGAATTTAAAGAATCACCTGACCCTATAGAACCCCAGACTTGGGTGAATGAGATAGAGAAGGCGTTCATAATCGCTAAAAGTAGATGAGGGGCAAAAGATCGCTTTTGCCACTTATATGATGAAAGGGGAAGCTAACTTTTGGTGGGAGGCAAATAAGACTCGAAAGGGAGAAGAAGAAATTACTTGGGATAGGTTTAAGGATTTATTTTTCAAAACTATCTCTCTGTTAGTATCACGCCTAGAATGGAGGTGAGATTCCTGGAGTTAAAGCGGGATAACATGATCTGCTGCGAGTATGCCGCAAAATTTAATGAGTTAGCTAGGTTTGCTCCACATCAAGTGGATACAGAGGCTAGGAAGGCAAGGAGATTTGAAATGGGCTTAAAACCCCGGCTCTATGATAAGGTGTCAAGATCTTTGCAAATCAATACTTTTTGCAAAGACTCATGGAGAAGGCTATCATTCTTTGAGCAGGGAAGTGAGGCCATGAGCCTCTACCATAAGGAGAAGAAGAACAAAAGCAAGTCGAGAGAACAAAGAAAGATAGAAAGTAGTAGTGGGAATAGGGGTGAGAAAAGAATGAGGAATTTTTCCGAGAAAAATGCAAGTAAAGCAGGAAGGTATAAAGAAGGTGTAGTGCGAAGGTAAGAATCGTAGGAAGAATCACTCTGGCGAAAGTGTCTCAAGGCAAGTTTGTATGCTACAAGTCGCAGGCAGTGGTCATATCTCTCCCAATCGCCCCTAACTCAAGGATGATCAATGGATGCTTCATATGTGGATCGATCGAGCATAAGGTGAGGAACCCATCCCACGAGGGGAATGGAGGCGAGGAACGTAACCACGGGGAGAAGCGGTGGGACGTTAGCAATTTCAGGACCAAACTCAACCAAGAACTCCAACGAAAAGCAACTCAGGGTTTACAAATATGACGGTCCAGGATACGGTGGCGGTGAAAGCGAACTCAGTCTTATTTGAATAACTTATATATCTTATATTTACGCTTAATCGGATGAGACAAGTGTTATGATGAATAATTAAAGATCGATTCGATCAAGTATGATCGAGATCTACGTACAATGATTATATGCTATGTACCCTTACTGCATATGAGTTTTAAAGCGGTGATTCCGGGGACGGAATCCTTATAAGGGAGGGTGAATGTAATAACCCGAGATTTTCTATATAAAATAAATAAGAAATTTTGCTTTGATCAGCGCCACACGTGATGTGGACCGTATTGGAGAGTATGATTGGGGATCTTACACCTTTGCCTATTTCCTCCAGGGCATGTGTATGCGCTCACAAGGTTTGACTGAGGCTTGGCTAGGATTTTACCCATTTCTGCTGGTGAGTATTTCTCTTTATCTTTTCCCATTTATAGGTTAAGAGTGTTTACTGATAGCAGATGTTTTGCCATTGTGTTGGCAGTTTTGGGCCTATGAGAGGCTCCCATGTTTGCGTCTTGTGAGTGTGCTAGGTTTAGATACCTATCCACGAGGACGACGATGGCACCATCCTATTTTGCCGGAGGTCCTTGTAGCTGAGGGATTCACTCACTGCCGTATGTAGCTGGAGTTGCTGACAGCAGGTACCATTATCAGGAGGAGTTACATCAGGTGGACAGGATTGAGGATGTAGACATCGAGACCCTGGTTTTCTTCTGATGTATATTCTTGTTATATCTTTTGATAGGCCTCTATTAGATATTGGGTGGTTGTTCCCCATTCTCGCTATATCTTTTGATAGGCCTCTATTAGTAGTAGGGCGACTGTGCCCCATTTTCCTGTATTTGTAGCTGTACATATCTGATGTATTAGATGATGATATACTTAGGAATGTATACACCATTTTTTTATTCCCTATATCATATTGTCATCTATTATCTGTTATACATGTGTATGTATGTCCAGAGATATTCAGCATTGACCCCTGGATGGTCTTGTGGCACTACCCCATACAGATGTCTTCTTCTGATTTAGTCAGTATAGATCATACCCCACCGCTGGGTGGTGGTATTGGGTATCTGCAATCATGGTATGATAGCATGTCACCCCTGCATGCGAGGGTATCAGAGATCGATTGTTGCAACATACCATGACTTTATTGCCTTTTCAGGTTCCCACAGGGTTTGTGGATGGGATGCTAGAGCATTGGTTACCGGATAGGCAGGTATTCTGATTCGGCGCCTATGAGTTGACTCCTACTCTGGAGGACTATGCACGGTTGACGATGCTGCCTTTAGACAGACCTTGCGTGCATCTGGCTCTAGGAGACATGAGTAGACGATTCATGACCCTCACAGGATTGTGGCGTAGAGTAGTGCAGGACGAGCTGACATCTAGCCATGTGATATCCCAGCATTTTCTGTACTACAGATTTGGCTCAGAGGATAGCTATTCACGACATTCCTGGGATTTCACCGCACCGGAGGACCATTGGCGTTTGGCCAGGGTTGATGTACTGATGTTATGCGTACTGTCATATGTTTATATGCCGCGTTACATGGATGAGATAGACATTGGTGTGGTCATGGCCGTGAGAGCTCTTAGAGAGGGTCGCACCATTGTACCTATGATTGTAGCAGAGACCCTGCGGTCGGCATCCTATTGTTGCACGTATCCTACAGGAGTGTTCACTGGGAGTTCGGTCATGTTGTACGTGTGGTTTACGTCACACTTGAGACCGGTTGGTACCCTTAGATGGCATGGATATTTCTTTACCCATGATGTGGCCATGTCATACTCCTTTCAGCCGTCGGAGTGTATAGATGCTCTGTCTTGGTCGCATTTTTGGCAGATATCAGAGATCCATTCAGCATATTGTCGTTCTCGGGGCTTCCTCCCTCTGGCTGGCTTGAGGGGCATGACTACTTATCACCCACTGGCCGTGATGTCGCAGTTTGACCAGTTCCAGGATTTCCATCCTTTTGATGGGGTGAGAGGTTAGCGTTCAACTTCTTGATACCTCTCAGCAGAGGACCGATCCCGTGTGTATGCTTGTTGGGATCAGTGTGAGATAGCTTCTTTTTCTGTCAGTCATCCAGGTTGTTCTGCAGAGTATTTCGCATGGATGGAGACAGGGATTTTATCACCGCAGCATGATCTCTGCAAAGACCGGGATAATGAGTCGACGATCACAGAGCCCATGGAGGACATTGATACCTACATCTAGGAGGAGCCCGTTGCTAGGTTACCAGCATTTCTCCCAGATTCTCCTAGTACCAAGATCTTGTTGTGATTCAAAGACTTTCGGCCACATGCTTAGAGCAGAGTCTTCATCTGATGACCTTTGAGAGAGATCATGCTCAATCTATGATGTTGACTGCCCTTGAGGGGAGGGACGCAGCTCTATTAGAGAGAGACGAGGCATTAGCTCACAGAGATGCCGCTGTTGTTGAGCGGGATGAGGCTAGATCAGCCAGAGACGCAGTGATAGTTGAACGAGATAGTGCTATATCTGCCCAGGATGTAGCTGTCACAGATAGTACTGCAGTGAGGACCCTTACCACTGGCATGATTGCAGAGATGAGCGCATATATTGATGATCATATGGTCACCATGCAGATGGCTACAGATCTTTTGGGTCGTGTGGATATTCTCGTATAGGAGACCACAACTTTGCCTCCGTCTTCTGAGAGAGAAGCCATGTTGGGCTTGTTAGCTCGCATATACCCTGACTTGTAGATGAGCTTGTATTTACCCACATGCACTAGCTTAGCCATTTTGTCATGTATCTGATTTACATTGTATATATATCAAACAAAGATTATATATGATAGGAAATATATTTTGGATCACTTCCCTTTTAGATATGCCTTGCTGCTTGCTTGATATTTTGCATGCTGCTTCAGGGCTTGTGGTCTTGATGTATTCTGAATTCCTCCTAGATGGATAGACATTGAGTTGTCTCTGGATAATTCAGAATGGATCATCGATCTCTGTGTATCCCTACCATCTTTGGTGTCTTGGGACTAGTTTCTGGATGGAAATGTGGAGAGGAGTATGGCTTTCCTCTCTGAGATTGACCGCACCACAGATGGTCGCCAGCACTTCTATTTAGGAGAAGCCTAGTTAATTCCACCTCTTATGGATTGGTGTTGCTCTTCAAGGTATGACCACAGCTTAGATGGTCGCCAAATCTCCTATTTGGGAGGAGTTTAGGTAATTACATCCCTTTGGTCTGAAGCCAATGAAATGTAGTGGATTGAAGGATGATCCCAGTACCAACTGACAAAGGTTTGTGATTTGGTAGGGGGTGAGATCGCATCATGAATGGTACGCCACGTACTCTATTGAAGAGGAGATCAGTCTCATGTAGTTCAACACAGTGTAAGAGGTTCAACGCTGTATATGGCAGGAATGGTGTAGGAATGTTTTTGTTGTTTTTGTTTTTGTAAGAGTAGAAATGTTTTTGTTGTTTTTATTTTATTGCGACTGGGCCATGTAACATGGTTGCCTACGTACTCCTATTAACGAGGAGATCAGGTCGACGTAGTTCGCCCCACAGGGTGAGAAAAGCATAATCCCATGTGCAGGTCAGAGTGCAGGGATGGAGAAAGTTTAATCCTAGGTTGAGGATAAACTACGGGTATGAGAAGTTTGATCCCATGTATGGGTAGCCAAACTGCAAACGCAAGAGGTTCAATCCGCGGTGGGATGACCTAAGTTGTAAGAACGCAAAGGGGAGCCAGGCTGCTGGCTTGAAAAGTATGTTTCCCTAAGGGGCAAAGTGTAAGAAAGTTGTAGGTGGTAAAGGGTTAAAGAACCGGAATGACTGGTGTTCTGATGGTCCGACACCAGGGTGTTTGCAAATTACTTCAGACATAGTACTGTTTCACGGCGTCTGAGTTGATGAGTTGTGGAAATTCATCGCCGTCCATTACTTGAAATCTGAGAGCGCCTCCTGTCAATACTTCCTTGACAATAAATGGGCCTTCCCAGTTAGGAGCAAATTTTCCTTTAGCCTGATCTTGGTTGTCAAGAATCTTCTTCAAAACCAAGTCATGTTGTTTAAACTATAAGAGTTTGACTTTTTTGTTGTAGGATCTGGCGATCCTTTGTTAATATAATCGACCATGGAAGATAGTCGCGGTTAGCTTTCGCTCATTAAAGACAATTGGTGATACTGTCTTGTACCCATTGGTCTTCATCCAGCTGAGCGTCTATCAACACTCTAAGGGATTCCATTTCAACTTCTATAGGGAGTCTTGCTTCCATCCCATAGGTTAATCGTGGGGGGTTGCCACTAGTGGAAGTGCGCATTGAGGTTCTCAGAGGCTAACAGAGTAAGAGGCAATAGGTCGAGGCCAATCTTTATGGTTGGCGGACATCTTTGCATAATCTTCTTGATGTTTTTTTGTTAGCCGCTTCAATGACCGACCGCTCATCTTCGAACGATAGATGACAGAGTTGAGATGTTTGATGTGGAATTTACTGCATAATTCCTCCATCATTTTGTTGTTGAGGTTCTTGGAATTGTCTGACACAATCACCTCTGGTTGTCCATATCGACAAACGACATTGTTTCTGATGAAAGCAATGATGACTTCTTTAGTAACCCTGGGGAAGGAGGCTGCTTCTACCCATTTGGTGAAGTAGTCGATCATGGTGAAGATAAATCGATTACCATTACTAGCTTTAGGCTCAATGGGCCCGATAACGTCCATTCCCCACATTGAGAAGGGCCAAGGTGAACTCATATTGTGGAGTTCCCATGGAGGGGCGTGTATAGCATTCCCATGAATCTGGCACTGATAGCATCTCCTGACGTGGTCATTGCAGTCATCTTTGAGAGATAGCCAATAATGTCCTGTCCTAAGGACTTTCTTGACAAGGATGGGGCCACTCATGTGTAGGCCACAGACTCCGCCATGGATTTCATCCATAAGCCTTTGGGCTTGATCTTTGTCTAAACATCTGAGGAGACCTAGTCCTGCATCTCTTTTGTAGAGCACATCTCCACTCAGGTAGAATTTCATAGCAAGTCGATGGATCCGCCTTTTCTCAGTTGGGCTCGCCTCAGCGGGTGTAGATCCATCTCGCAGATATTCCTTGATATGCTGATACCAAGGATGTTGGATGGGAGGTAGCTCATTCGATACTTCTCCAACGTAATTCCCGTAGGCTGTGGCCTTATGCAGGGAGATCGCGACGCTCGACAAGTGTTCCTTGTCTGATATGCGAATCAAGGAGGCTAAAGTAGCTAATGCGTCCGCAAAGTCATTCCTATTATGAGGAATGTGTAGAAAGGAGATTTCTTCGAACTCCAAAACCATCTGTAAAACTCATCGATGGTAAAAGCGAAAGAAATGTAGTTCCTTGGTTTGATAGATTCCGGGTGGATTGTTTGATTACCAACTCAAATCTCCAAAGACAGATTAACCACTTGATGCCCATTGAGCGAACGGGCAAGTTTTAGCCCCATGAGATGTACCTTCATACTCAACGTATTGTTGGTGCCGACAAATCGCAATTTGACGGCGACGGATCTTTTGCTCCCCGTGCAGACACTAGAACTGCTCTCCCAAATTTCTTAACCTTCCATATTAATAGCTCCATCAAAATACATCTTCCATGATTGGCGCGTATCATACTGATGGTTTTTCTGTACTGTCATTACTCCTTCATCAGGGAAATATGTTTCCAAGGGTTTGTAATCCCCTGAAGGTGCGGCAGGCAGTTGATCCACGATTCCTTACCTTTGATGGACTTTTGAGTCACATATACGATGTTAAATTGTTGTAGGATCAACTGCCATCTGGACAGCCGGCAATTTAACATGGGTTTATTGAACACGTACTTGAGAAGATCAACGCGGGATATGAGATGGGTTGTGTGACCATGGAGGTAATGCTGTAACCTCATGGAAGCCCATGCTAAAGCACAACACGTCTTTTCGATCAGAGAGTACTTGTGTTCACCGTTCTTCTTTGAACCTTTTCTTTGAGGTAATAGATAGCTCGTTCTTGGCCTCTATCGTCCTTCGTCTTCAAAGATGCGTTCCCATGGCATTGTCACTTATGGATCGGTACATAAATAGGGGAACATCATCCCTGGGTGGTACCAAGACAGGAGCTTTAACTAGCTGTTTCTTGATTGTAAAGAAGGCATTTTGACACTCATCATTCCATTTTATGGAGGAGTTCTTCCTTAATAGCTTGAAGATTGGCTCACAGGTTGCTATGAGTTGGGAGATAAACCTGCTAATGAAGTTGATTCTTCCCAAAAATCCCCGTATTTCCTTCTCTGTCTGAGGAATGGGCATTTCCGTGATGGCTTAGATCTTGGCAGGATCCAGCTCAATCCCTTTGTGGCTGACTAGAAATCCTAGCAACTTGCCTGATTTAACACCAAAGGCGCACTTAGCTGGATTCAACTTCAAGTTGTACTTACGCAACCTGTTGAACAATTTTCTGAGATGATCATCCTCCTTCCGGGACTTAACAATGATGTCATCCATGTAGATCTCGATCTCTTTGTGCATTAAGTCGTGGAAAAGAGCCATCATAGCTCGTTGATAGGTGGCTCCGGCATTGATGAGGCCAAATGACAATCGTCTATAGCAAAAGGTTCCCCAAGGCGTGATGAAAGTTGTTTTCTCATGATCCTCCTCAGCAACCATGATCTGATGATACCCCACAAAGCAATCAGCAAAGGAGTACATGTCATATTGCGTAGTATTGTCAATGAGAATGTGGATAAATGGCACGGGAAATCTATCTTTTAAGCAAGCTTTGTTCAAGTCCTGGTAATCCACGCAAACTCGCACCTTCCCTCCGTGTTTAGAAATGCAGACACGATGTTGGATATCCACTCGGGATATGTAGACACCATGATGATCTTAGCCTTGAAATTGTTTCATAATTTCTTCTTTCACCTTTAAACTCCACTCGGGTTTCAATCGCTTTGAGCTTTTGCTTGACTGGCTTAAATCCCTCTTTAATGGGAAGGCGATGAAGGACAATGTCAGTGGACAAACCCCCCATGTCTTCATGAGACCATGCAAACACATCCTAGAATTGGGTTAATAGCGTAACCATGTCATTCCGTTGGTTTGGGGTAAGGTCTGAACCAATCTGGATTAACTTAGGGCTTTCTAAGGTTTCGAGATTGAAAGAAGTGGTTTGATCGAGGTTGGGTTTGGGTTTGTCTTTGACCCATTCTTGAATTTCTGGAGGCACCTCAATGTCATCCAGTATATCCATCAAGGCTGAATTCATCTCTACATCAAAGGTACAATCTTTGTGGAGAAGAGGCACGATATCGCAAAATCTGAGCACATCTAAATTGAGTCCTGAAACAAAATATGCTTTCACTTAGTATATATGAAATGTGTTGATCATACACAAAGGTTAGCAGATCACGGCAAAATAAACTGCTAATAATGTACGAGAAAAGTAAGCGGCTATTATATCTACAGGCGAGAAAAAGTTTACGCAGCTTTACCTATGACGACCAATGCAAGAATGATGTTCCAATTGGCGAGAGCAAAGTCCAGGTGGACCGCAGATGATGGAGGATTGTCATCATCCTCCTGTCCCCGAATGATGGCCATTACGTCTGGGCAATCATCGCCTGCAGGGTGTATCATTGGTATGTTCATCGTGAGCGATGATGCGATATCTGGGACATCATCCGTATGACGTCTTGCTTGATTCTCCGTTCCTCTTCTTCCACTGCAGGATTTGGAACAAAGATTTCTTTTCCTTTTACCGGTACCGGCTTGGGACATACCATAGCCATTACATTGGCTGGCACCTTTACGGGAGGTTGTGCAGACTCAGAGTTTGAAGGCGAAGATAAACGCCACATGGTTGAAGCTGAAGGAATCTGCTGATGTTTATGTGGATTCCTATGACTAGAACTGGCAGAATAGCCTAGCCCAGCTGTTCCAGCTTGTTTGGTTAAGCGAATTGGGTACTTGATACCCTGGCAATCTTTACCCAACCCTTGTCCTGACTTATGACCCAACGATATCATTTCTTGAGTAGCCGACATTACCTCGGCAGAAATCTTGGGTTCGGGAAATGGCGCTCCAATAGCATGGTATTGGGTGTTGCTTATTTCCAAAGCATGAAAACTGACTGGTTCAACGTCTGCATTGGCATTGATGAACGGCATGTCCCCGTGTTGAGGACACTCTGGTTCAGCGTTGACCGTGACCAGGCTATTGTTGATAATGTATTTCAATTGTTGATGAAGGGAGGAGGGGACTGCCCCAGCCATGTGAATCCATGGTCGTCCCAAGAGCAGGTTGTATCTCGAATCTATCTTGAGCACATGGAAAGATACGCAGAATGTGTGAGGACCAATTTCGATTGGCAGCTCAATTACTCCGACCGAATTTCGCCGAGCTCCATTAAAAGCTTTGATGATAGTATGGCTACTCTGAATTCGATTGAGATTGATATTCATCTTCACCAAGGTAGCGTGTGGGCGATATATTCAAATGAGGAACCTCCATCTATTAAGACACCAACTACCATATATCCGGAGGACAAGACCGCAATGCAATCTGCGGCTTGCGATGGCCGGTCCCTTCGGCGGTATGTCATCATCGATGAAGGATATCACATTGTTGTTGAAAATGTGATCGACCGGATGTTGAAACTTTTCCGTATCAACTGATGTCGGTAGATAGGCTTCTTCTAAAACCTTCAACAAGACCTTCCGGTGATTCTCAAAAGTTAGGACCAAGTCCAAAATTGATATTTGTTGTGGAGATTCTTTCAAGCTTAAAACCACCGTAGCTTCATTATGACCCACAATGGAGGAATTTTTCAATCTTCTCCATGGGTATTTTCCCTTTGATTTGGTGGTGGGCTTCATCACCCATTGGGGAAGATCTGATGGATTTTCTTCGACAATCATGGCGATTGTATGTGAGGTGGATCCTTCACCTTCTCCATAATTCCACAGAACTGTGCGCAAGCTAACAATAGGATATTGTGCTCTGCACGGCAAGTTGATTGGCTCGGGAGCGGCCACCTTCAAAGGATTATTGCCTCCCTTGAGTTGAATTGTTGGCGTTGTGAGTAATGTATTAATCCCATCAGTTTTAGTGGATATGACTGCTACCACACTTTTCCACTTAGTAGGGCCTGCATTCTCACTTGCACATAACACAGTATCATCGTCCGCTAGGCGCAGGATACCACTGTCGATTAGATTTTGAATAAGGTGGCGGAGTGCCCAGCATTCCTCTGTGCTGTGACCACGAGACTGGGAGTGATATTGACATACTCCATCAGAGTTGTATTGCCCTGAACGGGGGTTGATTAGAGGTAGAAGGGAACTGATCCTTCCTTCATTGATTAACATATGAAGGATTTCCTCCATAGGTTGGCCCAGATAGGTGAATTCCCTTTTATTGGCGAAATCCCGATGGGCTTTTGCATTTGCTCTCTTCGTCACTTTGTCTTCCAGCATTTCATTTTCTAAAAGTGATGAGGGAATATTCATGACAATAGGTAGGAGGCTAGGCATGCTCTGGTGATTAATGACGAGTCACTTGATCTTTGATAAGTCACCGATTCATGATTGTTCAATTTGTTTGCGAGAGCTTTCATCTTTCGTTCCATTGTGAACTGGAACTTAGCATAATCCCATCTGTCATCACCGTCTTTGATGGTCTGGGAAGAATCACAGCTGAAATTGGAACTCTGTCCATTGCTCCCAATTAATCATGTTGGCATCTTCTTCTTTGTGTTGAGGAAGAGGGTTGTCTTGTACGTGAGGCTGATCTGGTTTGGTGACCACGATCTCCCCGTTGTCTATCAGGTCCTGGATCTTGTGTTTCAAGGCCTAACAATCCTGAGTATCATGTCTAGGTGCCCCAGCATGATAAGCACATTTCCGAGCAGCATTGAAACCCCGTCCATTAGGGCTGGCTGGTGGAAGAAGATGTGTGATTTTCATCTGTGTTGTCAGAAGATTTAAGATGTTCTTGAGGGTATCCTGTAAGGGTGTAAACACTCGAGGGCATTTGACTTCTCCACCTTTTGGTATTAGAGGGTTTACAGACTGTGCTGGAAAGGGAGTGTAGTTTCTCCTTTGAATAGGCATGTTCTGATTGCCTTTTTGACCCTGTAGTATCAGGGAAACATCTTCTTCTTTCTTTTTATGGACCTTCTGGGGGTTGTTCCCATAATTTCCAGATTGGATGTGATCCGCAACAGCTTTGAGTGCAGCTAGGTCTTTAATCTTTTTGGATTTCAATCCCATCTCAGCCATCTCCCCATGTTTGACCATTTCAAAAAATGGTTTGCCGATACCGGCTAAAACTCTCTCATAGAAGGGAGCTTCTTGTATGTCTATAAAAGTCATGATCATTTTTGATTCTGTCATGGAAGGACTAACTTGGGCAGCTAGGCGTCTCCACCTTTGAGCATACTCTCTGAAAGATTCGTTAGACTGTTTCTTGATCTTGGTAATTTGATCTGCGTCAGAGAGCCATCTGAGTTTGAAAGTCGTATTGAGTGAGGAAGGCATGTCTTAACTCTTCCCACTATGGATTTTGGAGTTGTCTAATCTTGTGTACCACGAGCAGGCTTCTCCAGGTTAGACTTTTTTGGAACAATTGCATTCTGAGCTTTTCATCCTCTGCATAAGATCTAAGTTCTCCAATAAACACTTTTAAATATGTGTAAGGATCTCCTAACCCGTCATATTTTTCAAAGTCGGGAGTTTTAAATTTTTACGGATAATGAACCCCGGGAAAATATACACAGATCGAGATATGAAACACTCCGTGTGTTCCAATTCCTTTGATAAGCGCGAAGGGTCTCTTCCATTTAGAGGACGTTCTTTTTGATGTCACCAGTGTCTGGATCTCCAGTGGGATGGGCAGCATCATGAGTTTTTTTGGTCGTATCCAACTGTGGTTTAGGTATGGTAATGAACGGGATTCCTCCTTGTGTGGAGGATTCAACATGTACGAGTATTTTCTGACCCTGTGCAGACTGGTGTAATTCTTTGAGTAGAACAGCCAAATATGTAATTTGTTTGCTTAATCCGTCGAATTCTTTGCGAGAAACTGGATTAAGTTCAGTCTGGTCGGACGACGACATGCTTGACTGTAGGCCTGTTGCCTTTTTGGACTTTGAACGGGTAGTAGGTCCGATTGATTCCCTGCGAAAGACTTGCATAGTTTAGTCTTTAGGGAATGTATACAATAACATGCTATGTGATGTGTTTATTTTAGGAATTTTATCCTGCACAACGGATGTCAGTTGTTTGTAACATGTGTACACATTTCTTCATATTTCTCATTACATGGAGATAGATATGGAATGAAATTACAAGTATTTGTGTTTACAAGTAATTAAAATGAGAGTATGAAGAGACTTTCCTCCGTTTTGGGTTTATCAGAAGCTGACCTATCTTAGGTTACTCTCGCGGCTTTTTGGCATGAAGGTTCCCAAATCATCGCAATCTACTTGACGGGAAGTTAATCCGGTCTTTCAACTGGAGTGAATTTGGGTGGTGCCTTTCCTGAGCCTCGGAGAATTAGTCTTCTGACGAGTCCAGTAATCAAACACCGACGGGATAGACTCCTGGTGGAGGGACCACACAACATACATTCACATACATCGCGTCTCACCGTATGAAAATGATGACATGTGCGAAGCACTAATATTACAAGCAGATATGGTGCAAAGCACTAATATCACAAGCAGTTATGGTGTGAAGCACTAAGTGCAATAAGGAAATGCATTCGTACATATTCAACAAATATAAATACAACATCCACACACAAGCAGATAATAGTTTTGAAAAGATTGTAATAGCGGCTTAAGTCCTCTTACTGGAGTCCCCAGCAGAGTCGCCACCTGTCGACGTCGGGATTTTTGGGTGTCCCTTTCCGTTACTTGTTCTTTGGTGTTCTCATTTTAGGTGAGATTTGTTTGAAAAAACAAGTGAAAAAGGTCCGACATGTATAATGTCGACGATGGACTATTAAGAGTCGCCAGTTGGTTTTTTAAATGGTTGTACCAACACAACCTAGAAAAGGTTTGCATATTGACCCAGTGATGTGACACTGCTAAACGGGTTGGTGAAACCGAGATTCATTAGGGTCCGGGGACTTGGTTATGTGGGGGGAAGGTGTTAGGCACCCCCCGACATCCGTGTTACCACGGTGACCGCCTCTTTTCAAGAAACTATTATCTGAATGTGTGTGTGTGTGGGCCAATGTGCTGTTATTTGGAAGTAGTGCGAGGCCTCGTTCGAACCTATATACACAGGGTTTGAATTTATGTAAAAATTCAGTTTTTAGCAAGATATAGCAATGATGTTTTATAAAAAAGGTTTTTTCAAACCTTGATGCTCAATAGTAATTGAGACCTTTTACACTCCCATTTTTATTAAGTGCTCGGCTTGATTGATTTTATTTTATGAATGCGAAGCATCCGTATGAAAATAATGTACAAAAATAATGCCGACTTCCTCGTGGGTATGGAAACCATCTGAGGAAATTCAGACACCGCAGAATAATTTACAAGCCGCTTACAGCTAAAAATGTCCATAACGGGAACCGAATCTAGATTCAATGCGATGAATCTGTGATCACATGATTCCTAGGCTCACAAAATAATGCAGTTTGTATGAAAACAGTAAGAAGGTATATATATATAAAAGCTGTAAATATATATATACAGACATGATCACCAACCACGAAGCACCTCCATGGAGGATCAAAAAGTAAATAAAGCTGTAAAAGCTATCAACCGCCACGAAGGAAACTCCAGGCGGGACAAAACGTAAATAAAGATGTAAATACGGTCAACCGCCACGAAGGAAACTCCAGGCAGGATAAAATGTAAATAAAGCTATATAAAGCGATCAACTGCCACGAAGTAAACTCTAAACAGGACGAAACGTAAAGAAAGCTGTAAAAGCGATCAACCACCACGAAGTAAACTCCAGGTGGGACGAAATATATATATATATATATAATATATATATATATAAGCAATAAATGCACCGGATGTAAAATCCGGAATGCTCGTAAGAATATTTCCATGAAAAGATATCGGATGAAGCGCAAATATCAAGGATATTCCACTAATTTCATGGAGTATAGAAGCCAAAGCTTTAACCAATCGAGTATAATAGAATATATGAAATCGCAAATGGATTTTCGCCTTACCATGCTAAGTAATCCACGTGAGATGCATCATTTCCAAAATTTAATAATGAATGATGAAGGATCATTCACCATGCATGTGGTAATCCACATGTATGTGTTATTATTCCAACATAATGATAAAGAATGGAATAATGTAAGATTCACCATGCGTGTGATAGATCGCATGCACATAAAGTTATTCCCAATGTAATAATAAATAATGGAACCAGTCCCAAGATAAACGCATGCATAGTGATATTCCGACATAATAATAAATAATGGAACCAGTCCCATGTAAACGCATGCATGTGATATTCCAATAGAATAATAAAGAATGGAATAATAGAAGAATTTCACCATGTATGCGATTACCATAGATTAATAATAGTATATAGGGTATTTCACCAACAGCAAAGTTATTCCAATGTAATAATACAAGTTATTCCAATAGGTATCATGTAATAATAAAATGAATGGAATAATATAAGTTCTCTTCATGAATAAGAAAGAAATAATACCCCTTACGAGTACAACAAATAATATCCCTTACCTTAGAAGAAACTAGATATTGGAGTAGTGAAGTAGCAGAATACTTTTCTTCTTTCTCTCTATAGTTTCTCTCTCTAGAGTTTCAGTGAATTCGTAAGAAATAATGAAGGAATGAGCTTCTATTTATAGGAGAATGGACTGAATAGTAATTAATTCATGAACGGTCCAGATTGATTTACTTTTAAACGGACGGTCCATATTGGTTTACTATTAAAACTTAAAGCAACGGTCCATACTGATTTACTATTAAAACTTTAAACCAGCGATCCATATTGATTTACTATTATAACTTTCCACCAGCGGTCCATATTGATTTACTATTATATCTTCAACCAACTATTCAAAAATTAGCACATCTCCTCATGGAATAATATTGTACCCAAAAATGATTTGGACCGAAAAGAAATATATTTTACGGGTGAATAGTACCCCGTGAATAGTAACTCGTGAATAAGAACTTCGTGAATAGTAACTCATGAATAGTACTCGACACCTAAAAAAAGTGCCCGAATACCCAATTGAACAATATAACCTCCGTACATCAATTATTATCAAAACAAATGTCGATTTCCACTAACACAAATAATTCCAACACAATGGAACTATAAAATTCATCTTTAATCAACACGAACTTATTCATCATTAATATTATAATTCACAATATTTAACAACCAGTCGCTCCTGTGAAAGAGGGGCTTTCCGATAAGGATTTCTCCTTATCAAGCGCAATTAGTGTGACCAAACCTCTCCTCGATGTAACTTCTAGACATTGTCAATATTGCAAATAATAATATGAATAACTTTGTCGCCTCAATTATTGATTTAATAATATATCATATTATGCGTATGATACTTTAACAATAATAATTGAATCAATAATATGAGAGAGATATGATGCAAGAATTATCGTAGTAATAATTGAGTATAACCGAGTGACTTCTCACGTAAAGATCAATAATCAATACCGTGTGCTACTATGCAACCACGCCAGACATCGTATTTTTTTACTACCGTAGTTCAACAGCTTTTAATTCAGAACACCTCCGCCGCTATTTTTATAAAAGATAATTTTGTCGCTTTTCTAACTACGACAATACTTCCGCTAGGGTCCACTAATGATTGTGTCGCCGCATTTAATATTCCCCGTTAAAACGAATATTCCCCACCAATCGAATATTATATAACCACTTGCTTACTTTGCAAAATTTGTAAATATTACCCACAACTATAACATTATATCAAATCCACACCATAATATTCAAAAATATATTTCGAGAAAATTATTCTTTATTCATAAAAGTTGGGGTCTTACAACCTCCCTTCTTATGAAATTTCATCCTCAAAATTAGGTACATACCGGTATGTCAAGAGATGAGGATACCTTGACTTCATCTCGATTCTAACTCCCAAGTCATTTCCTCCACATCGTGGTTTCTCCACAAAACTTTGACTTGAGGTATAACCTTGGAGCGTAGAACATGATCCTTCTTATCCAAGATTTTAACAGTAACTCTTCATACGTTAAATCTTCCTCTATCTCGTCTCGGGTTCTAACTCAATAATGTGGTTCGGTCTTTCACATATTTACGTAACATAGATATGTGAAAAACGTTATGAACACGAGACATACTTGGCGGTAAGGCGAGTCTATAGGCCACGCCCCTACCGCCGAGAATTAAAATGGGCCAATGAATCGAGGATTGAGCTTTCCTCTCTTTCCAAATCTCGTAACTCCTTTCCATGGAGCAACACGTAACAACACATGATCTCCAATATCAAATTCTACGCCCTTTCGATGAAGATCAAGATAACTCTTTTGTCGATCTTGTGAAGTTTTTATACGTATCGGATCGCTTTGAATCTTTTCTATAGTCATACGTATCAACTCCGGTCCCAACAACGTTGTTTCACCCACCTCATCCCAAAGATACCGAGAATGACACTTTCTCCCATACAACGCTTCAAATGGAGCCATGCCAATACTTGCTTGATAACTCGTGTTGTAGGAAAACTCCACCAATCTGTAAGAACTTGTCCCAACTTCCTTTGAAGTCAAGGACACAGAGTCTTAATAGATCTTCAAGAGTTTGAATAGTCCTCCGATCGCCTCATCCGTTCGAGGATGATATGCCGAAGCTAAATCAGAATCTGCGCTCCATAGCTTTTCTCGCAAACTAACCCAAAATCGTAGAAGTAAATCTTGGGTCTCGATCGTAAACTATGGATACTGCATACCATGCAGTCTTACAATCTCATTTATGTACATACGAGCAAGACGTTCAAGTGTATAAGTTTCTCGTATAGGTAAGAAGTGAGCAGACTTGGTCAATCTATCAACAATGACCCAAATTGCATCTATGCCTTGAGAAACCTTGGGAAGACCAGTAACGAAATCCATGGTAATGTGCTCCCACTTCCATTCTGGAATTTCAAGTGGTTGCAATGGACCTTTTGGTACTTGATGCTCCGCCTTGACTCGTTGACAAGTTAAACACCTTGAGATAAACTCCGCTATCTCTCTCTCATATATTGCTCCACCAAAATGTATGTCAAGATCATGATACATTTTGGTACTCCCAGATGGATTGCAAACGGTGTGTTAGCGCCCATCATGATTTTATACTTTAAATCGTGGTCGTTAGAACACAAAGTCCGAGTTGACTCAAGTATTCCTTCTTCATCGATTCTTGCTTCCTAATAGCACCTTCTTGCACTTTCTTCCTCATACGATCGCCTCCGTGTCCGTAGCTTGAGCAAATTTAACTTTATCGATTAAAGTCTGCTCTACTCAGATATTCGCCATCATCATCACATGGTCCCCCGGAGTCTTTAACTCTATCTCCATCCTTTGTAAGTCATACAAAATGGGCCTTTGTGTTGACAATATTGCACTCAGCACCAAGATATGATCTTCTACTCAATGCGCCACCACTACGCTCGCTTTTACCAGATGGTATTGAATGGTATGATCATAATCTTTCAATAGCTCAAGCCAACGCCGCTGCCGCATGTTGAGTTCCTTTTGGGTGAAGAAATATTTGAGGCTTTTATGATCCGTATAGATCTCCACCTTCTCTCCATATAGTAATGCCTCCAAATCTTAAGTGCGAAGATAAACAAATGCCAACTCTAGATCATGAGTAGGATAATTCCTCTCATATTCTTTGAGTTGCTTTAGCAGGCATATGCTATGACTTTCCCATGTTGCATGAGAACACATCCTAACCTTTTGCCCAAGCATCATCAGAGATGACAAATCCTCCGAGCCGAGATGGTATTGTCGTAACAAAATAAAATGAGTCTTCCTCGAGTTCTTGAAAACTCTTCTCACATTCCTCGCCCAACCGAACTTTGTATCTTTTCGAGTCACCGAAGTTAATGGAGTAGCGATTCGAGAAAATCCTTCCACGAATCTCCGATAATAACCAAATAAGCCGAGAAAGCTACGATTTTTGGCCATCGACTTTGGTTGCTCCCAAATTTTGAATTGCTTCAATCTTCACCGGTCAACAGATATTCCATGATTTGATATCACATGCCCAAGGAATGCAACTTCCTCAAGCCGTAACTCACATTTCTTCAACTTGGCATAAAGCTTGTTTTCACGGCTTTTTGAGTATCGCCTTCAAGTGTTGCTTTCATGATCTTCACGGCTTTTGGAATATATGAGAATGTCATCAATAAAGACAACCACAAAGTGATCCAAATATTCCTTGAATACTCGGCTCATCATATCCATGAAGGCAAAGAGGAGCATTAGTCAATCCAAAAGACATGACCAAGAATTCATAATGCCCGCATCGAAGTTCTCAAGGCGCCTTTGAATATCCTCGCTTTTAACCTTCAAATTGATGATATCCAGAATGAAAGATCGATCTTTGAAAAGAATTGTGCTCCTTGCAACTCGGTCAAACAGTCATCAATGCGAGGTAATCTGATACCTATTCTTGATGGTGACATGGTTCAATTCCTCGATAGTCAATACAAAGTCGCATACTCCCATCTTTCTTCTTCACGAATAGTAATGGTGAGCACCCCAAGGAGACGACTAGACGAATGAAACCAATGTCTAACAATTCCTCAGAATTGGGTCTTTAACTCCTCAAGTTCAATAGAGCCATTCGATATGGGGATTTGGAAATGGGTTTTGTACCGTGTTCAAGGTCGATACAAAATTCAATTTCACGCCTGGGGTAGGCCAGAAGTTCTTCGTGGAATACGTCAGGAAATTTATTAATAATAGAAATATCATTCAAAATTGACGTATTTTTGTTTAAATCAGTGATATGAGCTAAAAAAGCTTGACATCCATTTTCCAATAAACGAATAGCTTTATGGCTTGAAATGACCGTGATTGATTTTAATGGTTTGGTCGCTTGAATTCGCATAATAGGTTGATTAAGAATATGAAAACTAACAACCTTACGAAAATAATCAATTTTTGCATGATGAGTAGTTAACCAATCAATCCCTAGAATTACGTCAAACGCAAGTATTTTTAAAGAAATAAGATCGACAGGTAATGTGCGGTTACCGATTTGAATCAAACAAGACTTATAAACCGTGGATGTAATGAAGGTTTCTCCCAACGGAGTTTCAACCGATAAGTCAAAGTCCAATTCTCCTGAGTCAAATTTAAACGCTGAGCGCAAGTAGAGAAAATAAAAGAATGGGTAGAGCCAGATCAAATAAGGTATATACTTCACTAGAGTTTATGATAAGCTTACCTGTGATGACCTCGCTCGTTCCTTGCTTTCTCGGGAGGTTACAACAAACGCCTCCTCGAACTACTACCGGGCTTTTGTCTTGTCTGATCGGACTTTGATGCCTCCATCCCACCGGACTTGACTTCTGCAGCACGACAAAAATCGCTAGGTGACCTTCTCTTCCACAATTGTAACATGCTTTGACCGTCACGCATACTTTTGACCGATGTGTCCTCCCTCCAGATTTGTAACATACTACTACCGGCGGCCGCTTCTCCTTCCTTAACAACAAAAGTCGGTGCCGACGCCCTTCCATCATTATTAAATCTCCTCTTCTTGAAACTCCCACTTTTATTGTTTTGGCCATGATTACCACCAAGTGGTTACCATTTCGCATGTTGATTCCTCCACGCTTGTTGTCACCGCTTCACGATCAAGTACCACCGGTATTTTCATTCTCGCCGTACCGCTTTCTTTCTCGTTGCGTTGACCATTATCGCGCCTCCAATAATCGAGCCCTATTTACAACATCCAATACAAACACAGCTTTATGAGAAATAAGATATTGACGATTCCTGCTTCAAACCTCTTAAAACATCCGCCATTCTCTCCTCATTATCAACCAAGTGGGACGCAAACCGACAACTCGCAAACTTAGCTTCAGATCGCGCCACTACGGCCATATTGTTCTCGCTCCAACTTGATGAACTCTACCTCTTTAATGTGACGAATACTTTCGGAAAGTACTTGTCGCTGAATGCTTCTTGAACTTCTCCCAAGACATCTTCAAAAGGCAAAAGTCGAGTACGCTTTTATCGATTCCCACCAAGAATCCGCCTCTCCTCGCAACATAAAGGTGGCAAAGGAACCTTTTGCTCCTCGAGCATCCCAAGACATCAAATATCTTGGTGATCTCGCTTTATCCATGCATCCGCCTTTAAGTGGTTTTGGCTCTCCAATAAACTCCGTGGTCCCAGCCTCCTTGAACTGCTTAGCTAAGGATCGGTCCGAGAGTTTCCAAAGTGTTTCCACCTACATTTTGGACAGAGTTTCTCTTGCCTCGATGTTGTATTTAATTGCAGTAAAGCTCTAAACATTCCGTCGCTCGCCATTTGGCTCGGTGTTGTTGTTCACCGAGGATTATTGTCTTCCGTGCACATTATCCTCGGTATTAATCAGGTGACTCCACGATCTCATGTGCTTCATTGCTTATCTCAACATTTTCGATGCCATTTTCCAATACCGCCACAAAAACAAGGGTTAATTAATATATCACATATTATCCCTATACTCGACCGACCAGCTTAAATACCAAATAAACTTAGGTAGGTCATACTAGCTGAAGGAATTCCCCCCTCTCCCTCCTAGTTCTTGTCTCACATCTCACCAGTGATCATATCCCTAAGCTTTGATACCAACCGTGACGCCCCCAAAAGTATATACATCACCCATCTTGGGTCGCCAGACACAAGGTAATCAATACAAATACAACTTAATTATACAACAATGTGTAAAATACGACAAAACATAGGTCATGAGTTTTAATACAAATATTGTCATCTAGACAATATCCACACTCAATGGAGTCCTCATTACATTTATTATCACACTATTTCACGTAATAGTGAGGACTACTAATGCACCATCTAGACCATCACTCGCTCCCCGACTAGTCCCAAACCACGCTCTCATTTCCTCAAGAGAACAAAGAAAGAAAGGGTGAGCTCAACTAGCCCAAAGAAGAAATATTATGACTAAGATAATGCATAATAAATTATCATTAGCCTTCAACAATGTTAAACCGATAGAATATAATAGACAACAAGTTTAATCAAAAATGCAGCGATCAAGCAATCCATTAGAAGAGTCAAGTAAGGTATAAAATCTACTATCTTCTATGATTTAAAAGTTTTTTCATCAACTTTATCATTGAGACTCACCTTAATAAATAAAATCGAATCATCCCCGCTTCCACTACCAAGGATATTCATGTAATCATCAATGGTCATGACTATACCGAATAATCCTCGGTCATAATCATACCAACAATCGGCCCACCAATGAACTACATGTGCCAATGAGGACTTTTACCACATCATTCATCACATTACTACCATGATGATTATACCGAATAATCCTCGGTCATAATCATACCAAGTCCATCTATGCACGTAAGCCAAAGATGACTTTCATCATATATAAGCATGAGGATGATGACAATGACATAATAATTCAATAAAACAAGTTCAAGAATAAATTTTAAAGATTTATAAATTAATTTATCCAGAACCAATAACGCCCAAATTGTCAACATGATATCGCTTTGTAGAGTAAAATTCAAGAATGCTCGTAAAGAATATTTCCATGAAAAGATATCGATGAAGCGCAAATATCAAGGATATTCCACTAATTTCATGGAGTATAGAAGCCAAAGCTTTAACCAAATCGAGTATAATAGAATATATGAAATCGCAAATGGATTTTCGCCCGCCATGCAGAATCCACGAGATGATCATTTCCACAATTTAATAAGGAATGAATACGAAGGATCATTCACCATGCATGGTAATCCACATGTATGTGTTATTCCAATGTAATAAAGAATGGAATAATGTATGATTCACCATGCGTATGATAGATCGCATGCATGTGTTATTCCCAAATGTAATAATAAATAATGGAACCAGTCCCACATAAATACGCATGCATATGATATTCTCGATTGTAATAATAAATAATGGAACCAGTCCCACAGAAACGCATGCATGTGATATGATATTCCAACAAAATAATAAATAATGGAACCAGTCCAGAAGTAAATGCATGTATGTGATGTTCCAACAAAAATAATAAAGAATAATATAACAATTTCACCATGTATGCGTTATTGATAATAAGATAAAAAAGTTATTCCAACATAATGATAAAGAATGGAATAATGTAATATTTTACCAAGTATAGGGTAGTCACAGATAATACAAAGTTATTCCAATGTAATAATAAAGAATGGAATAATGTAAGTTCTCTTCATGAATAAGAAAGAAATAATAATACCCTTACGAGTACAACAAATAATATCCCTTACCTTAGAAGAAACTAGATATCGGAGTAGTGAAGTAGCGTAATACTTTTTTTTCTTTCTCTCTAGTTTCTCTCTCTAGAGTTTCAAAGAATTCGTAAGAAATAATGAAGGAATGAGCTTCTATTTATAGGAGAATGGACTTAATAAGAACTAATTCATGAACGGTCCAGATTGATTTACTTTTAAACTGACGGTCCATATTGGTTTACTATTAAAACTTAAAGCAACATATCCATACCGATTTACTATTAAAACTTTAAACCAAATGATCCATATTGATTTACTATTATAACTTTCCACCAAATATCCATATTGATTTACTATTATATCTTCAACCAACTATTCAAAAATTAGCACATCTCCTCATGGAATAATATTGTACCCAAAAATGATTTGGACCGAAAAGAAATATATTTACTAAGTGAATAGTACCTCGTGAATAGTAAATAAGAATCATGAATAGTAATCGTGAATAGTACTCAGTACTCCACACCTAAAAGTGCCCCAATAATTCGATTGAACAATATAACCTCCGTACATCAATTATTATCAAAACAAATGTCGATTTCCACTAACACAAATAATTCCAACACAATGGAACTATAAAATTCATCTTTAATCAACACGAACTTATTCATCATTAATATTATAATTCATAATATTTAACAACCAAAGTCGCTCCTGTGAAAGAGGGGCTTTCCGATAAGGATTTCTCCTTATCATGCGCAATTAGGTGACCAAACCTCTCCTCGATGTAACTTCTAGACATTATCAATATTACAAATAATAATATGAATAACTTTGTTGTCTCAATTATTGATTTAATAATATATCATATTATGCGATGATACTCGTAATAATAATTGAATCAATAATATGAGAGATATGATGCAAAATTATTATCGTAGCAATAATTGAGTATAACTCGAGTGACTTCTCACGTAAAGCATCAATAATCAATATCGTAGTGCTACTATGCAACCACGTGCCATTATTATCGCACTTTTTACTACCGGGTAGTTCAATAGTTTTAACGGTAATACACCTCCGCCGTTATTTTTATAAAAGATAATTTTGTCGCTTTTTAACTACGATAATACTTCCGCTAGGGGGTCCACCAATGATTGTGCCGTCGCATTTAATATTCCCCGTTAAAATGAATATTCCCCACCAATCGAATATTATATAACCACTTGCTTACTTTGCAAAATTTGTAAATATTACCCACAACTATAACATTATATCAAATCCACACCATAATATTCAAAAATATATTTCGAGAAAATTATTCTTTATTCATAAAAGTTGGGGTCTTTTCCTTTACAAGAACTTGCCTGATTGGTCAGCTACAATTAAATCTAGCTTTAATTAACTTGCGTTGAAACGGCCAAAGGTTAACAAGTCGGTCTTTCCAAATTAGTATGTGTAAACTAAAATAAGTCTACACTTACAAGAATTCATCACATAACATGTTTCTCAACACATATCTGGCATATTAGTCACATATTACAAGGTAAAGAAATTATATAAGTATACCTTGAAACTTTAGATCAAAAACAGAATGTATTCATGACTGCAGGATGGCATGAATTGCGCCGGTCTAAACTTAGGGATGATGTAGCATTGCATACTGTCGATGAGCTGACTAGGTTTGAGCTTTAACTTTCACATTTAAACCCCAACTCTAACACACCCCTATACATACATATTAACATACATACCTGCTAGAGGTTTCACATGACACATGACCATGCTTGAATTTACCTTTGTAAATTTTTTAGCTTATAATTTACATAGTGCTTAGGAATAGAAAAGTTATGTGGTTACCATGATTCGCAACTTGGTTTATACAATACTCAGTAGTCATGCTTGTATATAGACAACACATGTATACTTTACTCACATAGTTCATATTTTAGAAATTTTCTTTCTATGACTATGTGTGACTAAGTGAAAACCATACATTAACCAAACGATGTTCATGTCAATATATCTATAGGCATAATGAGTCCTAATATACATGCTTGCATGGTCATAACGTACTTTACTTTATTATTTGATGACATTAGCTTTCCCATTCTAACTTTCCTTGAATTTCATACTAAGTCAACTTAGCATATACAAGGCATCTTTACATATAACTCTTATGCCTTTATAACATATATTGAAGTCACATATATATGCTCAAATGGTCAGAACTTATAAGATAAAAGTCTTGGTCAAGTTCACATTGAAAAGTCCTAAATTTCTTATCTTTGAAATAGTCCTAACTTTCAATCATGTATGCTAGTGTGTTTAATACATTTAGTCTTGCATTTCATGTCAATTTAAACCATATTATCATGTTCATAAAGTCAGAATGCTCGCATTATGTGTTCGTGACAAAGTCCACTTTTGAAACTATAATTTCATTTCAAAACCATAAGGGTTGTGTCAATCATATGTACTAATATTGTTATACTCAATCATACTACATGCATATGCTTATGTGTGAGTGCTAAACAGTTTTCATGCTTTCTCTAACCAGGTGCCAACAAGTTAGCACAACAGAAACAAAACAGAAAACATCAGTGCAGTGCGAAGCTTTAGCAAGAACAAGCACAAGACCCTAGTATAAATAGGGTAGCAATTTGCGCCGTGTCGGGACCAAAAGCGATGGTTGCTGCATTACAGAAGTCTTAACCAACTTCAATTTTACTTGATTCAAACATGCTCCAATCCATCACTTAAGAGTTCAAACATGTAAACATACTTCATAAACATATCATGGCATGTTAATTCACATTGATTAACAAAGAATTCTAGTAATTCCTAAGAATTTGACAAAACCCAACTAAGAACACAAGTTAGGGTTTTCATACCTCTTGAAGAAATTGAGCTGCAATATATCAATCTACTCACTCTTAGCAAACTAATTCTCAGCAATTTGTAATGAGGAAGGTGAAGGCCTCATTTATAAGAGAATGGTTACATGGATAATGTAATTACCTCCCAAATCAAACCAAAGGATTTCAAGAATGCAATATGGATAAGAGGAGGTTGGTGAGAGTTGGTGATTCCACTCATGAATCTCACTCCCCATCCACTTATTGATCTAGGCTGGTTGATTTTGAGATGAAAATAGAGTAGGATAGCTAGCTTTTGGAAAATACGTAAATTAGCTTCATGTTACTATTCATGTACTTGGTGACACTAAATTTGGGACAATAGAGAAAATCTCAGCACTTGCATAAGAAATGAAATGCAACAATTAGCTTATACCATATATACACATTATATACTTTGGTTCTAAAATGTCACTACAAAAAAATGGGACTTCAGCAACAACTGATTTTCGTTGCTAAAGGTGCCAAATTTCGTTGTTAAAGGTTTTTGGCAACGACTTTACTGTCGTTACGTCTTTCGTTGCGTAATGAGCATTGCTAAATGTTCCGCAACGAACGTATTTTTTTTGTTGCTAAAAGTAATACATTTTGCAACGAAATTTGGCTTTCGTACAGATACATAGATCCTTTAGCAACAAAATGTATTGTTGCAGAATAATTAACATTTCGTTGCTAAAACCCCATTTCGTTGCAAAAGCCTGCTAATTGGCAATGAAATGAACTCTTGTTTTTTGCAATGACCATGCCTTTTCGTTGTTATTGACACCATTTTGCAACGACATTTTTCGTTACAATAAATTATGAAAATTGTTGCCTAAGCTTGCTTTCGTTACGGAATGTAAACTTTTTAGCAACAATTTTCGTTGCTGATTATATTATTTGGCAACGACATTATGCTGAATCAGCAACAAAAATGTTTGTTGTTGGTTATTTTTCAATAGCAACGAAAGTCGCCGATTAGCAACGACATTATATGTTATCGTTTCTTTATATGTGCAACGAAAGTTAATATGATTTGCAACGATAAAAAATGTTGCCTTTTATTTTAGTATTAGCAACAATATCCATTGTTATTAGGTTAATTTTTCGTTGCCAAATATTATATTTTTAATGCCATTAGCAACAAAAATTAGTTGCTAAATGTATAAAAATTTGTTGCTATATTAAAACTTGTTCAATGCTTTGGTAATGAATTATATTGTTGCCAAATCAAAATTTGACATTCTTTTTGTGTACCTGGCTGACTCAATGTCCCCATAGCAAATAATGACAAAAATACAAAAAACTAAAATATTATTAACTTAATAAAATCATCCACTACATAATCATTCATTATCTTTACAATTAACCATCTAAAGTCACCACAGTTCTTCAATCAAAGTATATATCTACATATATAGAGAGTACACTTCATAATTTCGCCCCTTGTCTTCCGTAAATGTAGCACGAAAATTTGATACCAAGTATTGTAAGGCAGGTCGTAGAAACATTCTTCCTGCATTACTATAAAATTGAAGATGATGAATATTTAGTTATTTGCATTAAAACAAATTAAGGATAAATGCGCACAAACTTAAATATTCACGACAAATTATTAATTGACTAATACTTTCATGTGAAGTGCAACCATGGACAGAAAAATTATTTGAATGCATATAAACCTAAAAAATGAGAAAAATAGATATATTCTAAAAATAATGCACTACCACATAATATTCTTATGTTTGTAGAAAATAAATAGAATAAAAAATAAACCTAAACAAAAAACCCAAATGATCGCATCATCCGTAAGTCAATTGTAATATGGTATTTAGTGAAGAAATAATAATAATACATCAACCATAAAGGAAGAATGGAGAAAAAATTTAGTCATGTTCTGGTCAAGAATGCTTGCCTCTGCTTTGGGTCTGCATTTCCTTCAGCTCTCAAACTAAGAACATCATTACCAAATGATTTTCGTTTAGCAATCTCAGTTTTCAATTATTGAACAACTTTTGTAGTCTCATCCATTTCCATATGCAAATTTCATCGATTTTGGATTTTCCCATCGACATCAAGTACATTAGTCCAACACCAAGTCCCAAAGCAAATGATGGGTCATCTCAAAGCCATCACATGAATTAGAGATGAACAACTAAACATATATAAAATTTGAAATCTGAAACTCCCAAAAAAGTAGATCCCAGTCCTTAGGACTTAGGAAAACAACTGAATCTAAGTTGATCATCAAGGTAGTTCAACCAAAATATATATAAAATAATCTCCTCATCTTAAACAAACAAATAGAGAACTTTGGGAAGAAAATGCTGTTGGGCTAATCGGGTGGTGGTGTACATCATAAAATTTAATTCCTTCACAACATACCCTCACCCATCTGATTATAGGAGCACTGCAGCGGAAAATCACATCGGTTCTTCTTTTTTTTAAATAAATTCCCTAAATATGTGAAGTAAGTATATATTAACAAATGAAGAAGAGGGAAAAGAACAGGATAGTTTTATACATACCTTTAATCATTTGACCAGTACCAAGCTCAAACTCGATTGGGTCACCCCTTTTAAAGATGGAATCAAATACTGTTCCATCTGTAAGCTTCCCCTGCAATGATGAGTGACAACCAGAATAAAATAAGATGCCTATTTTTTTATCTCAGATACGCTCCCTTAAAGTTTACACATTGACATAAGTAAGAAACAACTTCTCCTTTTTTTGGTACCACAGAAAGATAGTAGACAAACATGCATTATATAAACTATGCATCATGGTATCAAAATATTATACTCTCTTTGCGATCAAAGTGCACATTTGATTTCCAATGCTAAAACATCATTGTATAAAATAGATCAACTCTATCAGGAAGCAAAGTTCACAGTTGATTTCTGATGCTAAGCCAACACAAGAAATTAAATGTCTAAAAGGACTAATTGGACAATGAGAGATCATATCAAAAAATTCAGCTATAGATGAGAAATCAACAATCTAATATATATTACATAAAAAGATCCCTCAAACACCAAAATGTTGCCAATGTGGACTCCCTTCTTTCACCTTTCTATTTATATCTTTTCTCCCTTTGTTGAGTTTTTTTTTTCATAATTAGGTGCACATAACATACTGAGCAAGTTATTCTTGAGCTTTAAAATGCAACTCAAAAATCACATAGGAGTATTATGCATGGTTCATGTGAAAGTAAATATAGGTAATACAGTATTCAAATAATTCGATAAATATTTTCATAGGTACATAAAAAATTCTTTCTATTTAGTTAAGTTTTCCATATGCTCCAAAAAATATTACCAGAAATTGAGTTTCCATATTTCTTCTTGTTTTTTGGTAGCTAACTTATCATTTATAGTATTTTTTAAACATAAATAACTAGAGTTTCCTATACGTAAAGACATTTGGGCTAGAATAACCTCCACTCTATTACTAGATATCTTAAATTACAAAACACTGAATTTCGACGAAAGGAATTCACACCCCAAAATCGGATTTTAAACTGGCTTTAGTTCAAAATTAGACTACTTTGGCTCAGTTCTAGATTAAAGGCATGTGCTGTGTGTTCGCGAATTCAACACTAATCCTAAAAAAGTAAATGTCCAAGACTCATCACAAATATCACTGCTACAAACTCTTTAAAGTGCTTAAAGTTCATAAAGACGACTGAGATAACTCCATTTTCCCCCAATTTGTTCTATGATACTGACAAAAAGACCTTAAAAATGCAAAGTTTCTAATCATAACTTCGCGTACTCATTACTCAAACTTATTGCATTCAATGGATATATGTATAGAGTGAGAGGAAAGGAGAAAAATACAGTCGGAGGATCTTGAGTGAGGTTGAAAGGCTCAAGACATATACTGCAGACGTCATCGAAACTGTCACTATCAGCTTATACATATCAAAGCTTCTACATATCTGCTTTTCATTAAGATATTCTCAGGTAGATTATAAAGTGGCAGTAAGCTTCATGGATATTACTTATAAATGCAGGTTATCTTGTAGATTATAAAATGGCAGTAAGCTTCATGGATATTCGTCATCAAAGGCCTCCACTCAGTGTATGTTGACCCGAGTCTTAAAAGACTGTTTCTTAAATGCTCTTCCAGTGTTGATTCTAATAAATGCTCAAACATGATCAATTTATCTTCTCACTTATGTCCCCTCCCAGCAACATGATAAACCTCAATTACATAAATCCTGAATAACAAAATAATTGATAAAAAAGCAACCAATATGCAGCCCATAGAAAGTCTATAATTAACACTGAGATATATGCATTTCCCATTTATCATGTTAAACTAGGATTGGTTTAACAAAAAAAAAGAATAACAATAACTTACGACCAAAGTATAAAACCCTCTGAGTTTCGTATCTCTGAGAAATTACAGTCACTTTTAAAGAGTGATTCTTAGTATGTGTCATCCAAACAGAAAAGACTCTTAGAGCGCGTTTGTTTCAAGGAAATTGTTAAATCCACAACAGAAATTGTTATTTCCACAACAAAAGTGTTGTTATAGATCCTATAGCGACGGTCTTCACTGTCGACACTTTGTTGTGGAAATAACAAAAAGTGTTGTGGATTTAACAATTACCTTGTTTCAAGGAAAGTGTTTTCTGCATTTCAGACGATTGGAATAACTGTAAAAATTGGTAATTGTTTTGCAGGTCAATGCACAAGTTAGTTTTCCGAAAAAATAACGTGTACTCTTCAACTACACAAGTCATTTTCCCTAAAAAATCATTTCTTAGAAACAAGCAGACCTTCAAAATTAGGATAAAGTTGAGAATACATAATAATACTCTCTCAGTCCTAAAATAAGTCCATTATCAAAATCAATGTAAAGAATTTAAGGGGAAAAAAACTCACTTTTTAAGGGTGGCAGTATGATTCACATATTCAATTACATTCACAATTCACAACAGCAGATTACCAAATAATAAATAAAAACTCAAATGCTTGATATAATGATACATTAAAACAGGGAACAAACTGAAAATCATTCAATAACTCCAAAAATTCAGTAAAAATTTATTTTTTAAAATAATAATAATTTGAGAAATCGGTTTTGTACCAAAATTCTTAACAATAACAAGTTCGACGATTTTGAAAAGGGATGAGCTAGGGAGTCGTTGAAGCAATGACACGTCGCCTAATTAAAACTTATCATAACAAGCTTATCAGAATAATTAAAACTAGAAGCTATCTGCTGATTGAGAAGGAATAAAATCAAAATAAAATGATGGGAAAATGAAAATTTACATGGTTCTGACAATAAAACAATGTAAAATGCCAACCTGTATTAAATTAGCAATAAAAGCAAGGGGGTAAGAGAGATCTAGTTTGAGTAGACAATTTATCAAACACATTGTGAGCTTCCTTAATTGCTACCAAATAAGATATACAATAAAATACATACAGGTAGGTACTAATAATATTAGGTTTCTTAACAGTAAACACACAAAATTAAAAACTAACCTTTACTTTAGGAACACCAATGGAGGAGGAGTTAACACTATTAAAATTTAGGGCTTGTTAGGGGAGGAGAGAAATAGAGGAAATCAAAACAAAATTAGGGGTAGATGAGATAAATACATTTTGTTTTTACATTGGATTAATGTAAATATAAATTGAAAACCTAAAGACTGAATTTACCTGCTCAAATAGTTTCAATATGCAGAATTGATGTCAAGGGTTCCAATGTGAGAGGGACGGATGGATGGAGTGAGATGAGAGAGATATGTATGGAGTTTGCAGTGGGAGAAATGTGAGGACATGCAGACAACCGAGCGATTAGTTGTGGCTTTCTATAGAGAGGAGGGGATTACCGAAGAGGGAGATGTTTGATTTGTTAATTCTTTTCCTTTTGTTGCTTACTGATATGCCGAAGACGACGATTGAACGAGATAGGGCGATTGAGGGAGATAGGGCTCGACTGAATGTATTTTCTAAACTGAGGGAGTTAAAATTGAGGGAGAGAATGGGCGTGGAAATAATAGAGGGACATTTTCGCAGACAACTTATTTTAGGAAAAACTTGTTTTATTTACTTTATAAAAAGAATATAATTTGTAAAATTTATAAATTTTAAGAACATATATGTATTACATTATATGTTAATTCCTAAAAATTGGTAAGTTACTGTATCAACAATATGAGATTTAGTTGTGTTGCTGCATCCCAGATTTTGCTATTTAATTTATATTCATGTTTTTAAAAAATTATTTTTATCTATTTAATTTATATTCTAATATTTTTATTTTATTTTAATGTCATACACTTATTTCTTTTAAATAAAAATTGCCATGTATTATCAAAAAACGAAATAATTAAAAACTAAATAAAATTGTCTCAATTATAATTTTAATGTCCGAATTTGAAAGGATTTTTAATTTTATAATTTTTATAATTTCTTCAATTATATTTGTTATTAATTATATAAAAATATTTTCTATTAATTACAAAAATAACTAAATAACTCTTTTTATTTTTTAATTTCTACCATGTATTTTTTTGCTAAATTTTTTAATTCTATTATAATTTTCTTTCATTTTCCCTAAATGTATTTCATATTCCCCTTAATTTTAATTAGCATATTTTTAATTTTTGTGTTTTATAAATAGCTTAATTATAAATAAAAAATTATTTGATATGAATTACAAAAATAATTAAATACATTTTATATTTATTTTCTTGTATTTTGGCTAAATTTTTAAATTTATATTATACTTTAAAATAGTTTTTTCAATTTCTTCATAAAAAAATTTTTCCAAATCCACATAATCACTTCCACGTCGCATAATCACTACCACATCAGCATTATTTTTACAACTGAGCAACTTAGTTGGCTTTTTCCATTAAAAGTCAACGCATGTAACGGTTTTTTTTATTTTGTGTTAGAAAAATCGAGTACAGTGTGTACAGTATGGGTCAAACTAACTTATTAAGAATGACTTATAAGTCATTTTTAAATAACTTTATTCTGTTTTAGTTCATAAAACATAATAAAAAAAATTTCATCTTTTATGTTTTCTCTTAGAACTGATAGTATTATAATTTAATTTTATAATATATTTGGAAAAAAGATAAAAGGAGAACTAGGAATAGCTAGGGGTATACAATTACTATTCTTCTTTTTATGTTTTATTTTTGGACTTAAAAATATGTTCATGATTTAAGTTACTCCATCCGTCTAAGAATAAAAGTTCTTACTATTTTATGTAATCTCAAGTTAAATATTTACTTATATTAAATAATCTATATTTTTTTACAATAATTTGTGCGTAATATCTTTTCTATTAAATGTTATATTTTTATTATTTATAAATATTTATATAATATCACTAGTCATGTATAGAAAAATATGCAATTACATGAGAATTTAAATATGAATAATTTTATAATTTGACTTTTTTTTTAAATTCGCATAAAATCAATCATCACTTTCATTCTTGGATAAATTTAAAAATATTGGAGACTACAAGTTATGACGTTAGTTTAGTTAACTAATAAATTAGAATGACTCAGTGGCAGCTTAATGGCCCAATAATCCATAGGTCTTAGGTTCAAAACATAGACGTAACTATGAATATTTTAATATATATATATATATGTATATATATATATATATTTATAAATTTATCTCTAAATTTTCATATAAATATTTATAAACAAATATTCATATAAATTTAACTTTAAAATTTATAAACAAATATTTATTTATAAATATTCCATCTAAACTTTAGATATGAATATTTTTTAAAATATTTATATGAATATTTAAAGATAAATTTATAAATATTTATATGAATATTTATTTACATATATATATATATTCATAGTTACTTTATATATATTAGGTTTAATGTTGAGATTTGTTTAGTATTTTATTTAGTTTGACAATAAATTTTGAAAAGAATATATATATATATATATATATATATATATATACACACACACACACACACATATAAGTAGAATAAATTTAAAACTATTGGAGACTACAAGTTATGGCGTTAGTTTAGTTAACAAATAAATTAGAATGGCTCAATGATAGCATAATGGCCCAATAACCCATAGGTTGTAGGTTCAAAACCCAAATATATATAAAAGTAACTATGAATATTTATATAACGTAATATGAATATTTTAATATATATATATATATATATATATATATTTATAAATTTATCTCTAAATATTGATATAAATATTTATAAACAAATATTCATATACATTTATCTTTAAAATTTATAAACAAATATTTATTTATAAATTTATAAATATTTCGCCTAAAATTTAGATATGAATATTTTTATAAATATTTATATGAATATTTAGAGATAAATTTATAAATATTTATATGAACATTTCAACATATAAAATTTAGTACTACTATTATTATTATTATTATTATTATTATTATTATTATTATTAGTACTACTATTATTATTATTATTAATTGTTATTGTTATTATTATTATTAGTACTATTATTATTATGATATTATTATTATTATTATTATTATTATTATTATTATTATTATTATTATTATTATTATTATTATTATTATTACTACTACTACTACTATTATTATTATTATCATTATTGTTATTATTATTATTATTATTATTATTATTAGTACTACTACTATTATTATTATTCTTGTTATTTTTATTATTATTATTAGTACTATTATTACTATTTAATTATTATTATTATTTTTTTATTATTATTATTATTAATGTAATTATTATTATTATTATTATTATTATTATTATTGTTATTATTATTATTATTATTGTTATTATTATTATTATTACTGTTATTGTTATTATTATTAGTACTATTATTATTATTATTTTTATTATCTTAATTTAAGGCAACATTTTAATGGTCGTTGCAAAAAGTTGTATAAAATATGCAACGAAAATAAAAATTGTTGCCAATGAATGTGGTCCATATTAGGCAACGAAATATAGCAACAAAAAAACTTCCGTTGCTCAAGTGGTTAGAAATTTTGCAACGAATTTCTAACAAATTTTGTTTCCAAATTTTGCAACGACTTATGAATTTCGTTGCAAAAAGTGAAAGTTTGACACAATCTTCAACGAAGGAGAAGTTTCGTTGCTAAACATACACTTTTAGAAACAAAAAAATTTTCGTTGCCCACGATGACGGGAAATCAAGTGGGCGAAAATTTTGCAACGAATTTCTAACGAATTTTTTTTCCACCAATGAATTAGCAACGAACTTTTGCAACGACTTATGAATTTCGTTGCAAAAAGTGAAAGTCTGACACAATCTGCAACGAAGGACAAATTTCGTTGCTAAACATATACTTTTAGCAACGACTTATAAAGTCGTTGCCCGAAAAATCGTTGCTAAAGGTCCATTTTTTTGTAGTGTGTGTATGCACAATTCATTTCAAATTAACAATATTATCATTCAACTCACATGAATGCAAATAACTCTTACTATATACCTAATAGATATACATATAAATGTGCCACATTGGACTATATAAAATATATAGTTAACTACCATATAATAAAGATTTACTATTTTGTATGCTTGCACAAATTAATCAAGTAAATATATAATCATATTATATTTATTAACCTCTTACTTATTAATTATTATTTTTCATAATAATTATAAATCAACCCATTATCAATTAATTTCCCATAATTGAATTTAATCAATATGTTCAACTCCCGCCACCATATTCAAATAAATTGAATATTTAATTATTAATAATTCTATCAATTCCTTGATATTAAAATCTTAGGGTTAGTCCACTAATTTAAATAAACTATTAGTGACTCCCTTTAATAAATTTATAAATTCACATAACCACATAAGGTTTAAATAAACTCACAAAACTAACTCATTAAAAATTAAATCACATATTTAATTAAATAAGGAGTTTAAAATTCACGATCACTACATATAATCTAGAGCAATTGGCTAAACTGTATGTCAAAGAAATTATTTCAGGACATGGAATACTTGTTTCGATTGTGTCAGATCATGATCCACGATTCACATCGAATTTCTGGAGGAGTTTGCAAGAGCAACTAGGAACGCAGTTGAGGTTGAGTACAACTTATCATCCTCAGACGGATGGACAAAGTGGACGGACAATTCAAACGTTAGAAGATATGTTAAGATCTTGCGTTATGGATTTCAAGGGGAGTTAGGACGAACATCTGCCTTTGGTGGAATTTGCTTACAGTAATAGTTTTCACGCTAGTATAGGCATGCCGCCTTACGAAGCGTTATATGGGAGGAAATGCAGAACTCCACTGTGTTGGGATGAAGTAGGTGAACGTCGGATGTTGGGACCTGAGATGGTACAACAAACGGCAGACATGGTAAAGTTAATACGTACTAGATTGGTAGCGACTCAAGATAGACAAAAGAAGTATGCGGATCCTCACCGTGAGAAGATGGAGTTTGAGGTCGGTTCGTATGTCTTTCTAAAGGTGTTGCCTTGGAAAGATAAGATACGTTTTAAAAAGAAAGGGAAGTTAAGTCCAAGGTTTATTGGACCTTTTCAAATTTTAAGAAGGGTAGGAGAGGTAGCTTATGAAGTAGCTTTACCTCCAAAGATGAAACGAATACATAATGTGTTTCATGTGTCAGTATTGCGTCCTTATAAATCGGACTACAAACACGTAATAGAGTATGAATCTATTCAGGTAAAAAAAGACTCAACGTATGAAGAACTTCCAATTTAGATTATTGATAGGAAGGAACAAGTCTTGAGAAATAAGATAATACTTTCGGTGAAGGTAATTTGGAGCAACCACAATGCTGCCGAAGAAGCAACGTGGGAACTCGAGAGTAAAATGAAGAAAAATATTCCCCATTTGTTTTAGTATTTGTATCGAGATTGTAAGACCCCAAATTATTAATAAATGAAATTTAATTCCTCTATTTATTATTTTGAAATAGTAAGGGTTGATTTGATTAATGTGGTTAGTTATGGGTAAAATGCGCAAATATTTTTAAATAAGCAAGTGGTTATAAAATATTCATTGTTGTTTGGGAATATTCGTTTGGTCGTGGTAGAATATTCTTGATGTCGAAATATTCGTATTTACCAAATACAAACCTTTTGTGGGCCCCATAACGAAAAAGTGATTGGATGAAGAAAACGACAAGTATAAGTTGTTTATAAATAATCGGCGTAGTTATTACTGAATTATCTTGTTGGAATACCCGATGGTTAAAACACGTAGAATACGCCGTTGTCGCACAAAGAAGCACATGGTATTGCACCAATTATTGATTCTTACGTAAGAAGGCACTTACTCAATAATTATTACAGTAATTACTCGCTCAATATTTTATTTTATTGATTCAATAATTGTTGCGTTGATATTTTATATTATTACCGTTGTTTCAATAATTGTCACTACACAGTATTTTCCATTATCGAAGCAATAATTCATATTATCTGAATAATATTATTAGATAACATTATTGGCAATGTCTAGAAAGTTTTGTCTAAAGAGAGGTTTGGTCACCTAATTACTCTAGGATGGAGAAATCCTTATTGAAAGCCCCTCTTCCCGAACCGCCTCGGTTGTCGATGATTGTGATTCTCAGAATATTATTTGTGAATAATTAATTATTGATTTATATGATGAGGGAAATATTCATTTTATATGGATATAGATGGAGAAAATTTTTAAAGTGACAATTGTTGAAAATCGATATTTTATCTTTTCTGATAAAATAATATTTTATTATATTATTATAATATAATAATGATGATATTTTTATAATGAATTAGTATATGAGGAGGAAGAGTATTTTTGTTACTAAAAATGATTAAAACATGATTTTCATGTTTGTGGACCCCATTTCTTGACTGAAATTTGATTATAGCTTGTAAAATCGCCCGTTTGTGGATTTCGGTTAATTTATGTTTGGAATTTGGAAAAATTTTCTTCTGCAAAGTTGTAGATAATGGAATTTCCTATGGAAAGGACATGAATTTTGAATTTTTCTGATAAAAGGGATATTTATTATGAATTATTGAAGTTCTGGAATAATTAATTTTTAAAGTTTTAAATAATTTTTTTATGAAAAACGTTTTTTGTATGATTGGTGGGCCCCACTTGTTGTTAAGCATGCTGAATTCAGAATTTCAAAGTGGGCGTAGGAATTTTAATAATAATAATATTATTTTATTAAATTTTCTGCTTTGATGTTCTAAGCATTTTCCTATAAATAGGGTGCTTAGGTCAGAATTGAAAATCACACCAGAAACTAAAGTTTTCTCTCTATATTATCGAGTGTATCCTTGTGAGTATTTTTATACTTTGAGAGTTGCTATCTGATTGCAAGTCCTTTCAAAGACTATATCCAAAGATTCCAGTCGTAAATCTTGTCTTTTTGAGGTAAGGGATGTTATTTTTTTTATAAATGATATTATTTCTTTCAATATCATTATGCCGAAATATTGGTAAGATTTTTCTGGTAAAATTCTTATCTTTTCATGTCGGGGTTACTATTCATGAGTTACTATTCACGAGTTACTATTTACGAGTACTATTCACAAAGCATGATGCTTTTTCTTGTGGAATTTCTATCTTTTAGTGTTGGAGTTACTATTCACGTATATGGCACTATTCACATATACGACACTATTCAGAAATACGACATTATTCACAGAAAAATTTAATTTTCTTTTCTGTGTCCAAGATTGTCTGTTATGGTTCCTATCTTTGATTGGATCTATGTTTTGATCTTCATTTTTGAATTCTGCTCCACAATAGTTTTTTTATGGAGTATTTTTGAACATGGATAAACCGAAGTATGAATCCTTAATATTTGTTCTTTTGTCTCACTGGATTCGTTTTCTTTAAAATATATTTTTCATCATCCTCAGTCCTAAATGATGATATAACTGAATATCTTTGGCATGTAGTGCAAAGATGAATGATTTCTTGATGAATATCTTTGGCCCGTAGTGCAAAGATGAACAGGTGTTGAGATGAACATGACCGACTGATGAATATCTTTGGCCTATAGTGCAAAGATGACTATTTGATTCAAGATGTATATTGATTGATGTTATAGGGATAAAATATCGATGATGGACTTTTAAATTCATAGATGATAGTAGATTTCATTCTCTACTTAACTCTTCTAATGAATTGTTGTTTCATTGCAGATTGTTGATCTAAAACTTGTTGTCTATTGTATTCTATCGATGTTTCCTCGTTGAAGACTAAGGATAATTTGTTGTACATTATCTTAGTCATAATATTCTTTATCGGGCTAGTTGAGCTCACCCTTTTCCTTTTTGTTCCATTTTTCTTCTCGAGAGCGAGAATATAAGCGAACTAGTTGGGGTGTGGAGTAATGGTTCAAGACAGTTGTTTTAGTAGTCCTCACTATTTTGTAAAATAGTGTATCAATAATTGTAATGATGACTTATTTGAGTGTGGATATTGTCTAGATGACAATATTTGTATTTAAATTCACGCTTTTATGTTGTATTAATAAAGTTGTAGTTGTTTTTGTACCATGTATTTTGACGACTCGTGAATGGGTGTTGTATACCTATTTTGGGGGCGTCATTGGTAATATCGAGCTTAGGGATATGGTCTCTGGCGGAGATCGGGGAATAGAACTAGGAGGGAGAGCGAATAAATCCTTCGCTAGTGTGTCCTACCTAAGCTTATTTGTTGGTTCATCATAATATAGGGATATTATGTGATATGTTAATTTGTTAAATTAACCCTTGTTTTATGGCAAGATGTTGAGAATGTCATCGAAGAGAATGTTAATAATGGAGCAAATGAGACCGTGGAGACACCTTTGACACCAACGAGGATAAGGAACAGTCGGCAATGTTCCTCCCATGAACAACAACACCGACCAAATGACGAACGATGGTATGTTTAGGAACTTTCTAGAATTCATGCAAAACCAAACGAGAAAGACTATTGTTCAAAATGCGGTGGGAAACACCGCAAACTCACTTGATGGTCATCGCTAAGCGATTCAAGGAGTTAGGACCACGGAGTTTTTGGGAAAGCCGAAACCACTTACGGCAAGAAAGCGTGGATAAAGCGGATCACAAAGATATTTGATGTCTTGGGATGCTCAGATGAGCAAAAGGTTCCTTTCACCACCTTCATGTTGCGAGGAGGGGCAGATTATTGGTGGTAATCTGTAAAGCGTACTCAGTCTGCCGCACTAAAAATGTCTTGGGAGAAGTTCCAAGAATTGTTCAACGATAAATACTTTCCCAAAAGTATTCGTCACATGAAGGAGGTAGAGTTCATCAAGCTGGAGCAAAATAATATGAACGTGTCGCAGTACGAAGCTAAGTTTGCCGAGTTGTCACGATTTGCATCTCATTTGGTTGATAATGAAGAGAGAATGATGCGAATGTTTCTGTGAGGTTTGAAACCCAAAATACGTTAATACCTCATTTCTCACAAACTTTGTTTATATTCAGATGTTGTGAATAGGGCTCAGTTATTGGAGCGCGATAATGAGTCGGCTCAACTAAAGAATAACGACCAACAACTCGATGATAATCGTACCGGTGGCAACGATCATCGGAACAATGATAACCATCGTGGAGGAAATTATCATGCCAGAAATGGTAACCACTTCGGTGGTAATCATGGCCAAGATAACAAGAAAGGTGAGTCAAGTGGAAATTTCAAAAAGAGAAGATTCAACAATAACGGCAAGACGTCGGAACCAACACCAGCAATGAATTCTAGGGGAGGAGAAAGACTGCCAGTTAGATGCTACATATGCGGAGAAGATGGACACATAAGTCCAAACTGTTCACAACCTTCCAAGGTATATTTTAGTTGTGGAAAAGACGGTCATATAGCTCGAGATTGTCCTATAGCGAAACCAAGTCCAGCGGGGATGGTGACTCCAAAGGTTGTCCCAAATAAGTCAAAGTCAACGATTCCTGGAAGAGCATTTCTCGTGACTGGTCAGAATACGAGGAACCTGAACGAAGTTAGCACGGGTTAGTTAATTATAAATTCTTACGAAGTTTATACCTTATTAGATACCGGTTCTACCCATTCATTTATCTCTCCTGCTTATACTCAACGTTTAAACTTGACTCCAAAGAAAATTAGACTTTGACTTATCTGTTGAAACTCTGTTAGGAGAAACTTTCGTTACATCCATTGTTTATAAATTTTATTTGATCTAAGTTGGCACCATCACATTACCTGTTGACCTTATTTCTTTAAAGATACTTGCTTTCGATGTGATTTTAGGGGATTAATTGATTAACTACTCATCATGCCAAAATTGATTGCTTTCGTAAGGTTGTTAGTTTTCATATTCCTAAGCAACCTGTTATTCGAATTCAAGCAACCAAACTATTGAAGTCAAACACTTTCATATCAAGCCATAAAGTCATTCGTTTATTGAAAAACGGATGTTAAGTTTTCTTAGCCCATGTTATGGACTTGAACAAAAATACGTCAGATTTGAATGATATTTCTATTGTTAGTAAATTTCCTGATGTATTTCCTGAAGAATTTCTTGGCTTACTCCCAAAGTGTGATATTGAATTTTGCATTGACTTTGAACCCGGTACAAAACCCATTTCTAAACTCTCATATCGAATGGCTCCTATTGAACTTCAGGAGTTAAAAATTCAACTATAGAATTTGGTACCCGACCCTCTATTTGGTGACTTCGTTTGTGGAATGCACCGAAGCTAGACTCTCCGTAGGGGACGCCATATTCGTGCGGTGGTAAACTGATAGGTACCATTGTGACGTGTTATCCAAGATTGGGATATGAGTCATAGTTGAGAGCAACCTAAGTCAGTAATCGAAATACGTAGCTTTCTAGGCTTAGTTGGTCATTATCGGAGATTCGTGGAAAGATTTTCTCGAATCGCTACTCCATTAACTCAGCTGACTCGTAGATATACAAAATTTGAATGGAGCAGGGAATGTGGGAAGAGCTTCGAAGAACTCAAGAGGAGACTCATTTTGGTACCTGTTCTGACCATACCATCCTGGAAAAAAAACGAACGTGGTAGTTGACGTGTTGAGTAGAAAATCGTATGTGGTTACGAGTGCAATGTTTTTAACAAAAAGACCCATTTCGTATGACTTACAAATGATAGAGATAGAGTTAAAGACTCTATGGATCACGTGATGATATACGAGTAAAATCGACTTTAATCGATAAAGTTAAAACCGCTCAAGCTACACACCGGAGCTGATGAATATGAAGAAGGAGGTGCAAGAAGTTGTTATTCCAAAAGCGAGAATCGGCGATGTGAGGAAAGCTCAAACCTTCGATTTATTAGTCCATTTGAAATCATCGATCGAATAGGAACTGTGGCCTATAGACTCGTTTTACCGCCAAGTATGACGCGTGTTTATAACGTTTTTCGCGTATCGATGTTACGTAAATATGTGGATGACCTGAACCACATTATTGAGTTATAACCGGACGAGATAGCCGAAAACTTAACGTACGAGGAGGTACCTGTCAAGATCTTGGATAGAAAAGAGCATGTCCTACACACAAAGGTCATACCACAAGTTAAGGTTTTGTGGAGGAACTATGCTATCAAGAAATGACCGAGTTGGAAATCTAAAATGAAAGCGAGGTATCCTCATCTTTTCGAAACACCAGGTACGTACGTCAATTTCGAGGGTGAAATTTCATAAGGAGGGGAGGTTGTAAGACCCCAAATTATTAATAAATGAAATTTAATTCCTCTATTTATTATTTTGAAATAGTAAGGGTTGATTTGATTAATGTGGTTAGTTATGGGTAAAATGCGCAAATATTTTTAAATAAGCAAGTGGTTATAAAATATTCATTGTTGCCGGAGAATATTCGTTTGGTCGTGGAATATTCTTGATGTCGGGGAATATTCGTTTGACGTCATGCATTTTTTTGTGGGGCCCCATAACGTAAAAGTGATTGGATGAAGAAAACGCACAAGTATAAGTTGTTTATAAATAACGGCGTAGTTATTCACAGATTAATAATGTTGGAATACCCGATGGTTAAAACACGATGTCTACGCGTTGTTGCACAAGAAAGATGGCAGCACGATATTGCACCAATTATTGATTCTTACGTAAGAAGGCACTACTCAATAATTATTACAGAATTACTGCTCAATTATTTTATTTTATTGATTCAATAATTGTTGCGTTGATATTTTATATTACTTGTTGTTTCAATAATTGTCACTACACAATATTTTCCATTATCGGCTAATAATTCATATTATCCTAATAATATTATTAGATAACATTATTGGCAATGTCTAGAAAGTTCTCATCTAAGGAGAGGTTTGGTCACCTAATCATTGCGCAAGATGGAGAAATCCTTATTGGAAAGCCCTCTTTCCGAACTACCACGGTTGTCGATGTTGTGATTCTCGTAATATTATTTGTGAATAATTAATTATTAATTTATATGATGAGGAAAATATTCATTTTATGTGGATATAGATGGAGAAAATTTTTAAAGTGACAATTGTTGAAAATCGATATTTTATCTTTTCTGATAAAATAATATTTTATTATATTATTATAATATAATAATGATGATATTTTTATAATGAATGAGTATATGAGGAGGAAGCGTATTTTTGTTATTAAAAATGATTAAAACATGTTTTTCATGTTTGTGGACCCCATTTCTTGACTGAAATTTGATTATAGCTTGTAAAATCGCCCGTTTGTGGATTTCGGTCAATTTTTGTTTGGAATTTGGAAAAAATTTCTTCTGCAAAGTTGTAGAGAATGGAATTTCCTATGGAAAAGACATGAAGTTTGAATTTTTCTGATAAAAGGGCTATTTATTCTGAATTATTGAGGTTCCGGAATAATTGATTTTTGAAGTTTTAAATAATTTTTTTATGAAAAACGTTTTTTGTATGATTGGTGGGCCCCACTTGTTGTTAAGCATGCTGAATTCAGAATTTCAAAGTGGGCGTAGGAATTTTAATAATAATAATATTATTTTATTAAATTTTTTGCTTTGATGTTCTAAGCATTTTCCTATAAATAGGGTGCTTAAGTTAGAATTGAAAATCACACCAGAAACTAAAGTTTTCTCTCTATATTATCGAGCGTATCCTTGTGAGTATTTTTATACTTTGAGAGTTGCTATATATTGGCAAGTCCCTTCAAAGACTATATCCAAAGATTCCAAATGTCGAAATACGGTCTTTTTGAGGTAAGGGATGTTATTTTTTTTATAAATGATATTATTTCTTTCAATATCATTATGCCGAAATATTGGTAAGATTTTTTTGGTAAAATTCTTATCTTTTCATGTTGGGGTTACTATTCATGAGTTACTATTCACGAGTTACTATTCATGAGTTACTATTCACGAGTTACTATTCACGAGTACTATTCACGAAGCATGATGCTCTTTCTTGTGGAATTTCAATCTTTTAGTGTCAGAGTTACTATTCACGTATATTGCACTATTCACATATACGACACTATTCACAAATACGATATTATTCACAGAAAAAATTAATTTTCTTTTATGTGTCCAAGATTGTCTGTTATGGTTCCTATCTTTGATTGGATCTATGTTTTGATCTTCATTTTTGAATTCTGTTTCACAATAGTTTTTTTATGGAGTATTTTTGAACATGGATAAACCGAAGTACGAATCCTTAATATTTGTTCTTTTGTCTCACTGGATTCGCTTTTCTTTAAAATATATTTTCATCATCCTCACCCTAAATGATGATATAACTCGAATATATTTGGCCCAGTAGTGCAAAAGATGAATGATTTTTTGATGAATATCTTTGGCCCGTGAGTAAAGATGAACAGTGTTGAGATGAACATGACCGATCGATGAATATCTTTGGCTGTAGTGGTGCAAATATGACTATTTGATTCAAGATGTATATTGATTGATGTTATGAGGATAAAATATCAATGATGGACTTTTAAATTAAGTAGATGATAGTAGATTTCATTCTCTACTTAACTCTTATAATGAATTGTTGTTTCATTGCAGATTGTTGATCTAAAACTTGTTGTCTATTGTATTCTATCGATTTTTTCTGTTGAAGACTAAAGATAATTTGTTGTACATTATCTCTAAGTCATAATATTCTTTATTTGGGCTAGTTGAGCTCACCCTTTTCTTTTTTTGTTCCATTTTTCTTCTTAGAGAGGCGAGAATATAAGCGGGAACTAGTCGGGGTGTGGAGTAATGGTTCAAGATAGTTGTTTTAGTAGTCCTCACTATTTTGTAAAATAGTGTATCAATAATTGTAATGAGGACTTATTTGAGTGTGGATATTGTCTAGATGACAATATTTGTATTTAAACTCACAGTTTTTATGTTGTATTAATAAAGTTGTAGTTATTTCTGTACCATGTATTTTGACGACTCAGAATGGGTGTTGTATACCTATTTTGGGGGTGTCACAGAGATTCTGGGGACATAATCCTTATAAGGGGGGAAGAATGTAACGCCCGAGAAAATTGGATTTTTATGTGAATTAAATTTATATTTGATTATTTGAATGAAATGAATTTAATTGTTTATATACTTGAGTAAGTTGTTTAAAGGTCGTTCTATGACCTATAATGTGCGGTTGTGTTTAGGATTCTGGCTATGTGTTACGATTAATTGTTTTGAATTTCCAAGACGAAAATAAAAGTTTTTCGAGAAATTTTCGTAAAAATACTATTCATCCGTTTCTGCTCGGGGATTGATTATGAATTTCTGAGAAACGAGTAATGATAGAATCCTAAGACGAGATAGAATATCCAATAATATTTCAGTTATGGAAAACGAAGTTTTTGCCTACGGACTTAAAACCTAAGTGTTAGGAAAAGTGAGTTCCGAGAATTAAATAACTATGTATAATAATTGTAGTTATTATACGTGAGAAGTATGAGTATGATACTAGATATTATACGTGTGACGCCCCCAAAACAGGTATACATCACCTATTCTGAGTCGCCAAATACATGGTATAGAAAACAAATATAATCTTTAATATACAACAAGAGAGCTGTGAGTTTTAATACAAATAGTGTCATCTAGACAATATTCACACTCAATGGAGTCCTCATTACATTTATTATTACACTATTTCACAGAATAGTGAGGACTACTAATGCACCATCTAGACCATAACTCTCTTCCCCACTAGTCCCAACTTTACATTCTCATTTCACGAGAGAACAATGAAAGAAAGGGTGAGCTCAACTAGCCCAAGAAGAAATATTATGACTAAGATAATGCGTAATAATTTATCGTTAGCCTTCAACAAAGTTAAACTTATAAAATATAATAACTATCAAGTTTAATCGCAATGAACACAAGCAATCCATTAGAAGAGTCAAGTAGAGAATAAAATCTACTATCTTCTATGATTTAAAAGGTTTTTCATCAATTTTATCGCTGGGACTCAGCTTAATAAATAATCCACATCATCGAATCACCCCTGGCACTACGACCAGGATATTCTTTAAGATCACGACCACGAATTATCCATGCACTACGGCTTAAGATAATCATGTTTTCATCAACGGTCCTGATCATGCCATAAAATAATTCATCTTTGCACCCTTGGCCGAAGAGAATCCATAGCCATAATCATGCCAAAAATTGTCCATCAATGCACTACGGGCCAATGAGGACTTTTTCCTCATCATTTGTAACATTACGGTCATGATTATACCGAATAATCCCTGGTTATAATCATACCAAGTCCATCTATGCACTACAGACCACAGATGACTTTCAACATAATATAAACAAGAGGATGATGACAATGATATAATAATTCAATAAAACAAGTTCAAGAATTAATTTATCCAGGAACCAACAACGTCCAAATTGTCAACATTATACTACTTTGTAGAGTAAAATTCAAGAATGCTCAGAAGAATATTTCCATGAAAAGATACTAGATGAAGCGCAAATATCAAGGATATTCCACTAATTTCATGGAGTATAGAAGTCAAAATTTTAACCAACTGAGTATAATAGAATATATGAAACTGCAAATGGATCTTCACCCGCCATGCGTAATTCCAATGAGATATAGATCATTTTCACAATTTAATAAGGAATGAATACAAAGGATCATTCACCATGCATGTGGTAATCCACATAGACAAAAGTTATTCCAATGAATAATAAAGAATGGAATAATGTAAGGATTCACCATGATGTGCGATAGAATCGCATGCATGATGTTATATTCCAAATGTAATAATAAATAATGGAACCAGTCCTGTAAATAAACGCACGAATAGGATATTCTCGACGTAATAATAAATAATGGAACTGTGTCCGGCGTAAACGCACGCATGTGATATTTCACGTAATAATAAAGAACGGAATATTAGAAGAACTTCACCATGTATGCGGATTGCAGATAAACAAAGTTATTCCAATGTAATAATAAGAATGGAATAATAGAAGAATTTCACCAAGTATAGGGTATCCCATGTATACAAAAGTTATTCCAATGTAATAATAAAGAATGGAATAACGTAAGTTCTTTTCATGAATAAGAAAGAAAGAATACCCCTTTACGAGTACAACAAATAATATTCCCTACCTTAAGAAGAAAGAGTACTGGATATATAAGTAGTGAAGTGAAGTAGCGAATACTTTTCTTCTTTCTCTCTATAGTTTCTCTCTCTAGAGTTTCAAAGAATTCAAGAAAATAATGAATGAATGAGCTTCTATTTATAGAAAAATGGATCGCATAGTAACTAACTCATGAACGGTCCAGTTGATTTACTTTAATCTGACATTATCATATTTAAAGCAAATTTTTTAAATAAAATATAATATATTCTATTTATAATCTAATAAAATGAATAACTTTATAAAAGATTTTACTATACAAACACTATGCATGCACTATGCAAACACTATGCATAATAAAATATAATATATTCTAATTATTATCTAATAAAATGTATAACTTTATAAAAGTATTCATTTTTATATAAAAAGATTTTACTATACAAAACACTACGCATAAATAGAATATAATATATTCTATTTATAGAATAACTTTATAAAAGTATTCTATTTTATTACATTAATAATACCAATAAAACAAAAGCGAGTGACATCAATAATCAATACCGTGCTACTATGCAACCACACGCCAGACATCGTTTTCTTTTACTACCGAGTAATTCAACAAAGATTAATTCAGAAAACTTCCACCGTTATTTTTATAAAATATTTTTGTCGCTTTTCTCAATCGGATAATAATTCCATTGTGGGGTCCACTAATGATTGTACCGTCATTTGGATATTCCCCAAAAAAAAAAGAATATTCCCCGACCAATCGAATATTATACAACAACTTGCATACTTTTCAAAATTTATAAATACTACCCACAACTATAACATTATCTCAAATCCACACCATAATATTCAAAAAAATTATTTCGAGAAAATTAAATATTTATTCATAAAATCTGGGGTCTCACAATCTCCCCTCCTTATGGAATTTCGCCCTCAAAATTTACGTACGTACCTGGTATGTCGAACAAGTGAGGATACCTTGACTTCACTTCAAATTCTAACTCTTGAGGTATAACCTTTGAGCGTCGAATATGATCCTTCTTATCCAAGATGTTAACACGTATCTCCTCATACGTTAAATCTTCTGCTATCTCGTCTAGTTTTAATTCAATAATGTGGTTCGAATTAGTCCACATATTTACGTAACATCGACACGTGAAAAAAAAACGTTATGAACACGCGACATACTTGGCGGTAAAACGAGTCTATAGGCCACAGTTCCTACTCGATCAAGGATTTCAAATGGGCCAATAAAATCGAGGGTTGAGATTTCCTCTCTTCATCAATTCTTGCTTCTAGAATAACTCCCTTTTAAACCTTCTTCTTCACATTCATCAGCTCTAAGTATGTAGCTTGAGCAGCTTTAACTTTATCGATTCAAGTTTATTCTAAATGTATATCCGTTATCTTCACGTGGGTCCCTAGAGTCTTTAACTCTATCTCCATCATTTGTAAGTTATACGAAATGGGTCTTTGTGTTAACAACATCACACTCGTAAACACATACGATCTTCTACTCAACGCTACCTACCACGCTCATTTTTCCCCGATGATATTGAATGGTACGATCGTAATCTTCAATAAATTTCGAGCCAACGTCTTTGGCACATTAGACGCTCGCTTTTAGGTGAAGAAAATATTTGAGGGTTTTAGAAATGGGTTTTGTCTTCGGGGTCAATACAAAATTCGATTTCACGCCTAGGGGTAGGCTAAGAAGTCTTCAAGAATACGTCAGGAAATTTATTAACAATAGAAATATCATTCAAAACAGTGACTCTCATCCAAGACTTGGATAACACATGTAATGAAGGTTTCTCCTAACGAAGTTTCAACCGATAAGTCAAAGTCTAACTCTCTAGAGTCAAATTTAAACGTTGAGCGCAAGCATGAGAGATAAAAGAATGGGTGGAACCGGTATCTAATAAGGTATAGACTTCGCAAGAGCTTATGATTAACTTACCCGTAATAACCTCGTTCGGGTTCCTTGATAAATGCTCTCACTTAAACTACCGGCTTTGACTTGTCTGAGACATCCTTTGGCATCACTATCCCAACTGGATTTGACTTTGGTGCACGACAAAATCGGGCTAGGTGACCTTCTCTTCTTGAATTTTCCACTTTTATTATCTTGGCCATGATTACCACCGATGTGGTTACCATTCTTGTCATGATAATTTCCCCCACGATGGTTATCATTGTTCATGGCAAGTTACACCTAGATGATTATTATCGTGTTGTTGGTCGTTACCTTTTGGTTGAGCTGACTCAACGGTCTCATGTGCTTCATTGCTTATCTCAGCATTTTCATATGCCATTTTCAAACACTGTCACAAAACAAAGGTTAATTAACATATCACATATTATCCATATACTATGACCGACCAATTAAATACTAAATAAACTTAAGTAGGTCATACTAGCGAATGAATCCTCATCTCTCCCCTCCTAGTTCTTGTCTCACATCTCTGCCAGGGATCATATAACCTGGCTTTGATACCAACTGTGACGCCCCCAAAATAGGTATACATCACCTATTCTGAGTCGCCAAATACATGGTACAGAAAAAAAATACAATCTTTAATATACAACAAGAGAGTTGTGAGTTTTAATACAAATATTGTCATCTAGACAATATCCACACTCAATGGAGTCCTCATTACATTTATTATTACAATATTTCACAGAATAGTGAGGACTACTAATGCACCATCTAGACCATCACTTTCGTTCCCGACTAGTCCCATTTACGCTTCTCATTTCCTCAAGAGAACAATGAAAGAAAGGGTGAGCTCAACTAGCCCAGTAAGAAATATTATGACTAAGATAATGCAGAATAATTTATCGTTAGCCTTCAACAATGTTAAACTTATAAAATATAATAAATATGAAGTTTAACTGCAGCGGAACAAGCAATCCATTAGAAGAGTCAAGTAGAGAATAAAATATACTATCTTCTATGATTTAAAAGGTTTTTCATCAATTTTATCGCTGGGACTCAGCTTAATAAATAATCCACATCATCGAATCACTCCTGCACTACGGCCAAGGATATTCTTTAGTATCACGACCACGAATTATCCATGCACTACGGCTTAAGATAATCATGTTTTCATCAACGATCCTGATCATGCCATAAAACAATTCATCTTTGCACCCTTGGCCGAAGAGAATCCATAGCCAAAATCATACTAAAAATTGTCCATCAATGCACTACGGGCCAATGAGGATTTTTTCCACATCATTTGTAACATTACGGTCATGATTATACCGAATAATCCCTGGTTATAATCATACCAAGTCCATCTATGCACTACAGGCCACAGATGACTTTCAACATAATATAAACAAGAGGATGATGACAATGATATAATAATTCAATAAAACAAGTTCAAGAATTAATTTATCCAGGAACCAACAACGTCCAAATTGTCAACATTATACTACTTTGTAGAGTAAAATTCAAGAATGCTCAGAAGAATATTTCCATGAAAAGATACTAGATGAAGCGCAAATATCAAGGATATTCCACTAATTTTATGGAGTATAGAAGTCAAAATTTTAACCAACTGAGTATAATAGAATATATGAAACTGCAAATGGATCTTCACCCGCCATGCGGTAATTCCACGTATATAGATCATTTTCACAATTTAATAAGGAATGAATACAAAGGATCATTCACCATGCATGTGGTAATCCACATAGACAGGTTATTCCAACAGAATAATAAAGAATGGAATAACGAAATGATTCACCATGCGCATGCGATATAGATCGCATGCATGTGTTATTCCCAACGAGTAATAATAAATAATGGAACCAAAAATCCCGCGTGAAACGCATGCATGTGATATTCAAGCGTAATAATAAACAATGGAATCAGTCCCAGAACGTAAGCGCACAAATGTGATATTCCGGCCAGAATAATAAAGAACGGAATATTAGAAGAATTTTACCATGTATGCGATTGTGATAAACAAAGTTATTCCAACCAATAATAAGAATGGAATAATGTAAGAATTTCACCAAGTATAGGGTATCCTGCATGATACAAAGTTATTCCAATGAATAATAAAGAATGGAATAACAGAAGTTCTTTTCATGAATAAGAAAGAAAGAATACCCCTTACGAGTACAACAAATAATATTTCCTACCTTAAGAAGAAGAGTACTGGATATATGAGTTGTGAAGCAGCAGAATATTTTTCTTCTTTCTCTCTATAGTTTCTCTCTCTAGAGTTTCAGTGAATTCATAAGAAATAATGAATGAATGAGCTTCTATTTATAGAAAAATGGAGTGCATAGTAACTAACTCATGAACGGTCCAGATTGATTTACTTTAATCTGACGGTCCATATTTAAAGCAAAATCTTTTAAATAAAATATAATATATTCTATTTATAATCTAATAAAACGAATAACTTTATAAAAGATTTTACTATACAAACACTATCGCAGTACCTTATGCAAAACACTATGCATAATAAAATATAATATATTCCAATTATTGTCTAATAAAATAGATAACTTTATAAAAGTATTCTGTTTTATATAAAAAGATTTTACTATACAAAACACTATGCGAGACACTATGCAACACTATGCATAATAAAATATAATATATTCTATTTATAGAATAACTTTATAAAAGTATTCATTTTATATAAAAAGATTTTACTATGCAAAACACTATATAAACACTACTATGCAACACTATGCATAATAGAATATAATATATTCTATTTATAGAATAACTTTATAAAAGTATTCTATTTTATTACATTAATAATACCAATAAAACAAAAGCGAGTGACTTATCACGTAAGCATCAATAATCAATACTGTAGTGCTACTATGCAAACCACGCCAGATATCGTATTACTTTTTACTAATGAGTAATTCAACAAGATTAATTCGTGAAAACTTCCGCTATTATTTTTATAAAATATTTTTGTCGTTTTCTCAATTAGACAATAATTCAGTTGTGGGGTCCACCAATGATTGTACCGTCGTACGGATATTCCCCGACAAAAAGAATATTCCCCGACCAATCGAATATTATACAACAACTTGCATACTTTTCAAAATTTATAAATACTACCCACAACTATAACATTATCTCAAATCCACACCATAATATTCAAAAAAATTAAATATTTATTCATAAAATCTGGGGTCTCACAATACGAGTATAGTATGAGGATTATTACGACGTATAATACGAATATCGTACGAATGGTATACGAAGAGAATACGAGAATTATATAAGTAGAATACGATTAGTTCTTAATAGACTTTAGTAATTGGACTTAGATTTATGTCAAGCCCAACGTTGTATTAAATCAAGCCCAAAATAAGCCTGATATGAAATTATTCTAAGCCCAAACCAAGAAATCAAACCGTGGGTCGAACAGATGGATCACCGGATGGGTAAAACCCACGGGGCAACTTATGTGGGACCCCCAAAGGGGCATATGGGCCGGCCACTTGATGGCCAAGTAAAGTGGTTTTACTTGGTGGGAAAGAAATGAATAGTAAGTATTATAACCCGATATTTTCTATATAATTAAATAAAAAAAAATTCGTATAAATTTTTTTTTTATTAAAATAAAAGGTCTTGAAAAATATATACAAGTTAAAGTGTATGTATATATGTGATAAATAAAAATTTATTTATTTCATGAATAATTTCAAATAATTTTTTTTAGAATTATTTATCTTTATAAATTATAATTTTATAATAAATTAAGTTGACATAAAAAAATATATTTAGTATTTATTTTCCATGAAAATATGTTTATGTATTATTTAAATAATATATGAAATGATTATAGAATTATTATAATAATTATTTTATTATATGAATTTATTTTAGATTAATTAAGTTAATTATTTTAATTTAATTAATAATGGTATACATGAAAGATATATCAGATATGGAATCCAAACCCTAATTCTGGATTTTAACTAAGAAATGAGAATAATAATATTATATTAATTATATTTAAGTGCTATAAATATGTACTGTATGTGTAAACTGATAATGGTTGGTCAATTATGTTGCATAATGACCAAACACTAGCATTAATTTGTTTAACCTTATTTTTGAAACTCAAATGGGAGATTCAAGACTGTGTAGTGATTGTGTTATATGAGTTATGTTGTGTATTATTAGATTATAATTGTAACACCCCCAAAATAGGTCCAATCCACCCAACCTATTATGAGTCGCCAAATACATGGTACAGAAAACAACTACAACTTTATTACAATAATTGTCGTGCAAAATACAACAACACATATGCTGTGAGTTTTGATACAATTATATACCAACTGTGACTCACATCCCAACCTTGGATAGCACGTCACAATGACACCTTACACAAAGGTATAGTCAAAAACTGTTTTAGAAATTAAAATCTTTGGGAAGTGCTCAAGAAAACCTTCGTACATGGGAGGCCATGCGTCTAGGTTATGATAGATATCATATGGCCACAGAATTATCCTTGGTTGACCCAATAGACCCTAAAGAAAAACAAGAAGATTACTATCGTATTCTTCCCAATGGTAAGTCTTCTCTTGACATATCATTATCTCCACTGTCTTTAATTTAGAATTATACTTCAAATAAACACCAAGATTATATAGGTAGTGCTCGTATATATACTCAGCAAGTGGATGAAAGACGTCCGTCTTATGATGATCTGAGGGTTGTATGTCATTATACATCTTGTATGATAGTGACAAAACATCCTTCCAACGTTGGGTTACCTCCCTCAACAAATGACTATAGACCACCATTCTATTCCCCGTTATCCCCACTCGACCCACCTACACTTTTATTACACGAAAGGAATTGTGAAGCAAAAAAGGGTAAACACAACTAGCTCGATAAAAGAATATCATGACTAATGATAAATAAATTATCAATAGCCTTCATCAAGAATAAATCGATTTAGAACATATGGTAGATGATAAAATTTTCAACCATAGTTGCGGTAGACGAAGCGATCCATTAGAAGAGTCGAATAGACCATAAAGTCTATTATCTTCTCCATGTTAAAATCCACCAACAATGTTTTATCCTGTAACATCACTCAGCAGGTTTCTTTTCCACAATCATATGAATAACTCATAATCATAATTGTGGTTCTAAATTCTCTTCTCATCCGGAATGAAGATAATTTTCATAACCTATCTTCACTGAAACATCAAAGATCATGGTTATACCAAATCACATTTCTTGTTCATAATCATCTCGATAAATTCATCTTTGCACTACTGGGCCGAAGATATTCGTCAACGAGACCATCTTTACACTACTGACCAAAGATATTCAACAACATGTCATCTTTGCACTACGGGCCAAAGATATTCATCAACAAACCATCTTTGCACTATAGGCCAAAGATATTCCTCAACAGTTCATATTTGCACTACAGGCCAAATATATTCATCAACAGTGCATATTTGCACTACATGCCAAATATATTCATCAACAGTTCATATTTGCACTACAGGCCAAATATATTAATATCTCAAAGAAATATATAATCATTTCAGAATTTATATAAACAATAATTATAACCATGTTGATTATTTTACCTTTGCACTTAAGCTAAAGATATTCAATTATAAATTCAATGGTCATGATCATACCAGTCACAATTCAACTTTTCACTACTGGCCAAAGAGAACCTTAGTCATGATCATACCAATAATCTACCCATCTTTATACTCAAGTGAAAGAGAATTTCAACATCAGGGTTATAAAAATGTTATATATGATAATAAAAATAATATGATAAACAAATGCACTTAATCTCAAGATCAATATTCATAAATCAACGATAATTTGGTCAGAAAAAGAAACCAACTTTGTCGTGAATAGTACCCGTGAATAGTAACTCGTGAATAGTAACTCGTGAATAGTAACTCATGAATAGTAACCCCGACTCAAAAAGGTAGAAATTCCACAATAAAATCAATACCAATATTTTGGTATAATGATATTGAAAGAATAACATTTCTTAAACTTATAAATAATTTATTTTAATTCTTTACACTTTATAAATAATGCATTTAATCATCCTAAAATGCCAAACTCATAAGTTTTCATCACCAATAACCAAAACCCTCATCAAAAATCTGCATATACCTCATATAGGATTATCAAGCCATAAAATCCTATTTTCTAATTTTCTTCCTTCACATAACATATTTAATTCATTTATTCATAACTAGTTCATTTTCATGAAAAATACCAAATCAGTTCCAAAAATATTTCTTTTCTGGGATTTAGCATAATATAGTCCCATAGTGAACATATATTTTTCTCAGAATTTTTAAAATTCATTTACTATTTTTCATATGGCCAAAACCGCCGAATATTTAGACATTTATCATAAATTGTACTTTTATCCAAAAATTCCGAAATTCACAGAGTACACTGATATTATATAGATGTACTCCCAATAAAAATTTCATCAATTTTAGAGTTAACCACAAGGAATTATAAGCGGTTACTTTTAAAATAGTATTTTTTCATAAAATTCATAACTCTTAATTTATACATCCAAAAATCACCATTTTTGGACACAATCAATAAAACTCATCAAAATATCATTTCAAATTTTTCCAGAATTTTTGAAGATCAGAAAAATTACGAAACTGAAAAACATAACCCTTAAAATCCCTTACTATCCCTTACCTCAAAAGAGCAGCACTTCTGACTGGATATTGGATATGACGCTGAAGAAAACTTGCACTAATGAATATCAACTCACCAAGTATCTAAATACTCACAAAATACACTCAATAATCTAGAGAGAAAAAGAGAGAAAACTTATGAATTCTGATGTGTTTTTCAATTCTAACTTAGCCCTCTATTTATAGGAAACTGTTAGCACGCCGAAGCAGACTTGACCTACTACCTGATGGCTTTACCTGCTACTATTTCACCCACCAAAAATCAGCCATCTCCCCCAACAACCAAGAGTGGGGCCCACTCAATTCTAGATTTTTTCACCAAAACCTAATTTTTGAATCAGTTACCTCTTAAAATTCATAATAAATTATACGCTCATTTTTAACGGTTCAAAATTTGTGGACATATACTTAACTTATATATGTATAAAATATCCAAAAATTACAACGATCCAACGGTCGGATTAAATATTATAACTCACACAATAAAATACATGTAAGAACAGATTTGATCTTTTAATACCTCGATCAGGCAAAATACACGATAAAATACCTCAACATTAATTCCTTCATTTATAACCACATAAATAAACCCATCATTTATATCCACATCAAATAAATATTTTCTTATCATATAAATCAATAATTAATTATTCACAAATAATATTACGTAATCATAATTATGATGACGGTAGTCATTCCCTGGAAAGGGGGCTTTTCAGATAAGGATTTATCCTTACTTGCGGCATGCAATTAGGTGACCAAACCTCTCCTTGATGAACTTTTTAGACATTGCCAATAATGCTATCTAATAATATTATTCAAATAATATGAATTATTGATCGATAATGGAATCTTGTCGTTGACAATTATTGAAACAACAATAATATAAAATATCAACGCAATGAATTATTGATTCAATAAAATAAAATATTGAGCGATAATTCTTTCAGAACAATTATTGAGTAGTGTCTTCTCACGTAAGAATCAATAATTCAAAATACTGCAAAACCGTAATACTTCTTGTGCAACAACGCGTATTACTTTACTTTACCCACGCGGTATTCCAACAGTGTTAACAGTAACGATTACGCCGTTATTTATAAAAACTCAATTTTGTCGTTTTCTTCATCCGACAGTTATTCGGTTAAGGGGCCCACAAATGACTGCGCCGTCGTATGGATATTCCCGACAAAAAGAATATTCCACGACCAAACGAATATTTCCCGACAACAATAAGTATTTTATAGCACTTGCTTATTTTGAAAAAAAATTCATATAGCACCCTTAACTTTGCTTTTTATCAATTTAACCATTTACTGAATAGTAATTATAAGAAAAATTGAATACTTTTATTTTATAAAATTCAGGGTCTTACAATAATCTTAATTAGGGAAACCCTAATTTTTGAAAATCCTAATTAATATTTAGAAACCCTAATTTCTATATTTGGAACCCTAATTGTCAATTTGTTAACATTGTTTGATCTTATTTCTCATATACTTAATTTAATTAATTATTTTGGCTTCTCTTTTAATTCCTTAGTTATTATGTTCTTCTCCACTTACAAGTACCTCATTCTGAAATCACTACTACCATAACGTTCTAGTTTAGTTACTTCTAAAGTCTTACACAATCTTTCTCATCGATTAACTTTATCGAATTACCTTAACATATGTATTATTTTATTACCTTTTTCATTTACTATTTCCTATCCACTTCATGGACGAAAACCTATTTTTAGCCCAAGTTTTATCGAACTTGCTTCAGCTCATAATTACCTCTTTATTTTCCGATAGTAATATTTTCATCATCATATCTCTTATACTCGTACATAAACTTTATCTTTAATACTCTTTTATTTTTTTCAGTTTAACGTATTACATTTTAGTTACAAAACTTTAAATATCCACACCTTTTCTATTATGTGCGTTTAATTCTCTTTATTCTTGTTCAAACGTAGTAGCTTATACTTTATTATAAATTAATCGTCTATCTAATTACTAAAGTACCTTGTTATAATGACTGATCTATTGACCTCTGTTTATATTCTCTTTAGAGCCTCTTAAGACAACATTATCTCAACCATCTTTCTAAGAGTACATAAATTAAATTAAAATATTTAATCATTCTTCCAATTTAAATTTTAACTTATATTTAATTATTTAAATCTATCTCATAAAATACAATTATTTTAAATTTTCCAAAATTTGGGATAAATATAACCGCGGCGAACTTGGCGCCTTTTTCCTCCTTCCCCACACTCCCCTCCCGGTTTACTAGTTAAACCCTCACCGAAACAACCCAGCAATCCGAAGAACGAAACCCAATTCCTCCTCAAAACTGCCAAAAAAATGGTGTTACTTCAGAACAAAGGACTCTCTCGCAAACGATCCTCCACCAATTCCTTCGTTTCCCCTTTTCCCCAATCACCCAAAATCCCCGAACACCAGAAACCCCAGAACGACGACGTACCACCACTACCACAGCCGCCACCACCACCACGAACCCTAAACCCGATCGACAAGTTGGCATCAGTGCTAGCCGACGCCGGTTGCACTCTAATAAACTCCTCCGACCCACCGTGCCTACCCTCCGACCGCCACAAGCTCCGCCACTACCTCCACGGCCTCTTCTCAATCAACTCCGCTCTGCGCTCCGATTTCCTGTCCAGTTTATCATCTTACATTGATTCAACCGATAATCTCCGTCGGTTAGTACCTATTATCCTATCTGTTTGTTTAAAATAAGGAAAAAATAATAATCAGAAAATAATTTATTTAGTCACAAATTGGGGAAATAAGTTCCAAAGGAAGTTATGTGATATTAGTAATATTTTGTAAGTTCTGCTTAAAGTAATTTAGCTGGCATTTTTGTTCTATGGGAAAAGTGCAGCAATTGCATTTTTTTTGTCTTGAATTTGAGTTTTCACGAATAAGGGATATGGTTGACTGTATGAACTACCTAAATGGTAAAAGGTTAAAACAAATGTCAATGAATGGTGCAATTTCAAATATTCAATACCCTTGTGTATCAATATTTAATATTTCAAATATTAAATATTTGAAATATTAAATTTCAAATATTCAGAAAATGGAACCATTTTGTAGGGATAACTGAAGGTTTAACATTTGGGCAAAAATGCATCCACTACCATTGTGTATCATGTATTAATCTCAAGTAGGGGTGAGCATTCGGTTATGACCGAACCGAATAGCTTATTCGGTTATAACCGAAAATCGAAAATAGCACACTTTTGATATCCGATCTGATAACCGAAATAGTAGATAACCGAACTACCGAATAATCGAATTTATTATTCGGTTAATAACCGAAATAAAAATAATATATACAACATATTATCAGCATAAAAATCTCATTACCAGAAAAAGAAAAAAAAACCCACAGATTTAACATAGATTAGCATTAACAATGTTTAATACTGCATAAAACTTTGACTATTTAATTTATAAGCAAATGAAAGATATAATATTTCAATTTCCCATACACAGATTCTGATCTAAAACGGAACAACCAACCAAACCAAATTATTAATGGCAATTCAATTTCAACTCAAGTCAATACAGAACTACCAGATTAAACCCCCAAATCTAAAGACACCACAACGAAAACATATCAAACTCATAGTAATAATAAAAACAGCTCAAATCTCTCTTTTATCACAATCCAGATCAGATCTAAGAGAGCTGGCCACAATCAGCAACGATCCCACTTTCTCAATGACCTTCACCACATCCAATCCCTCTACAACTTGACCAAACACCACGTGCTTTCCGTTCAGTGGCTGAGATGAAAGAGCCCGAGAGGCGAGAGGCTGAGAGAGGCGATTTGGGATGAGAGATGAGAGAGGCGAGAGGAGGCTGAGATGAGTTTGGGAAATGAAAAGGGTTTTAGTGCAGACAGTAGACTTGGCCCACTTGGGTGAATAGAATAGATATAACATATAAGTATGAAATTATTATTTTTAATTAATAAATTCGGTTATTCGGAATTTCGGATATCTGAATAGCTTGATTTTTACTCCCGAACCCGAATAGTGAACAAAAAATCGGATATAACCGAAATTAGAAAAAAAACCGAATAACCGAAATAATTCGGTTAAAAAAATTCGGTTATGTTCTTTAATTCGATTTTACCCGTTTTTTGCTCACTCCTACTCAAGGTTGTGTTATTATGCCTAGAATTCATTGCCTTGAAATTAGAATTAGGATTTTAAGATAATTTTTCTACAATTGCAGTTCAAGATGGTGAATTTGAGCTCTCCGATATTAACAGAAAAGATAATGAAGTTCTATAAATACAAGCTTAGGTTTCTTTGGTATTTTTAGAGTTTCCTTAGCAATCTAGTTACTTGGTTAATTTTCTGGTCTTTTTGAAATGTCTACTACACTCTGTTTGTATGCAAACAACTATACAAAACAAATTAGATTAAAAAGAAGAATTTCTAAACATTCCATTTTTGTTATTTCCTACATTTTTTCCGCAGCAACTGAACGCCTAACTTGTTTTCTGCTATTGCAAATCTCTGTCATCTGCCAGCCATGAAACTTGTTTCAGACACAGCTAGACATTTTTATTTAGAAAGTTTTGAAGATATAGTTACTAAAATTTAACGATCTGTACTTGTTTGATACATTTTAATTAGTGACCAAATGGCTCACTAAAAACTTTAATCCGTTGAAATATTTGATAATTATAGGATTTTACTATCTTCCCATGGAGACACTTCTGGTACTGCAAGAAGCGAGAGCCTTTTTCGAGTACTCTTATTGGTGCCTTCAATCCAGTTAGACCTTCAAAAAATGTTGCTCGAGAAGCTGCCAGAGTATTTTGATGCAGATCCTGTTGGTGGTTTTGGGCCATCCTCTTCTTTGCGATTTGATGAGGATGTAGCAAGGCTGATACTAAACCAATTAAGATGGCTTGACTTCCTTGTGGATTCTGAGGCATTTACAGAGAAGCTGCTGGAAGTTCTATCCATTTGTCCTCTTCACTTGAAGAAAGAGATCATTGGGTCATTGCCTGAGCTTATTGGTGATCTGAACAATAACACCGTGGTTAATTCGCTTGAACAGATACTGCAAAATGATCCTAATGCCATCATAGTGCCGGTTCTTGACTGCATCTCCAACTTCAACTTGGATGATCAGTTGCAAGAGAAGGTTATTCTGCTACACATACACACAAACACACATATTATGTATTTGTTACTATCTGCTGCAGACACATAGTTACACATCACAAAATAACATATCTCAAATGAGTCTTATAATACTTAAAAATCTTTTGAAGGTAACTACATTAGCATTATCATATGTCCGAACGATCGATGCAGAGCACATGCCATACCTACTAAAATTTCTACTGCTCTCAGCAACGCCCATGAACGCTCAAAGAATAATCTCCAAGATCCGCGAACAGTTGAAAAACTTTGGAGTATCTAATACTAGTATGACACAACATAATAAATTTAAAGGAAAATCAGTTGCAGATAATGTGGATTCATCAATTCTTGATGCTTTAAGGTCAAGTCTTCGATTTAAGAGTGTAGGTTTGTTTATTACGTATGTAGATTCAGCAGTTCCTACGTCTTAGAATTGTAAATTGTCTACATTTATTATAACTTTTGTGCACCTGCTACAGATGCTATGTCAGGAATTATTGAAAGAACTGAAAGGCCTTGATAAATCTCGGGATCATAAAGTGATTGACATATGGTTGCTTATGATCATATATATGAATGGTGAGTCTATGCAAAAGAATGTTGAAAAGATGTTCAAAAAGAAAGTTGTTGAAGGCTGTATACAGGAAGTTATGTTTGAGCAGTGCATTTGTGGAAATAAGCAATTGGTGCAGGTATGGTGCCTATTACATGATCTGTAATAGTGGAATTGTTTCATTTCACGCATTATATAGAATGATTACTTAAAATGCTATTTATTAAAGCTTCTATTGATTATTTAGGACTTTTTTGCCTCATTTCTATCATTGTCTGAGTACTTACTGGCGTGCAAAGAACCAAAAGCAAGGGAATTTGCCATTCACATGTACAAGTGTCTATTTGAAGTGTTCGTTGACACTTATTCAAGACAGGAAGTAAGCTGCCTTGGAAATGTTTTCATTAAATTATTATCTTATTTTACTAAATAAGGACAAAGACCAGTACATGCCAAGACTCCTCAATAGTAATAATCTCGCAGGTTCTAGGTGCAATAGTTACTCATGTGGGCTCCGGCAGTAGTTCTGAAGTGGATTCTGCTTTGGAGGTCATGATCCTTCTGGCGTCTAAGTATGCACGAGAATTACTTCCGCTTTCTTCTCATATAAGTGGTATGTTGAGCACTTTATTTTTGTGCTCTTGTCCTCTTTATTGGATTGCCAAGTTCAAAGTATTATCAATATGTTTTTCTTTTTGTTCAGGTATTTTGGATTATTTGGAGGGGTTTAATGTCCAAAGCCTGCATAAGGCAATTGTTTCTTCCTTGTATTATTGTTGACAGTATAATATAATCATTTCTTCCGGCTCTTTCATTGGTAGTTCTCATTCCGTAGGTCTATGAAGTTTTTTGCCTTCTTGCTCTGTCGGCTCGATCTAGTGCAGAGACATTTGGATCTTCAATTGCAAATGAACTTTTCATGATCGTAAGAAAGCAGGTAAAATTCGAATTTATGCCTTCCCTTTCTTATATTGCTTCCAGAGCAGTGTTGTGGAACAGGCTTCTAAATCCATGTCTTTCGATGTCATTCACATTATTTAGTTAATGGTAAAATCTCTTCTTCGAGCTAACTAGTTGTGAACTGAGCAGGTCAGTAATCCAGATTTGAAGTACAAAAGAATGGGCCTGATTGGAACTCTGAAGATAGTTTCCTATCTTGGGGATGTGACCAATACACCCCGTCTATCCTCCTCCCAGGTAGAAGCCAGAATCATTTTCAAATTTACATTGTTCACACAACTCAATGTCTGTGAGTTAACTCAATTAAGTAATAACAGCCAAAGTAACATGTCAAGCGAGTTTGGTTCTACAGAATATATCAACCACAGAGAAAATAAACTATAGAAATATACAAAATTAATGACGAATGAAAGAAAACCAATTTATTTTTTGAAAAACCCTTAAATAAGGAGAGAGGCCACGTGGGATGATTTGGAAAAACACACGAAGCCACATGGGATGATTTGAAAAAACAAACTATATCAAAAGAAAGTTACACAGGCTCTCTAAAGTTTTATGCCCAAAACCTCAAGGTATTACAATTATATGAGGGAGAACAATGTTACCACTATTCCTATTCGTTTGAAAAACCCAATGAATTTCACCTTAGAAGATACTTTGGACTAATGGAGTAACTATCATTTGAATCCAAGATGTTCAAGCTCCAACTGACTGGAAGCATAAATTCAGTTCTTCTTTGATGAAGGATTGAATGAAAAACAAGGCTGCCAAACTCTCACTATTTTTCTCCTTTAGTGCACACAACTGGTTACTGAGTACTTGAGGGACAATCTGATTATCTTTTCTTCTTTACTATGTTGGCTCCAAAAGAAACTTGAGAAATTGGCCTATGTAGCCAATTATATTCCTAGTAACATATATGATGTTCATAATAACTCTGAAAGCAGCTTTAGGCTCTACAAAAAGTTCAAATTCTTAGATAAAGAATTGTGCACTTCTATCTATTTGGGAGTGGCAATATAATATATCTTTATAGCAGTAAATCAGAGTCATAATTATGTCACACGTTGCTTGTCTAAATACTGGACTTTAGTCCAATATGATTCATTTAGTGCCATTATCTAGAATTTGGTTTCACTTGATCCTAGAATTTGATTTCACTTGATCCTGACAATATTTAATGTAGAAGTCAAACAATGAGGAGGCTTTGGAAATCTTGAAAACATTGTTGGACTCCTGCAAACAGTTGCTGTTGCCGTCAATATTTTTTTATGACGAACTGATAGCTATGTTGGATGGGAAAGTTCTTCACGCGGGGATTATGGAATGGTGAGTTTTGTGGTTAAAGCTAAAGCAGCTGTCACTAGTAAAATTAACCGTGTATATCTCATAGGATCGGGAAACATGTGGGAGAATTTGAATCAAGGTTTTTGTCTGATCTCGAAGGTGGAAAATTGTCTGTTAAAGAATCTTATTGTGGTTTAGAAGGTGTGTCTTAGTGATGCCATTAAATCATATACTATCATGACTGCAACTTTAAAGTATAAGAAATTAGGGAAAAATTTCAAGTTCCTGTTCTTTTCTTTATGCAGGGGAGCTTTGGATGAACTTAAATGGAGATATATCTCCTATATGTCTGAACATTTTGCCTTTGGTTTCCTCTTCCATACAGTAAGCTATTATCTATTTAGTTTAGTATGTTATTGGTTACAATTGGCATCAATCTTATAATCTTATATCAATAAGTAAAATCTATAGCATTCAACTTTTAACTTAAAATTATCCCAAGATACAGAAGTACAGAACATGCTGAGAAGACAAGAGAAGGATCCACATCAATTCTTCGTATGTGAATGGAGCCATGGCTATTTCATTTGTTCTATTTACAAAGCAGAATTTGAGAGCAAGACTAGATGGAAAAGGATGGTGGCCACTTAGACCTTTTCTTATTGTATTTGTTTGTTGTCTATGATGACTGTGTGCTAACTATAAAGATTTAATGATAGTTATGGAATTGGTAAGACAGCCAAGACGGCCCACTTTATCTCATTCATTGTGCCATTAAACCTCAAAGACTGATGGAATATCAGATTTGAGCTAAATCATTTAACATAGATACATAATGGGCTGGAAAACCACTCAAACAAAGTCCAATTACTGAATTTTCTGCCAACTGAAACCAAAATAGTACGAGTTTCAGGTTGTGCAATTGGCTGATTCAAGTCAGCTAACATCAGATATCTCCTTTAGTTTTAACATCTGTCTAATCCTGCACTCTTGCTGCAAGAGCAAGCAGGAGGACAGAGAGCTATAGAGTTTCTCCCCTTGTAAGGACACTTAAATGCAAAGGAGTCCTATAAGCGAGTACTTTTACAATTAAAAAAATGATAGCAGCTAGTGATTCTGGTGGTGGTAAAGAGGGGTATAAGAAAGATAAATGTAAGTTTTCTTTCTCATAAACTCCTTTCATGTCGTTAGTCGGTATCTGAATTAAGGTCTCTACTTGATTCCAATTCCCACTTGAACCAAACATATCAATTTACATTTTCATATTTAACAATTCTTAGTTGTCAATGACCTTTACTGTTATCTCTCTCTCCTTTTCTTGGGGTGCGGATCTGCTTCATTATTACAAATTCTTCCTGCTCACTTTCTTTTACTATCTACAGTAAGTGCATTTTCCTCTTTGGAACCAAACTATTCAAATGATGCATTAAATACTTGGTTACTGATGCATCTTTTTATCAGATAGAAAGGTTGGCAAATCAGGGATCTCTTGGAGGAATTGATGCTCTACTTGGCTGTCCTTTACACCTTCCTTCCTCTAAGGTGAAAAACTTAGATGAGTGCTCGCATTACCTTTATCAGCCTCTTTTATTTTACCTTCATGTACCATAGCCCTTCAGTGCTTTAGATTCTGTGTGAAATTTGCAATCCAATATTACCCTTTCACAGCTCTAATTGAAAGTTCAATCATGTCATTTATCATTTTACGGTTTTGATTAACTAACGTAACTTTAAAGGTTATGGAAGCTTAAGAGAAGAATAAAACAAAAAAGAAATGATATTTAAGGAGTATATAAACAGTTTCAAATACTGTACCTTAAAATTTTGCTTTGAAACACACATTTACTTGCTCAAAAGCTGCTTGATACTACCTCCATCCGGTAAAGATGATGCTATGAAAACACAATTTTATGTTATATGTTCAATGATCTTTAATGTAGTTGAATTTATAATATATAAATATTGTAAAAATTTAATGGGTTGTTATAAATCATGATATAAATTGTCGGGTCCTCTATTTAACATATTTTAATGAGGTTGATGATTTAACAAGGTATCAGAGTTCTATGTATGCAAGGTCTTCGGTTCAATTCTTGTTTACCCCTTATTTAGTTGGTACAATTGCACTCTATTTATTTTATGAACTATGATGCTCCTTGATTTGTTCCTCACGTGCAAGTAAGGGTTTCATGTGATGGGAAGAGTTATAAAATCTGATTTACATTGTTGAGCTCTCTCGAACAACTTAAGCTCTCAGTGCAGTCGACAACTTAGCATGTTTAAATATATCTCGACATGAAATTAATAACAATCTTTGCAGGACAAAGGGAGTATTTGTTAAGTTTGAGACTCCTAACTCTTGAAATATTCAAAAGATGTATAATTTGATACATGCTAATATGTTATAAGACGACTAGACAAGTTTTGCTATTGAACATCTCTCTGTACTTCTAGAGAGCAACTTAATTAAGCGGACCCACCCTTGTGCATGGGTGGTTACTTACCCACCCATGCGTGAACTTCTTTTAGTATAATATGAAAATAAAGGCAAAAATGAAGAGAGATTTAAGTCAATATTATGATTATATAAAGAAAAGTATGCACGTGAGTTATTTTTAAATTATTTATTTATTCACAATTTTTTTATATTTTTGTTATTTTAGTATTAACTGTTTATAACCTTGGTTGATTGATGTCTGTGAGAGCTTATATCAAATTGTTTATATCAATTGGTTGATGGAGGTTTTATTTATTTATTTATAACTAGCTCATAATCCCGTGCGAAGCACAAGTTTTATAATAAATTATTTTATTTGATTGAGGAGTTTATTTTATTTTATTTTTAAATTGTTGTCCTTGTGAACTTGTGTTTGATTTGTTGAATTAGGATGACGATTATTGTTCAATTTAAAGTAATGTTTCTGTAGTGACTTTTATGTAATTTTCGTACTTGTATTTCATTGATCATTGTCTGCCTTCTCATTGTTGTGGTATAAGGTTACTTTTCTTGCTTCTTATGGGCTTCAGCCGTTGGGTGCTTTTTTAGGGAAGACTATATGATTTACATTGGGATTGGGAGCGTGGTCCTGCATTAGGACTTGTATTCTTTTTAGGTGTTATAATTGGAGGATGCCTCGTTTTTTGCTTGTTTACTCTCTTCTTTCTACCATAATAGTCTTTTATCCCAAAGATATAATTCAGGAATAGAAACATCATATATATGTATAGTTTGGACATAATACTCTTTCCTTTGGCATCGTCTTACCTGTATAATCTGATATAGACCTGAATTGATATTGCTGTATTCAAAAGATGATATTCTTTTAATCTTAGAACACTAAATCGTTCTATTAACTGCCTTTTTTCCCTGCACACAATCCCTAATATCTTGGAAACAAAAATCTTATAAAGAATCAACAACTGTGGTTTATCATTTTCTAATTTAAAAAATAGTTTACTTGAGATCCAGACTTTTTATCCACCTCGGAAAACTGTAAAAAGCAAGGACCTGCAATCTTGGATTTTTGATGTTTGTTTTTAATACAGTTAAAACTGACATTGGAACTGTACTAGGAAAAATGGAGTTCACACCATGAGGGAAGGCCTATAAACTTATTTGATACCCGCTTGGATCCAAAAGCTTTACTCATATAATAGTCCTTTCTTCTTTAAGTTTTTGTTACATAGGGCTCTTAACTTATATACGTTTTTAAAAGTATCTTATGGGAGAACCACATCAACATTTTTATTCCCCAATCTTGCAAAAACACACTAGAAAAAAGCCTCAGAATCTGCACTTCTCAAGAACCATGCCTTTCTGCACATAATTCAACTGATGGTTTCTTTGATTGAGATTTTGCACAAAGAATAGCTAGTGGGACTAGAGGCTGGACCATAATCCATGGAGAGGTTAACCATTGCATTTCTAGACTCCAAGAGCTTGTAGGTTCTTTGAATGAACCCAACAACCCTTGTGTAGGGTTTTCTGTGAGAGGCGGTTTAAACCAATATTATCCAGAAACCATGGGAATTTGCTTCTCTAGGTACCCTTTTTTGTTAGAAAGGGTTTGTGTGGTATATGCATAGAGAAAGATAGAATATGATACCCTCTACCATACAAACAGAGAGAGAGAGAGAGAGAAAGAGAGAGAGTTTTACATGATTTATGACATTGCTTTATTTGTTTCATTTATCTTTAATATTTATTCATTTCGTTCGTAACTGTATGTATTCTGTATGCTGAAAATGATAGAGAGAGAGACATAGAGAAAGAGACGAGAGTTTTACATGATTTATGACATTGCTTTATCTGTTTCATGTCTTTAATATTCATTCATTTCATTTCAATCTGTATATATTCTATAGGCTGAAATGTTTTTGGTTTTTACTTGTCAGTTCTTTACTGAATCTACATGGCAGTCTTTGAGTGAAAAGCAGAAACAAATTTTGTGCCTTTGTCTATATTATGCAGCTAACTGGATGCGAGAACTGGTAAGTGTAGAGGCTTGATGTTGTAATGCAAATAATGTAGTTCTGTAATTTGACAATACTTCACAGGATTTATATAGAACCTAACAATTTTGATGCTACTTAGATTAATGCTTTCTGTACTCAAGTTGCTGGAAGATTGGATAGCATAAGCCAAACAACGGAGAAGGAAATTATTGCCAAGCTATTGAAGCGCTTGAGAAACCTTGTGTATGTTTTCATGAACTTCACTGTCTTGTGCTTTGGCAATTGTTGTGGCATTCTTTGTTTGAGACATTAGGGTGATGGTAGAGGATTGTGTTTGTTCCTTGATGGTGGAGGAGTTCCTTTCTTATCAAGGTTTTGGAATAAAAAATGATAAGGTTTAGTGAGTATTTTTCTATCCTTTGGGTTGTATAGAAAGAGATGAATGACTGTAACAACTTGCTTTTAATTCTTTGTGGGATAGAATTCATGTGTACGTATGTCATGGGTGTCTTTAGGGAGGATTTCTATTTCAGAATAGAGGGGTTGAAGGGCTGTCCAGCTGAGCACAATATTACCTGGAATGCTGTTTGTTTCAGCTTGTGTATGGGAATGAGGTATGCTAGAGGCTAAAGCGTAGTACGTTAGGGTAGCTTTATATGAGTGTGTATAGTAAGGAACTCTCTTAGAATCTAAATGCAATAAAACTATGTTTTATGTAAGATTTTTAATTGAATCAATAATTTGATTGTTGCATAAATAAATTGATTGTTGTAAAAATGTAATGTTTGAGTATCCAATACTAGGTTAGGATATTGATATTTGTGTAATTATAGATAAATTACAAAAAATATATTTTAGTATGCTAAATTTAAATATCAGTATGCTAAATGTATAGTATCGGTACATAAGAGTACCATGTTTGGTAACGGGAGTAACATAGTTGCCATGGCGAAGCATGGCGTTAGCCGATCGCCTGGACGCCATTGCGGCGTATGGCAACAAGTCGTTCACAGCGTACAATTTATATATTATTTATTTTACTTCACAAGTATATTGATAATAAAATTTCATATACATTATAACCCAAAACATAACACAATGAAATACCATTAAAAACATTCACAAAAAAATATTATTGAATTTATTTCAACAATTGACCCAAATAAGAAATAATTCATCAAGTTAAAATATTAAAGTAATACCTATTTTTATTTTTGAGTGTATTACTAATTTAGTAAGTACTTAATACAAAATAAATATTAGTAATTTCATCAAATTAAATATCAACATATTATCATTTTTAATTTTTAATTTTGAATGTGTTATTAATTTTGCAAGCACTAACTACTAAATAAATATTAGACTCCAACATGTAGTAGACATTAGTAATGTAGTAGTACTAGTATAATTAAATCAAATGGTTTAAAATAATCCTTGTTACATGGAGACTGGGGTTTACAAAATGACAAATATATTAATATAACACATGGGATAGTGGATAATGGGATACATCAAATTCCATTTCCATAATATAATATGATATTTTTTGCTTAACATGTTGCATGCAACACATGGGATAGTGGAGAGTGTCCTTCGAATATAATATATAATATGATATTTTTTGCTTAACATTAACTTGCATGTCCAATTAAAAAGGTACAAGTGTCCAACCAAGTAACAAGTGGAAGCAATGAAGCATAAACTAAGAAAGTAGTCAAAAGCACTATAGATAGAGAAACAAAAAAAAATAAACGGGGAAGAAAAAAAAAAGAGAAGAAAGCAGTGTCGTCACCAGAGAAGAAGAGAAAAGAGAAAATACTTGCAAAGAGAAAGCAGTGTCACCGTCAGACTTCGGAGTCGCGCCGATCGTGAAGCGATCGGAGTAGTCAATAGCAGTCGTCAGTCAAACTTTGCGTCATCTCCCCTTTATAGTCTTCTATTGCGAATCGCGACCTAGGGCCAGTTTTGTCTTCCCCGGAGCGGCGTCGTTTTCTGTATTTTTAACCCAGTAGGCATTTGGGTCGATTCATACCTACAGTGGCCAATTGTTAGCCCCTTAATGGGTTGACATGGGCTTGGCATGCGGGGGCCCAAAATAAGTGTCGAAACCAAGCCTCGACACTTAGTTGTAGTCAGGGGGCGGCGTATGCGTCTAATTGATGTCTGCGACGTCTTGTGATAGTAGGCGCGACCAAGTATTTGTGCGCACGTAGTCGTTAAATGAGTTTGACACTCGGTCATTTGAAGAAATGAGCAGCGTTGTGTAGCAGTGGGCGACACTAGGCAGCAAGTGGGGTCATTGTGCAGTATATGAGCTATGTCAGAAAACTAGCAAATCTAGAGGGTTTGCATTATGCTTCCTCAGACATGGCTGATGTCTAGTGTTGGCAGTTTGGAAATTTTCATAAGTGCTACTATAGGGGGTGCTCCGTGAAGGTCACGCCTATGCCATGGGCGATTAGTGCTGGACGTTGGGACATTGTTGGGCTCCCCTACAACAATGTCTAACATCGGTTTGGGTTGCTTGAATCAAATCAAAGATTTGTTCATGCCATTTGAGCATGAAACGGCGAAGAATCTTCTTGAGTGTGGCATCGGTTGGACACGCATGGCGCGCGGCGCCTAGCATGTCAAGGCATGGCATGGGCGAAGCTTAGCATGCAAAAAGCTATAGCATGTGGACAGACGTACAGGTTGGACGTGCACAACAAACTTGGACAACACCTTAGGCAAGTGCTGGGCTAGTGAGAAATTAATGGGCAGTTGAGGAGCAGTTGATGGGCAGTTGGACATCATGGGACACACACATCTGCCAGTGGGCAGTTAGCAGGCAGTTGCTGAATCAAAACGCTGGTTTCCTATTGGTTCTGAATGACCTAGCAGTTGGGGATGTCAACTGCAACCTAATGTGTATTTATATGTACAGTCAAGGGCTTGGCAAGGCAGAGATCACTGAGCAAGTGTAGCCTGTGAGCCCCTAGTCATATATTGTAATCCTTGTTATTGAGTGAGCAATAAAAGGTTGAGACGTTGTCCTGTAAACACTGTTGGCTTGTGTGTGTGGCTTGTTTATACAGATTGTGCTTGTGGATTGACTGGTTGCTGACTGGTTGGGCGAACCAGTGCATCACAAGGAGGACATAGACGCGAAAAAAATAGTGTTAGATTGTGCACCCTGTGACACCAACCACTGTAGCTCGCTCAGGCAACAATTCATCGACGAGTCGTCCGCGCTCAACTTGCACACCTCCACTAAGTTGCCCAGATGCCTTGTCTTCCTCGGAGCGACTGGACGCCTAGGCGTCGTATTAACAACTATGGGGAGTACCAATACATGGTTCGATAGGTCAATAAGACTATTTGGTAACTCTGATCCAGGATTAAGGACTTCACATTTTTTCACTGTAACTCAGATTTAATTAGGATTGGAAGGCAACACTTGTTTTAGGTGCTATATTTAAATTTTAATCTGTAACACCTAGGGAGAACTCCTCTCACATTTATCTTATCTTCTATTGGTAAAATCTCTTTCTATTAGTTTACACCTTTTTTCTGTTTTATGTTTCATTGTATTTGTTTTATGTTTATAATTTTTATCCTTTCAATATATTTTATTAATCTTTATTTTTATTTTATTCTTTATATATTTTTAATCTATTTTATCTTTTATTTTCCTACTTTTAATTTTTCATATAAGATTCGTTTTCATCTTGCCCCAACTAGTTTGTCATAAAAGACATTGTTGAGTTGAGTAAAATCTTCTTCTTTTACATTTTGTTTTGTTTTATATTTACGTTGTCGAGTTGAGTTGTATCTTCTCTCTCATCTTCTTTTATATTAATAAAACATACCATACTTGAGTGAATGGCTCCATTTTTTAGAGTTCTATGGTTCTTCTGGCATTTATTATTTATGATGTAGTATACTAAATGCTACGTTTATTAGGAAAAAGCATTTTTAGTTACTTTGGGGGCTTATGTGTGCATGCACCATATGCAATAGTAAGGGGTAACCCTCTGCCACTCACAATAAGAAGAAAGATAAAAGGATCATCCCATTGGTTAACAAATAACTCCAACCACTGATTTAAGTTCTTTGGTTCAGGAATGATGAGGTGTGTATGATGTCCTTAGCTCGAATATCATGGGATTATTATTTAAAAGGGGGCTGAATGTTATTTAGTTATTTATTTATCAGTTGTTTATTTATTTAATTTGTTGGACTTTTTATTTATCGGTTTATTTCAGTATTGAGTTATTTATTTAGAGGCCCAATTGTTACTTGACTTTAGGGTTATTAGAGTTTATTTTCTTAAAAATATACTTGTAAGTCATGTGAGACTCTTAACACTTTGATATTAAAATTATTTTAATTATTGGTTGCGATCAATACCTTTTTCCTCCCTCATGCGTTGGGAAACCCTAGGGGTAGTGGTTCTCCTGCGGTTGGATCACCCTAGTTCTCTTAACTATCTTTATTGATTTACTACTTCCAATTAATTATGTGTTCATTAATTTTTGTCCTACACCATATTGGCATCAGATCTTGGTTTCTACATCAATTTCTTATTTTTTGGGAAATCTTGGATTTTTTTAAAAATAAAATAAAAAACTGTTCATTGGAGTCACTGTTCATCGGAGTGTTGTTCATTGTCGGAGTTACTGTTCATCGATAGAGTTACTGTTTATTGCGATTCATTGTTCATCCAAAAAAAGCATGCTGCATTGTTGCGTTGTTTTTGGAAATAGGGAGGTAACCTTAACTTTCATAATTTAAATTAAAAAGCCTTGCAAATTACCTTTTAGTAACCCAAACTTCTGCTCTCCATTTAAATATTGCTCCACATATTATTAGTTTACATTTTCACCCCTGTTTCTTGCATAAAGAGCCCTAAAACTTTAACCTTAACACTTTTCATCCCAGTCTCGTACTTTTTGATCAATTAGGTAAAAAAAAAGAGTAAAATTTTCATTTTTGAATATTAGGATTTTAAATACTTAATCACTTGAATTCCTTTCGTTCATTAGTACTGAAAATTTGAAAGCTTGTTTTTGATTTATTCTTTTAAATTGCATATTATTCCATTTAGTTGCATATTATATAATTATTATTATTAGCTTTTGAGATTGCGATTGCGATTGCATAGGCTTAGAGTTGTAATTTTAATTTGCTTCAATTAAATTTTTGTATTGTCTCAGCTTTGCACTTGCATTTGCATTATGACTACACGTACCCAAGCTGCTTTAGAAGAAATTTAGGACTAATTAGTGGCCATAGTTGCACAACTGGGTCAAATGAATGATAGGATCACACGCATCGAATAAAGATGGCCTGTAGTGGAACCCCAGGGGAATAATGAGAATGGGCATGTCGAAAACTCACATGTTAGCACCATGAACATCCTAGTCATGATCCTTATGATGATGACTACAGGAAAATCAAGGTAAATGCACCCGAGTTTGACAGTAAATTTGATCCCAATGCATTCTTTAATTGGTTGTCTAGTATGGAGAAGTATTTTGAGTGGTATGAGATGTTTGAGGATAGAAAGATGCGATTCGCCAAAATGAAATTGGTGAAATTGGATAGTTTATTCTGGTTAGGGGTTGAGAGAGACTTAGAGCGTCTAGGGGAGCCATCTATCAAACATTAGGGGAGATAAAAACTTGCTTAAAGCAATATTATTTACCGATATACCAATAGGTTAATGGATGAGTATGACAACTTTTGTCAAGATAATAATATGTCTGTTGCTGATTACATCTGCAAATTTAGAGAATTGACAAATGGATGTAGGATTAGTGAGAGTGATAGATTGACCATTATGAAGTTCAAGAATGGGTTATGACCTGAACTTCAATCACACATTCTGACCAGTGGCATCACTATCTTAGATGACCTTTTCCAGTCAGCTTTAGGTAATGAGTATAAGTTACAGGGTATCATTAAGAGAGTCTCTTCTTACTCAGGCCAACCCAGTGGCTGAAATTTCTCGCAGAGTAAACCTTTCCCCACTTCTCAGGCGTCTTCTAGGGCCATTTCGTGACAGATGGAAGGGTGTAGTTGTACACAACTCTCAGTCTACTACCTAGAAGAGGTGCTTTACATGCCAGAGGTTAGGGCACAAGTAATTTAAGTTCCCCAATCGCAATTGCCAGCGGGTAACAATAGTGTGGGAAACTTCAAAAGAAGAGGGGGATATTGTAAGGGCTGAAGCCGAGGTTGAGTATGACTCGCGGGATGAGGAGGCTGATGAGCACCTAGAGGAGATAGGTAATCAGGTAGGTGTCATGAGGTGTGTTTTCACGAGTCATAGGAGAGAGGATGATTGGAGGAGAACTACTATATTTTAGACCTACATCAAAGTAGGTGGTGTCTCTTCTAAGTTGATCATCGATGGGGGTAGCTGCTTAAATGTGGAGTTCGCCTTACCATGGATGATGGACGAAGCTAAGGCAGAACCATATCCCCAGCCTTTTTGCGTCACTTGGGTCAACAAGAAATCAATTTTTTTGTGTCAAAGAGATGTCTACCGCCGATCTACCTTCAGGGATATGAGAAGAGTATTTGGTGTGATGTCCTTCCTATCGATGTTGCACATATTCTACTAGGACGACCTTGGTTATATTTGGTTATATGATAGTGATGTGACTCATTATGGGAGGATGAACACGTGTTTACACACAAGGGGCAAAAAAATATCATTAGCACCTGTGAGACTCCGAGTGTCATCCAAGAGCCAACCAACGGAGACTAGTTTACCTACCCAACAAACCAAATCAATAGAAATGAGTTTAGCAGAGTGTGTTGGAGGAGAAGGTTGTGTATGCAATAGTTGCTAGAGAGATGAGAGATGTTCCTGAGGAGATTACAAGAGATAGTCCTAGTGATGTTAGACAAATTTTACATGAGTTCGCCGATGTTATGCTTAGTGAGTTGCCCGATGGGTTACCACATCTTAGGGACATACAACATGCCATTGACCTTGTTTTGGGGTTTTCTTTACCTAACCTGCCACATCATAGGATGCATCACATAAAGCAGGCCGAGATGAGACATGTAAGTGAGTTGTTGAGGAAGGGCTTTGTTAGAGATAGTCTTAGCCCTTGTGACGTTCCAACCTTATTCACCCATAAGGCTGATGAGAGTTTAAGGATGTGTTGTGATAGCCGAGCTAGAACACCGTCGAGTATAGGTTTTCCATACCTAGGCTTGATGACATGATAGATATGATGACTAGGGTTCGTGTTTTCACCAAAATAGACTTGTGGAGTGGATACCATGAAATCTGCGTTCGAGAGGGAGATAAATGGAAGACTGCCTTTAAGACATGGGTCAGACTTTATGAGTGGTTAGTCTTACCTTTTGGCTTAACCAATGAACCCATCACATTTATGAGATTTATGAATCAGGTGCTACGTCCTTTCATAGGCAAGTTTGTAGTGGTCTATTTTGATGACATCCTCATTTACAGTAAAACTCGAGAGGAACACTTCACTTACGAGAGATTCTAGCAGTTCTTCTACGTGAGGAACTTAATGTTAATTTGAAGAAGTGTTCTTTTGCTCAGAAGTCGGCCATTTTCCTCTGGTTTGTGATCTCCAAAGAGGGGGTTTCTGTCGACCCCAAGAAAGTAAAGACTATTAATGAGTGGCTTGAACATTCTAATATTCACGAAGCTTCCATGGGCTAGCTACATTTTATAGGAGGTTGATTAAAGGATTTAGTACCATTATGGCTCTCATCACTTATAGTTTGAAAAAGGGAGAGTTCGTTTGGTCTAAATCGGCTACCAAAGCCTTTGTGGAAATCAATAATAGGTTGACATATGCACCTATTCTCGTACTACCAGACTTTAGTAAAGTGTTTGAGGTAGCATGTGACGATTTAGGCGTAGGGATAGGGGGGAGTGCTTAGTCAGGAGGGTCATCCGATAGCGTTCTTTAGTGAGAAATTGAATGAGGCCCGACAAAAGTAGTCTACCTATAATAGGAAGTTTATGCTATAGTCCAGGCGCTTAGATATTGGCGACATTATTTGTTGTATAGGGAGTTTGTTTTTTACTCTGATCATCAGGTACTCTAATACCTTAGCTCCTAAAAGAAGTTATCGACACATTAGGTGGGTAAAGTCAGTGTTCTAAAAATCCCCGCCTAGGTCCGCCTAGGCCCCTCCTAGGCGCTAGGCCCCCCTTGGCGTCTCGCGTAGGCGCCATGCCCCCTTTGGTTCCTCGCCTAGGCACCAGGCCTCTCTGGCGCCTCACCTAGGCCCAAAGCGACAAAAAAATCCTTCCAAGAAATTAGGCGGGACCTAGGCGGGGTCTAGGCAAGAGTTTAGGCATAGAGGTTTTTTTTAAATTTTAATAACTATCCAAACCCGATCTTGATATATTTACTTTTTCTAATGATTTACCATATTCATAATACATGTTGTAGCATATCAAATCACAACAAGAAGTGAACAATATCAAGTCAAAATAGATAATTTTATTACAGTTGTAATTTTTTGAACTTGTACCAATTTCAAATTATATAAATGATGATACATTTGTAATATTTAGTTTAATTCAATATAATTCTTAAATTTATGTTTAGTTTCTTGAGTTTAATATTGAATTAAATTTTTAAAATTTGAAATTTTATTATTTAATAGCAATCTTGTTTATGAATAAAACTAATACGTTAAAAATATGTTTGACTTTGAGCAATTGCATGTTTGTGTTTGAACTTTGACATTAGCAATATGGATGTATATGAACTTTAAGCAAAGGCCTTTATTATCTTTATTATAGATTGTTTTGCTTTATATTATTGTTTTCTTTGGATAAATGTAAGATAAAATATTTAAATTGGCTTGAAATAAAAAATCCCGCCCAGGCCCCGTAGGCGCTAGGCCCCCCTGGCCTCCCGCCTCCCGCCTTTTAGAACATTGGGTAAAGTTTATTCAGGAGTATTCTTTTGTCCTTAAGCATTGCAAAGGGACAGAGAATGTGGTTGTTGATGCATTGGGTGGGGTGTCCATCTTTGTCAACTCTTTGAGAGTGAAGGTTGTGGGATTTGAACGCATTATTCAAGAGTACCCTACTTGTCAAGACTTTAGTAATATTTATGCTGCCCTACAAAATCCTAGTTCCCCACCCTCTAGTGATTTTCGTATCCATGAGGGTATCTTTTTAAGGGCACCCATTTGTATATTCCTACTACATCGATGCGTGAGTATTTATTGTGGGAGTTACATGCAGGAGGATTAACTATACACTTTGGTCGAGATAAGACCATTGCCATCGTTTAGGATATGTTCTTTTGGCCTAGCCTCAATATAGATGTAGCTCGTGTTGTTTCTGAGTGCCGCACATGTCAGTCTGCTAAGGATAGGAAGCAGAACATGAGTTTGTACTCTAATTTCGATTTCCCATGCACCTTGGGAGGATCTTAGTATTGATTGTGTCCTGGGGTTACCGAGGACTCAGAGGGGTCATGATTTAGTTTTTGTTGTAGTGGATCGTTTCACTAAGGCGACACATTTTATTCCTTGCAACAAAATTGATAATGCCTTACATATTGTCATGATTTTCTTTAGTGAGGTATTGAGATTGCGTGGGTTACCATTAACTATAGTTTTCAATAGAGATGTTAAATTTCTGAGTTATTTTTGGAAAACTCTCTGGAAGAAACTTAACACGACGCTTAAGTTTTCCATTGCTTATCATCCACATATCGATGGTCAGATTGAGGTTGTTAATAGGAGCCTAGGTTATTTGATACGTTGTCTTGTGAGTGATCATGTGTCTACATGGGATAAGATTTTTTTACCTGTGACCAAGTGTCGAGGCTGGGGAATTTTGTTTCCTAAATTTGTTTCTACCCTTTGTATTTCACTATGTCGATTAATTTATTTAAAGGGTGAGATTTTAGGAAAAGACCGACAAGATTGCCGACGAATTTGAAAAGATTTGATTTTAATGAGTGAGCTGAGTTAGACAGAGTCGCAAGTTGGTATGGTGTTTAATGGGATGTACCAACTCATCTGGATTTTGAAGGTTTTCGCAATATGGCTCAATATGTGACTCTGTAGAATTGGTTTGGAACCCGAGATTCGAAGAATTCGGGGGTTGATTAAGCGAGGGGAAGGTGTTAGGTACCCCCGACTTCTGTGAAAAAACGGTTACCGCATCTTATTGATTTCCTAAGCATAAAAAGTGTGTGTGTGTGTGTGTTTGTTTTGATTTTAAAGTTTATTCTAAGCCTCATTTTGAGTTATTTGAAAGTAGTGTTGTACCTTTTTGGACCTATGAACGAATGATTTGATTTAGATAAAAGTTCATTTTAGACAAAAGTATATAACAATGATGTTTTTGGGAAAAAGGTTTTCAAATCTTTCGTCAAATAGGAATCGAGATTCTTTCATACTTTCGTTTATTAATTGAAGTATGAAATTATTTCGAAAGTAGTGCTATACCTCTTTGGACCTATGCACAAAGGATTCGATTTAGATAAAAGTTCATTTTTAGAACACATATATAGAAGTGACGTTCTGGAAAACAAGGTTTTCGAATCCTTCATCAAATAGGAATCGAGATCCTTTGATACTTCCATTTATTCATCCTAAGTATCTATCCTTGAACCGCTTTATTATTATTATGAAAGCTCTTTGCTATTTTTGCTTTGAAAATCACTTTTTTGGGTGATAATGCATGAAAGAAAGCGCCAAAAAGGGTTGGATCATCATCGGGCATGAAAGCCATCTCGATGAATCCGAACACCCGCAATAAAAAAATTTCACTATCACGTGATCTTAAATCCGACTTCTCGGGACGAACCCCTCGAATTCGTTTTAAGAATTTCGCGTTATTTAAATATTACATAATAAACGAAATGTCCATCGTGGGAATCTAGTTAAGATTCGATCATTAGATCTCAATCCCGTGATTCCTAGGCTCACATTATTATACTTAACACATATACAACATATCCAAAACTCGACGTTAGGAGATTCATCAATTGAAAATCTTATCCCGAGTCATTAGGACCCCTCACCTTTAGATATAGATCTAGGGCTCTACGGAGTGACTAAGACTGACAAAAAGCATTTAAAGGACCAGATCTACCGTAGATCTAAGCCGATCTATCATATGGGTTAGGACTTCAAGCTCCATAACCTGTTAAAGGGCTAGATCCGCCTAGATCTAGGTAGATCTAGTCAAATAACTTGATTTACAACAATATATATACAAAGCAACCGGTAAAATCTCTAGATCTACCAACTACTACACAATATATATGTAAAACAAGTCTAACGGTTAAAAACGCTATATCTACATAGATCTAGATATAAAAGAAGATTTACAATTGAAATGAACAAAAGTTAGCCTTTTTTCACCTTGGGGAGTAACAAAACAAGCTTCTTTTGGCTTGAACTTCATATATATCACTCGAGACTTACAAGAGGTATAAGATATGAGATTAAACAACTCAAATGTGGTAAAACACTCCTAAATCCGAGCCCCTCTCTCTTTCTTCTTCTCTCTCTTTTGGAATCCTTGCATATGTGATTAATGAGCTATTGAAGTTGATGTAAGGCCTCTTAGCGGCTAGGCCCCGTGAGTTCTGCTGTCTCGAAGTTTGTTCCTTCGGTCTCGGTCCGTTGAAAGTTGAGTTCCGTACTCAAAAATCCCAAATAGTCCTTGCGGATGGCTGCGAGATAAGGTCGAGTCTATTGAATTGGAGTCTGGGAAGATGATGTAAGTAGCTGAAAGGTATCTTTCGATTCTCGAGGATTGTCAATTGGCTCGTCTTGGATATCTCGCAGTTCAATGATTGCTGTGGTGGCTTCTTGTGGCCTTTTCCTCAACTTTGTGATCCCCGTTCTGACCACGTTGTCTCTGGGTGTCGTTGCACTTTGATTTCTCCACGGGGTTGTCTTCGAAGTGAAATTACGCTTTTACCCTCCTGCAAGGTTAGTCCAGCCGTCCAGGGAAAGCAAAATTTTGAGTGTCTACACTGAGTTTGCATATAATACCTCAGTTAATCGTTCGACTAGAGTGAGTCCTTTTCAAGCTTACACTGGTTATTAACCTAGGAAACCTGTTCTTTTTGCTCCTCTTCCCACTGCATATAGGGCTAGCGAGTCTGCAGTGTCTTTTGCGCATCACATTCATGATTTGAATGTTGAGATAAGAAAGGAAATTAATTTGAGTAATGAAAACTATAAGTCTGCTGCAGATGTTCATCGCATGTATCAAGAGTTTAATGAGAATGATCGAGTGCTGTTGCGATACTGTTCTGAGAGATTAGCTCTTAACACATGGAAGAAAGTGCATGCTAATAGGATGGGTCCATTTCGAGTTTGAAAGAAGGTTAGAGCTAATGCATACGAGTTGGATCTTCTGAGTGAAATGGGTATTGGTCCTGTTTTCAATGTAGAAAACCTTACTCCTTACCATGGATCTTCTGATGATTCTGCCTCCTCTTTAGTCATGCACAAACAGGCCGCCTGCCCTGCTCTAGGCCTGCCAGGCTTTGACCGTTGACCAGGTCGGGCCAGGCCTAGGCCCCAAAACAAAAAGGCCAGGCCAGGCCGGATAATGAAGCAAAATACTTGATCTGAAGAGGCCCGTCGGCCAGACCCAGCTTTGCCTTAAGACTTTCATGTCAACTATCCTCAAAAGGCCTAAACCCTCCTTTATTTATAGAACAGAAGAAAGACAAAAAAGGCTATTTTAACGATGTAGGACTCTCTTATAGCTATATCCCATTTTTTCGACTCTGCCTCGTCAATTCTTTCAGCTCTTCTTCATCTCGTCCTTCTTCACCTCTTCTTTATCTAGTCCTTCTTCACCTCTTCTTTATCTAGTCCTTCTTCACCTCGTCACCGCATCTCCTTGCCTCCTGCGCCGGACCTTATTTGTTTGGTAAGTAATTTATTTGTTATTAATAACCTAGTTCCCAATCCACTGGTGAAAGGGCTTGTTCAACAAACTTAATATGCATGTATGTGCCTACGGAGAATAATTAATTGAATTTGAGCTATTATTGTTATGGCGAATTTGGATGAATCCATCTTGACTATGGAACTACTTTTTTTAATTATTTGGTCATTAATTTTGATTTTTTGGAGAATGTGTGATAGAGTTTGATTATTTGAGTGTTTATGCTCATCAGGTAGAATAAATTGACTAATCTTTCAGTTTACTTTTTGATTTTTCCTTAAAGCTATGTGACATGTGTCTGTTTTATTATTACTTCTTTAATGAATTGTTCTATTTTTCTATTTTTAATTCCAATGAGATTTTGAGTTCTGAATTAGTAGTTTGATTTGCAGGGAAGTATGTTCATTGAACATGATAACCCATTTTTGCTCTCTTTGATTTTACTTGATTCATGGTCAACTGAAAATTTTGAGTATTTTATTTTATTTGTGACTAATGGAATGCGAATGTAGGCAATTTTTTGCACTTTCTGGATTTCTGCAGTTTGTTGTTGTTTGTGTGTTGCTTTTGATCTTCCTCTGTTCTTCACTCTAACTATTTGTATTTAAACACCAATCATAAATATCATGAATTGAGTGTTTCTGTGTTTGTGTGACTTGTTGTACTTAACATGAAGAAACATGACCTGTTTATTTCATTTATTGACGTTAATTGTACCTCTACCTATTTGTGAAACTCTCTTGTAGCAAAAACAAAGGAGGTAATAACAACAATCCTCAGTCTCACATTTATATTCTAAATGACTAAGTCCTACATCTAACAGATGATAAAAGTCTAAAGAAGTTTTCTTTATAAATGGACTACCAAGTGAAGCTTTATTGAGGGTCCAACATCTATGGGCTGCCAAAGTTATTCAGCAGGCCAGGCCTAGATCGGGCTAAGGTCTCAGGCCAAGCCAAATCGGATTTTTTGTTAGGCCAGGTCGGATATGTCAAAAAATCATGGTCTGTTCTTGGCCTTGCAAACCGGGCCTGACTGGTCCAGGCTTGACTAGGCCTGGCTTTGATCAGGTCGGGATCAGGCCAGATCAAGGCCAGGTTGCGGGTCGCAGGCCATTTGTGCACCCCTACTCCTCTTCCACTTCTTTTCCTACTACTTCACCTACACGTGTAAACCCTAATGAGCCTATACTCGTTCCTCCTTTACCTGTTCCACCTGCACTTCCTATTGTTCCTACACAACGTATAACAAAGATTATTGATAATGTTTTTGATGAGCGGGTTGTGACGACTAGGAAAGATGGTTACTGTCAGTTTTTGGTGAAGTGGCACAATAGGCCTCCGGATGATTGTACATGAATTAGTGCTAAGGAGTTTCGTCGACTTAATCCATACCTTTTGGAGAGATATGAGGTTTTCACTTTGCCAGAGGCTTCATTTTTCGCAGCCGAGGAGAGTTGATCCATGAGACGTCGTCGTCGCGGATGATTCACTATTTAGTTACTTATTTATCAATTGTCTATTTATTTAGTTTGTTGGACTTCTTATTTATTGGTTTATTTCAGTATTGGATTATTTATTCAGAGACCCAATTGTTACATGTTTAGGGTTATTAAAGTTTATTTTCTTATAAATGTGCTTGTAAGTCATGTGAGACTCATAACACTTTGATATTAAAATTATTCTAATTATTGGTTACAATCAATACCTTTTTTTCTCCCTCCTGCTGTTGGAAACCCTAGGGGTAGTGGTTCTTCTGCGGTTGGATTACCTTAGTTTTCTTAATTTTGTTGTTGTTGATTTACCACTTCCAATTAATTATATGTTCATCAATTTCCGTCATACATCAGCTATACACGGCAGTAATAATGCACAAATCTTTTGAAATATGCGTATCTTCTTTATATACTAATTATTGACGTCTGGTCTAATAGGAACCAAGCTTACCTTGTGCTTATGAGTGGTAGGACTTAAAACCATGATCCCCGTCATAAGAAATTTGCATGGGGAAAGGTCCGGTGTTGAGTATGCCGGGAGAGATGCTAACAATGAGAAGGCTTTTTATGAGATTTTATTTCTCAGGTTGTTCTGTTTCTTAGAATTGCAACAGGTAGAACTACATAATAAGCCATCTCCAGCACTTGCAGTGAGGCAATTCATTTGGTTGTGTCAATACTAAGGGGGTGTTTGTTTAGAGATGAATGGAGCTGGAATGGCTGAATCGATCAATCATTCAGTGCGTTTGTTTTGAATAAAATTTGTCTGAATGGCTGAATCAGTCAGATGTTTGAGCTGAATGGTCAAGTGTAATTTTTTTTGCTGAATGAGTGTTGAATGAAGTATTTTATATTTAATTTTTTTGTTTTACAATATTAACTATTATATTAAGTAATATTAAATAAATTTACAATAATTTTGAATTTTTTCAGAGGGGTAAAATAATAAAAATCTGTTATATGTTAATTATCAGACAACTTTTTTCACGCAGTATTGAGAATTCTGCTTCATTCAGCTCATTCGGATTACTTAAACATTCAGAACTATTTTATTAAGTTTTATCAAACATCCCCTAACTAGTTTACAACTTCTATTCACATTATATTATCTAGACATGTGATGTAATTTTATGGAAGTTCCAACAATCTATAATTTGCCTACTGAAAGTCTAATGTCTGGTGCTACATGCTAGAGCATCATGTGGTATGACAAACTTTTTTGTTGTAAGCATATCTGCTTATTGTGCTTGTAATGTTAGTCCACATTACCTTATTATGAAAATTTTATTCTATATGGTCCAGTTTCTTGGAGTTCCAATAGTCAAAAGTACGCAATACTCCGTCACCAGCACATCTACATAGGCATCACATCTGAGCATATAAATGTTGAGCAGTATACATTTTACAGCATTTACGCATGCAATGTTTAGTATCAGACTGCCAATTATCTAAAGTCAATCCTTGTGTATGTATGCCATGTTATTTAATGCTTACTGCGTGATTTCCATTTAGATAGAGAGAATGAGAAAGTACAGCTATATATATATATATACACACAGAGAGAGAGAGAGAGGGAGGGAGAAGACTATAAATACAATGAACTTTTCAGGCCCATTTATAGAACATTCTTGGTGGAAAACAAATTATTCCAATCATGACCAAGTTTCTTTCCTCAGATGGTCCAGATCTGGAAAAATTAGGAAGAGGTGCATGTTGAAGCAAGAAAGTGTAATATGTCTCTATTTAATATGTTTATCACGACATCATTAACCTTTAATTGTTGATAAATCATAAATGTAACCTTTATACATTTTTAAAATGTTAACATTGTGGCTGTGTTTGAAAATGTCAGATATTTGGAGAGCTTGTTGAACAATTCCCTCAAGAAGTACCCTGTACCTTCATGATCTACCTTCTTCATCACCCTTTCTAGGGCAGTCTAGTTATAAAGCACTTGCTGGAAAAACTACTGAGCATATGTCAGCAAACGAGAGTTCCTCCCAAAACAGGAAGAGAAAAAATCAAAATACCTTAAAGGCCTCAACAAATACATATACTAATGGAAAAAGTAGTCAGCCTACAATCATGGATGTGCTGAAGAAAGCAGGTACCATTCCAAGCCAAGACGTTCCAAATGACGATTCTTCTGCATGTCCTTTAAGGGAACCACATCTGAGTCAAGCGTGCATGCCAACTCTAGTGAGCCAGAATTTATAGAGGTTTCAATGGCAGCTAAGTCTTTAGAAGTTCAAAGATACAAATTCAGGCCTCTTTTGGTTGATTTCTTTTCCATTTTATCATTTTCTCAGGTATGGCTTACTTTATCTTCTTTTTGTTATATTGTGCATGTGGTGGTGGATATTCTAGGGATGCTGAAGTGCTACATTACGAACTAACAAGTTTTTGCTCCAAGTTTGGGGGTTGGGGGAATTAAGTTATCCTTTCTTGTTAATTAAAAACCTTTTCCTATTGTAAGTCGGATAGTTTGTAGACTTGTGGTATATATGTTTGGGGAGTGGTTATATAAAAAATAAAATAAAATATATTTGGGGTATGGTGGCATAAGACATACACACTTGCTCTTTTTCTCTTTTCTTCGTAATATTTAAACCGGTTAGATTTATAAAATGGGCCCAAAGTCTAGTATACAATGATATCAAGCTCAGTAACTCAAAACCAATTGGCTATGAGAAGAGTTGATCCAACTCATGTCAAGGTATTCGATGCGGGACAAGATATTTACTACAAAACCTAAATTTTGACTAAAACAGAAGACTCAGAATTTTACTCATCATTTGTTGGCTACAAAGTTGAGGTTCAACATAATTATAAGAACATTTTATTCCTCTTTATTTTTTGTATGGCATTTGATGTTAGCTGCCAGAGAATATTTTGCAAGTTTCAATATGCTGATTTAGTAAATATTCCAGATTAGTTGAACTCGCAACATTTAAGAATAGTTTCAAGTACTACTACTAACTCATCAACAAATGATAGTTATCTTGTACTGCATATATAAGTTGTCTAAACTCTATGCTTTTCTTTCTTGAACACAGAATTTGGATCCTTGTTGTGCAGATCCTGCTGCAGAGGTATCATATTCTGTCTCTCCTGAATGCTTTACCATCTGAATTATACTTCAGGATAAACCTATTTTAATGCCACATGGTAGTTGCTGAGTCCTAGACTCCTACTTGGCATATACACAGTTTAATTGAAGTACTTGTGATTTTTTTTCTTTTGTTGGTTTCAGTTGCCTCTACATCTTTACCTTCTACGTGACCTTCATTACAAGCTGGATTACTATAGTCCTTCAAGCAAACAGAGTTCATCTAGATGCTTGAGTTGTCCACCTGGTTTCAGTGGGATGACAGTTATTAAATTCTTGAACAAGATTCGAGCACTTTTTCCAACTCTTAGGCGACATCTTGGTTGTGCAGTTTTCATTCTTAAAGAAGGTACTTGTAAGCACATCATATTGGATAAGCTCCAGACCAGGTGCTTTGAGATTCTAGATATCATACAATAAATGATCGCAGGTTATGAAGCTTGTCAAGGACATTGGACGGTTCAGTCTGCTTTGGCTGGGAATCCAGATCTATCCAACATAGTTGTTTCTAAACCATCAGTCTCGAGCTCAGTTTTCATAGAGATACTTCATTGCTTTAGTAAGGTATCCACCTCCCTCTCTCTCTCTCTCTCTCCCCTCTATTACTCATACGAACCCCTGGTAAACTTCTAAAAATTCATAGAAATTACACACACACACACACACACACACACACACATATATATATATATATATATATATATATATGTACATATAGTCAATATGCTATGTCAAGTAAGTTGTAGTTTGTTTTCTTTGTCTAGATGTTAAACCTTCCAGATATTCTGATGGAAAAGTTGGTCCTCTCAGATCTTCTGGAGAGCTTCCAGCCCATCAAAGTACCAGATGGCATTTTCTCAGGCATGCAATTGATCCCTTCATCAGGAAGTATAGATTACTTATATCTTGGGGCTTATTCTTTCTTGGAAGAGGCCTTGGATGTGGGTATGTTACTTCATTCTTTTCTCTTCTATTGCTTTTGTTTCTTACTGATACATTTGTAGGTCTGGACTGCTTGACCATTTGCTTCTTGCAGCAAGTACATTCTCATTTACATTGGCTTCAGAAGTATTACTTAGTATGGAGTCAGTAGTTACTTCTGTACGAAAGTTCTCAGATAAGTCTCTGGAGGAAGATGGGAAAGGCATACGCTCAGAAAAAACCCAGGGAGTAATTCCTATTTTACGCAACAGACTTGGGATTTCTGCCTGGAAACTCTTAAGGCATAACTGGAATGCTGACAGTAATGAAAATTGTTGGAAGAAAAAAGTTAGTCCATCTCTATACAATATTTCAAGATTTAGTAATAACTTTGATTTGAATATGGGTTTGGCAATTTTTAGTATTAGACATTATGTTTGACAGTAGTATTTTTCTTACAATTGCAGGGGGAGCTAGTACAAAGGACACTGCACATATACTTGGAAAATTGTGAGTCCACCTCTGATTTGCTGGATGAGCTTGCTCGATCTATCCTGCCTAAGGTGCATAGATATTTTCGGAATGTTTTACAAGGGCTGATATTAAACATCAGTAGAGGGATTGCGTTTTCTTATATCTTGTGCTCAATCCTGAGCATAGTTACATAATGCTGACCATGGTCTCGCAAACAACTCTATCTTATATTATTGAGATCTTGTTAACAAAAAGTCACTTGAAGGGGCAGGTTTGAGAATTTGCCATTGTTTCCCATGTGCTCTGTCATGATAATGACCAAGTATAGAAGCATTAGCTTTTGTTTATACTTAGATGTCCACATGTTATATCAGTTGAAACGTCCGACACGGCAGTTCCCAAATGGCTTCTCAAACTGGTTTTTTAATTATTTTTGTTTAGGTGTCATCATGCAGAACGACAGCCGCAGATGATTCTCACGACTTTCCAACCCTGTGTTCTGCTACATTTGTTGTATGGTATAGGGAGCTGGTAAGAAATTCTGCTATGCTAATCTGCTATTTGTTATTGCTTCTCACTGGAGGTTATAACAGAAGGTAATTTGTGGTGCAGCATGAAGAGAACCTTACCATCCTTAACAAATTGGTGAGCTGTGGGTTCTGTTGTACTGTCCACCAAAACTTAATCCTTAGCTGATTTCTTATTTTCTCAAATCCTAAAGGTTGTGTTCTCCTCTTGTTCATTAGGTTAAGGAAGCTGTTAGTGCAGAGAATCAAAGAGCTAGTATTCAAGTAGAAGCCATAGAAAAACTTCTGTACAAATTACGGCAGTCTGTGAATGTGGTAGTATCTTTAATCAACTTATGCAAGATTCATGACAAGGTAGGTGGCTACTCAGTATCAAGAAGTTCTCTTCCTTTATATATATATTTTTAATTTTATTTTGGCTTACTTGAGTTCTTGACAGTATATCTGATTATACAGGTGACTGTGCATGCCATGGCTATCAAGTATGGTGGGAAGTTTGTTGATTCCTTTCTCAAAGGTATTTATTTGTGATTTTGGTTATCCAAGATATTTTCAGGGATACTAATATAGAAAAGTTTCTTTAGTTTTTGATTTCCTACGGACGCAGTTTGAGAAGCATAATGAGCTTATAATTGAACTGGTAAGATGATGTTATTTTTTTGTTTCCTTTGATTGATATTGTGTTCTATCCTTAAATTGTCGGTTTAGTTTAGTGGTGTTTGTCTAAATTATGACAGGTTAAAGACCTTCAGAAAGCAACAAGAACCATACAGACCCTTTGTTCTGAAGCAAAGGTTAGTTATACTAGTTCAGATTTATTTTATAGGAAAACAGTTGATTCTTCACATTGATCAGATCAAGTATTTATGTCATTTCTATCATTGTTTTGAAGAGCTTGAAGCAAACAGTGATCGCCAGCAAAATTCCAGCTACAAAGAGATCTATGGAACGATTCTTATTTCAACTCAAGGCTTTCCTCCACACTACTGCAAGCGGATGCACTTTTTGGATGGGTATGTAAGCTTTTTATTGTTTTTTAAACATGAAAATATCTGAGAAATCCTTGAATTATGATCAGGCTTGTCCTTGTATAATAATTATTTCTACTGTCCTAAATTAAGCTAGTGATTACTCCTCATTGTATCTATAGTTGTTAGACTTGATTAAGCCTATTGTTGGGAAATCAGGCTCACACAAATACACTAAGATAAATACAAGCACATTACTGTATGAGATATATAATAATGACACAAAAATTTTACGTGGAAAACCCAACTGGGAAAAACCATGGGGAGATATCTCAGAAATCCACTATGAAAAATAATATGGAGAATACAAACTCTCAACTGAGAAATAAACTAACTGTTTATTTTCTCTCTACCTTAAAGCTCAAACTAGAGTTTTCTCTCTACCTCTCTTGCTCTCTAATGTTGGTGTGTAGAAATAAGGAGCCAAAACTCCCTTTTATAGGAGAAAAGTGGCATTGAATGTCATCCCCCAACCACTAACAATCAATGGTAATTATGAATGTTATTCCCCCAACAACTACCAACCAAAATGGGAGCCAATATTCAACAATCTCCACCTTGGCTCATATTTTCCAAATACTACGTATTGTGAACTTCTTCGTGTTTGTGAATGTATCCCTCTTCCTGGATACTCCACTATGAACTCAGTATTCGATGAAGTGAATTAAGTTCAAGCAATACTTGAACTTTTTTGCTGTAACTGACTTTGTAAGCATATCTGCGGCATTCTCCTTTGTGTGTTAACTTTGTGAACTGCAATGTCACCATTGTTCAGCCACTCACGAATCTTGTGATACCGAACATCTATATGTTTGGTCCTTGCATGGAACACCTGATTCTTTGCTAAATGAATAGCACTTTGACTATCACACTGAATTTTGATACTTCCCTGCTTGAAACCTAGTTCTTCAACTAGTCCCTTAAGCCACAAAACCTCCTTGCCTGTCTCTGTCAACGCCATATACTCGGCCTCTGTTGTTGATAATGCTACCGTAGACTGCAACACTGACCTCCAACATATACATCCTTCACAAAAAGTGTATACAAACCTTGTCGTAGATCTACTTGCATCTAGGTCTCCAACATAATTCGAATCAACAAACCTCACTTCTTGCAGTATCACGATCAAACATAAGACCGTAATTGGTTGTACTGGCTAAATAACGAAAAATCCATTTTACAGCATTCTAATGCTCTTTCCTTGGATTTGCCATATACCTGCTAACCACACTGACTGTATGTGAGATATCTGGTCTTGTACATACCATGGCGTACATTAGACAACTCACCGCATTTGCATATGGTACTTTGGACATATACTCCACCTCATCCTCTGTGGGCTCAACTGTGAAGACAACCTGAAATATGCAGCAATCGGAGTGCTAACTGGTTTAACATTGTTCATGTTAAATCTCTCCAAGATCTTCTGCACATATCCTTTCTGAGTTGGCCACAATATTTCTACTTGACGATCCCTGTGAATTTCCATACATAGGATCTTCTTAATTACGACCAAGATCCTTCATGTATCAAATTCATCACTTTCAACAAATTCTTGATTGAAGAATATCGACTTCTCTTTCTTTTCGCTATCAACATGTCATCGACATATAATGTCAGTAATACTAGAGAACCATCATCAAGGGATCTGAAATACACACATGGATCATACTCCGAACGAGAGTAACCATGAGCCACCATGAAGTTGTCAAACTTCATTTCCACCGTCTCGGGGACTGCTTCAAACCATAGAGAGACTTCTTCAAATTGCAAACTAAGTTCTCTTTCCCTGGTTCAATAAAACCCTCAGGCTGCTTCATGTCGATCTTTTCTTCTAAATCACCATGGAGAAAAGCTATTTTCACATCAAGCTGCTCTAACTCCATATCATGTGATCTTACAATAGATAAGATCAACCGAATCGATGTGTGTTTCACAACTGGTGAGAAGATCTCATTCTAGTCGTTGATTCCTTCTCTGAGAGAATCCCTTTGCCACTAACCTGGCCTTGAATCTTTCATCTTCTTTATTAGACTGAGTTTCCTTTTTCCTAAACACCCTCTTGCATCCTATAGCCTTCGACCATTTTGGAAGTTGAACTAACTCCCAAGTCTGGTTCTTCTGTAAAGACTTTATCTCTTCTGCCATCGCTATCGCCCATTTATCATTATCCTCGGACTGAATAGTATCCTGATAGCTAGTTGGATCTCCACTACCAGCAATCAAGGCAAAGGCAACCATGTCATCAAACCCATATCTTTGCACTGGTTTACTGACTCGCCTTTCTCGAGTATAGGACCTCTCTTGGGGATCTGAAGGATCTCCTTCAATCTCTTCAGCTTCTTTTGTCTCTTTAGGAAGCTCCAACTCAACTGGTTGTTTCTGCAACTCACTTGCTGCAGATTCTTCATTCCTGGATTTGTTCAGTATGTGTTTCTCATTGAACACCACATCTCTGCTGACAACCTTCTTCTTGGATATTGGATCCCATAACCTGTATCCCTCGACTCCATCTTCATATCCAAGGAAAATACACTCCTTTGACCTTGGATTAAGTTTGGAATGTCGCTCTTCGACCGACAGATGAACATAAGCTGGACAACCAAATATTTTCATCACAGAAAAATCAATCGGTTTGTAATCAATTCCAGTTGAAAGAGATCGATTTATCAGATAACACGCTGTGTTGAGTGCCTCAGCCCAGAAAATCTTGGCAATCCTGCATTCAACCTCATATATCTGACACGTTCCAATATAGTTTTGTTTATCCTCTCGGCAACCCCATTGCTCTTCTTTTAACTGAGAAGTGCCTGGTGATACCTTCATCTTGACAGAACTGTAGGAATGATCTGTCTTTATATTTTGTGCCATTATCTGATCTGAAATACTTCAGTTTCTTTCCGGTCTGGTTTTCTACTTTAGCTTTCCACTGCTTAAAGATTATGAAAACCTCAAATTTCTGCTTCATAAAGTACACCCACAACTTTCTGGAGTAGTCATTTATGAAGCTAACAAAATAATGGATCCACCCATTGACATATGGTTGATCGGGCCCCACACATCTGAATTTACATAATCAAGTACATTTTTACTGGTATGTGCTCCTACCTTGAAGATGACCCTCCGTTGTTTGACGTACACATAAAACTTGTAAAATTCCAAACTACACGTTTTGACATCTTTCAACAATTGCCTTTTGTGAAATTCTTTCATTCCACCTTCACTCAAATGATCAAGTTGCATGTGCCATAATTCTGTGCTATCATTGTTGGAATTATCATGCACAGATATTGTTGCTCTACCAGTCCACCAACAACTGTGTCCCCTTATCAACTTGTAGAGGGTGCCCATTCTCTGGCCCTTCATAATTACCATCGAACTCTTGATAATTTTCATGACACCATCTCTGACTGAGATACTACAACTTATAGAGTCAAGTACTCCAACCGATAACAAGCTCTTCTTCAATTTGGAATATATCTTACATCACCCAATGTTCTGACGACAATGTTCTGACAACCCCGTCAAATATTTTAACTTTGATGGTGCTTATCCTAGTAACTTTGCAGATTGCATTGTTACTCAATAAAACTGTATCACCATTACAGGATGTAAACGTATCAAACCAATCCCTGTAAGGAGACATATGAAAAGAACTCAGGAATCCATGTACCAATCTATAAGGTTGCTACTGTCTTTAACAGATAAGAGATCACCTTGTGAAGCTTCATTTTCTGTCACTGTGTATAGGCTACAGCTTTCCGTCGCTGCACACATCTACTTGCTCAACAACATTAGCAGAATTTTCAATCTGCTTACCTTTCTTCTTGTTATCCTTCTTCAACAATGGACACTGATTTTTGTTGAGCCCTTCTCGTGTCAATGATAACACTCAACCTGAAATTTATCATTCTTGCTTGGTCTCGACTGAGACCTTTTTTGTTCCTTGTCGGAATACTTCTTTCGATTAGGACCCCTTCCACGCCCATCTGAAAAAGCAAGAAGACTGTCTGCTTAATCTTTGGAAGTAGTGCCTCTGAACTTATCTTGGTCCATGACTACTGACATCACATCGTCAACTGTAAGCTTTTCCTTCCCTACAAGGAGAGTAGTTTGGAGAGTTGAGTATGAATCTGGTAGAGAGATAAAAAGTAATAAGACTTTATCTTCTTCGTCCAACTTCACATCAATACTGGTTAGTTGGGTCACCAATCTATTAAACTCATTAATATGATTGGTCAAATCTGACATTTCCATTTGAAGCAGGTACAATTCCTTCTTCAAATATAACCGATTTGACATAGACTTTGAGTTGTAAATTTCTCAAGTTTCTCCCACAAGTCTTTCAAAGAGGTTTCTGTCAAAACCTGATATTTGATCTATGGCGCCAAACTTAATCTAACTGTTACCACGACCTTTGCTTTAAGTTACGTCCATTTTTCATTTGTCATAATCGCTGGTTTCTTCCCTTCTAGTGCCTTTGCCAATCCTTGTTGAGCCAATACATCTTTAACTGTACATTGCCAAATACTGAAATTTGACTTACCGTCAAATGGTTCAACTTCATACCTCGCACTTGTGCTTGTCATCTTCGTATTTGTGACCTGCCTAATTTCTCTTTAGACGGATCGTACCAGTTCCTTTTCGAAATACTTCTTTCGATTAGGACCCCTTCCACGCCTATCTGAAAAAGCAAGAAGACTGTCTCCTTGATCTCTGGAAGTAGTGCCCCTGAACTTATCTTGGTCCAGGACTATTGACATCACATCGTCAACTGTAAGTTTTTCCTTCCCTACAAGGAGAGTAGTCTGGAGAGTTGAGTATGAATCTGGTAGAGAGACAAGAAGTAAAAAGACTTTATCTTCTTCGTCCAACTTCACATCAATACTGGTTAGTTGGGTCACCAATCTATTAAACTCATTAATATGATTGGTCAAATCTGACCTTTCCATTCGAAGCAGGTACAATTCTTTCTGCAAATATAACCGGTTTGACATAGACTTTGACTTGTAAACTTTCTCAAGTTTCTCCCACAAGTCTTTCAAAGTGGTTTATGTCAAAACCTGATATTTGATCTGTGGTGCCAAACTTAATTTGACTGTTGCCACGACCTTTGCTTTAAGTTCTGTTCATTTTTCATTTGTCATAATCGCTGGTTTCTTCCCTTCTAGTGCCTTTGCCAATCCTTGTTGAGCCAATACATCTTTGACTGTACATTGCCAAATACTGAAATTTGACTTACCGTCAAATGGTTCAACTTCATACCTTGCACTTGTGTTTGTCATCTTCGTATTTGTGACCTGCCTAATTTCTCTTTAGACAGATCGTACCAGTTGGCCAGGAAAGTGTAAGTCGGGTGGGAGTCTCTCCGTGCTTTTGCAACGGTGACTAATTAAATAACCACCTTTCTTAAAGGTGTTGTCTTTTGAACCACTTTCCTAGACACCAACGACGTTAACCAAAAGCTTTGATACCAATTGTTGGGAAATCAAGCTCACACAAATACACTAAGATAAATATAAGCACACTATTGTATGAGATATAAAATAATGACACAAGAATTTTACGTGGAAAACTCAACTGCGAAAAACCACGGGGAGATATCTTAGAAATCCAGTATGAAAAATAATATGGAGAATACAAACTCTCAACTGAGAAATAAACCAACTATTTATTCTCTCTCTACCTTAATGCTCAAACTAGAGCTTTCTCTCTACCTCTCTTGCTCTCTAATGTTGGTGTGTAGAAATGAGGAGCCATTGAATGTCATCCCTAACCACTAACAATCAATGGTAATTATGAATGTTATTCCCCCAACTACTGCCAACCAAAATGGGAGCCAATATTCAACACCTATTTTATGGTTATTGATGATTATAGGCCATTTGCAAAGTTTTATTTAATATTCCGCCTATGCTTCTTGAAAAGCTTGTCCCACGTTAGGGAGTAGGGTAGGATTGCTCAAGGATTGTGAGCCGGCTATAAAAATATTGGCCTTTCTTATGAAAATGAGAGTCCATATTATCAACTTGCAACTAGTTTCGGATAAAAGGCATGGTAGAGTTGAGAATAATACTTGTCAAAATTTGGTCATCTTGTGCTTGTTTCTTTCTGCGTGTACTATGCTAGCTTCTTAATGCTATTATCGGTTACTGCAAAGAGGATTCACTTTTTTATGTTGTTTATACCACTTGTCCTCAGATGGCATACCCTGGTTCCAGTTTAACTACTTTTTAAGTTAATGTGCATCTCTTTTATTGGCAGGCAATCTTAAACATAAGACTTGATGGGGCAGGTTGTAAGCTCACAACCATATATAGGTGACCAAGACGAAAATATTGATGATGAGCCTGTGGACTCTGTTCTGAGTGACCAACCTGCAACTGTTGCTAATGATGAAGATAGCGAAACAGAATGAAATGGATTGATCCCCTCAAAAAAGTGAGTCCAGAGAATACTAAATTGGTAAATGCAATCAATGAGCTATATCTTTGCTATTCTATAGAGTTTTAGGCTACTGTTTTTTATCGTCTCATCAAAAGCATTGGTTATTAGTTCTATTAGATAGTCCATACCTCGAGATCAATAATACTTGACTGGCGAGGGAAATTTAAGGAACCAAGCAGATGAGTAATTCATGTGAAATGGTAGTTTAGTGAAAGTGGGCATTTCTTATACCCTTTCTGTCACAAAAGATGTCTAATTTACAAACAAAAGCTTGTCACATAAAAAGATGTCTAAAGTACACAATTCAAATTCAAAATATTGGTTTTTCTTATGTGAAAGTTGTGCTCAAGTCTTATGGAGTACTTATGAAGAGATTAGTGCTTTTGTGCATACGTGATGGGTAATACATGTGTCATATGACCAACATGTGTAGTTTTATGAACTGCAAAATTGGATGTTGAGTTCGTAGCAATCTCTTAAAAGACAGTTATTTATTTTTTTTTGGGATTGGTGTTGGGGAGGGGGTGTAATATTAAGAGACAATAGTCGGCAATATCTTAACCGAGACTATGGATGGTGCTATGTTCATCTGAACTCTGCCAAGTACACCATATTCAGGGGATGATGTCATGACCCTTTTTCAAGACTGATCAGCTGTGACAATTGCGATGATCTCTGACTAGTCATTGCAAAGGCTAAATTTGATTATATAATATCCACAATTTCATGGTGGGCTTTCAAGATTTCTAATTCAGCTAGGTGGTTAAGAACCGAGTATTGTTAATAACTGGAATAAATTTGTATAGAAATTTAGGTTTATAATTAGTATACATCTGTTACAATATTGGCTATCCCCCTTTGTTCTTTTTCATTTTAGAATTTGCCATTTCTTCTTCAGGAGTAGATCTTGACTGGCTGCAGCTTGAAATATAGAGAACAGATCTGTCATGCTTCTTGAATCTAAATAACCAGATTAGGTTCTGTGCATGTTTTCATTTGTGTTTGTGAATTTTTGAAAGTGAGAAAAAAAGAGGGAAATATAGGGAAGAGATTAAAAAGTCGTTTGTTTGTGAGTTTTTCAAGGAGGGAAAAGAAAGAAAGAAGAGAAATTTTGAATAATTTTCCTCCCAAACTTGGAAGATTTGGGAGGAAATTTATTAAGGACTTAGATGACATTAAAATATCACAAGAATAGTTATAATGTTTCTCAAATATAATTTCAAAATAGTAAAATATCTTTTAAAATAAAATTTCTTTCAAAACTCAAAAAACACAGTAAAAGAAAGTAAATTTGTAAATTCATTTTATCTCCCTCTATTCTCTCCTAAGTTTTCAATTTTTTTCTCTCTACACTCACAAACAAGCATGTTATAATTGATATTTTCACAGTTATTCTCAGGTGAATGTATAGGTTTCTTTTGCCTTGTCCAGTGGACAGATCTACAACTCATAAATTTGTTAAAATTTGGCCAAGATGCATGTATACTTGGCTCAAGCTCTACTAATTTTGTAACTTTAGTAGCGTTGTGCTCATGAGAAAATAGCATGTTTTGCTGATTTTTAGGATTTTCTGGTCCCATGCTACTTTACCATACAAAGCAAATTTGCAGATTGTATCAATGTAAGGGGTAAAAAACCCGATAGAGTATTGATATATAAGACGGCAAACATGTTGATTATAAAACATCGACTTACGTGCATACATAGACACATAAAATCTTAGCAAATTATAAAAAGATACTCGGCAAAAAATACTTTTAACCCACTGTGGTTATAATGTTTTAAGTAATTAGCCACTGTGTTTTTAAAATATTTAATTAGCCCACTGTATTTTTTAAAAATATTTAATCAACCCATTCCGTCCAATTTCTTGGACGGACGTTAACAGATCAGCTTAGATTGCTTACGTGGCTTTTTAAAAAAAAATAAAAAATGACGTGGTAATTACTTGGCAATAGATACATATTAGCTCTTTTCTTTTATTTTTTAATGGATTTTCTTTATAATTTTTTCTTTTCAAACAAAAAAATAAAATTTAAAAAATCATTATGTGGTAAAAAAAAAAATTAAAATAATAAAAAAATTAAAAATGACAAAAACATAATAAAATAAAACAAAAACAAAAAATCAAAACATCTTTTTTCTTCAACTAAAATAGATTTAACGATCTTGATTATTTGCTTCAAGCTTTGCAATATAGGCAATGAGGGAAGCTTTGTCCTTGCGTTGGATGGAATCTTGGTCGAAACCCAAGCATCTCGAAGGCGTTTCGGATCGCATCATCGCTAACAGGGGTTCATAAAACCCTAGAAAGAAAAGTGGAGTATTTTCAATAGGAGTGACGGCAAATTGGAGACTCGCCATGGACAAACCCTAGACCTATTTGAATCGATGAATTGAGTTGAGTTCTTTATTTAAGTTTTTGAAACAATTAATAATGATTCCCTTGTAGGTGGTGGCCCTCAATTTTCCCTCTCCCCTTTTTTCCTCCAAAACCTTTCGTATTCTCTTTCTATATATATATATATATATATATGTATATAGATTTGTTTTGGGGATTGGATTCTGATGTGGGGATTGGTCGTAGATCTAGAATCCTCATATGTATATAGATCTGTTTTGAATGTTTTTGATTTTTTTACTTTTAATGTTGTCTTTTTTTTATGGAAAATATGTTTGGTTTTTTAATTGATTAAGATTTGATTTATCTTGAGAAATAAATTTAATTTAATGAATGAAAAGATATTTTATTTTTATTAGTTTTTATTGTGTTTTATTATTTTTTGTCATTTTTAAAGCTTTAAAATGTTAAAAATGAGTCAAAAAATAAATTTTTTATTTTTTATTTCCATATCATTGTTGCTGATTGGCCACATCATTTTTTATTTTATTTTCCTTTTTTTTTTGGCTTCCACGTATGAAATTTTTTAACTGCCGTTAACCAGATTTGACAGAATGACCCAATTTAACAATTGTTATTAGTTCAGTTAGTTAATTTAAAAAATTAAAAATTCAATCAGGTATTCAATAAAACGTGCCAACATCGGTGATCAAATCATTAGTTTTGCCATATTAAAATTAATATTATAATATTAATTTTTATTAATATTATTCATATTATAAATATTTAGGTAAAAAAAGAAAAAAATAAAACAAAATATTATTTTTATTTTAAATATTTAATAAATATTTTAAAACGTAAAAGTATTTTTATTTTTATTTTAAAATAAAACATACATATTATAAATATTATAATATTAATTTTATTAATATTATAAATATTTAGGTAAAGAAAAAGAGAAAATAAAACATAAAAATATTTTTAAAACCACAAGGGGCAATTGCATTTTTTTTTAAAATACGTTGATTCAATAGTATTAAGAATTTGGTCATTTAAAAACATTACGTAGGAAATAACTTATTTTATTTTATTTTTAAAAAGCCACGTAAGCAATCGGTGATTCATTAACGTCTCAGTCCAAGAAATTGACGGAATGGAGTTGATTGAACATTTTTAAAAAAAATACGATTAGGCTAATTGAATATTTTAAAAGCACAGTGGTTAATTGCTTAAAACACTATAACCACAGTGGGGTAAAAGTGCTTTTTGCCAAAGATACTCTTATAATTTCTACATAAATTTAGAGAGAATAAGTAAGAGAAAAAGAGAGAGAAATTATTCAGAGAAAATCATATCTTTCCTTCAGTTATTCATTCCTTATATAGGTAAGGCAAGAGTCACGGGGGAGGAAGAAAACTTCATGGGTGAGGAGGAAAGAAGAAAAGCAGGAGAAGAGTTCCCTCACATTGAGGGAACGTAGGTAATCATATTGCAACACTTCCTCTGATTTCCTACGATAGAAGATTATGTCTCATTAAAAACCTTGTTAAGAAAACCCAGTGGGAAAAACTTAACGAAGGGAAAAAGAGTACATATCTTTTACATAAATATCTTTTAATTGACTGCCTCGTTAAAACCTTGTCAGGAAAAACCCATTGGGATAAAAACCGTGACTAAGAAAAAAGAGTACAGTCTTCCCCTCAAAATGAATTCATTACTTCTTGATGAAATGTTGTTATAAGTCTTTTAGTTGACACATTCCGAAGTTTTGCAAACGTTGCATTTGGTAGCGACTTTGTGAATAAGTCGGCTAGATTATCACATGATCGAATTTGATGCACATCTATATCACCCTTCATTTGTAGTTCATGTGTGAAGAAGAATTTAGGTGAAATGTGCTTTGTTCTATCTCCCTTGATGTACCATCCTCTGAGTTGAGCAATGCATGCAGCGTTATCCTCATACAGAATTGTAGGAATGTCTTTGATTGATGGTAATCCACATGACTTTTGAATATGCTGAATAATTGATCTCAACCAAACACACTCTCTGCTTGCTTCATGTATAGCGAGAATCTCTGAGTGATTTGAAGATGTAGCTGTCATGGTTTGCTTTGTGGATTTTCATGATATAGCCGTGTCACAATATGTAAATACATAACCTGTTTGTGATCTTCCATTGTGTGGATCTGATAAATATCCTGCATCGGCATATCCAACCAATCGCGACGTTGAATCTCATGGATAAAATAACCGAAGATCTATACTTCCACGGAGGTATGTAAAAATGTGTTTGATCCCATCCCAATGTCTCTTAGTAGGAGAAGAACTGTATCTTGCTAACAAGTTGACAACAAAAGTAATATTAGGTCGTGTACAGTTTGCAAGATACATAAGATCACCTATTGCACTTAGGTATGGAACTTCAGGTCCAAGAACTTCTTCCTCACTTTCTAGAAGTAGTAAAATGGATCTTTATCAACCTCTAAAGATCGAACAACCATCGAGGCGATCAAAGGATGAGTTTTATCCATATGAAAGCGATTTGAGAATCTTTTTCAAATATATGTGGTGATGAACAAAAATTCCAGATGCTAAATGCTCCACTTGTATTCCCAAACAGAATTTTGTCTTTCCAAGATCTTTAATTTCAAATTCATCTTTTAAATAAGTAGGAGTTCTTGTGAGTTCTTCAGGAGTACCTATAAGATTCAAATCATCCATATATACAGCAATGATGGAAAATCCACTTTGTGATCTCTTAATAAAAACACATGAACATACTTGATGATTTATATATCCATCTTTTATTAAATAATCACTAAGTCGATTATACCACATATGACTAGACTGTTTCAACCCATACAATGAGCGTTGTAACTTGATTGAATATATGTGACGTGGCCTTTGTGATTCAGCCATTTTCAATCCTTCAGGATTCTCATAAAATCTCAACTTTGTCAGTGAGCCATATAGTATCTTTGTTACAACATCCATCGATGTGTTTCCAAACCTTCCATGGTTGCCATACCTATCGAAAGTGAAAAGTGACTCCATCCATTCTTTGGAGAGTATGTATCCTGATAATCAATACCAGGTTTTTGTGAAAACCCTTGAGCTACAAGTCGGGCTTTGTATCTCACAATTTCATTTTTCTCATTTCGATTTCGTACAAATACCCATTTGTTTCCAACCGGGATTACACCAAGCGGTGTTTGGACTACTAGTCCAAATACTTCTCTTTTCAATAGAGATTGTAGCTAAGTTTGAATAACATCTTTTCATTTTGGCCAATCTTTTCTTTTCCGACATTCTTCCACGTTTTGTGGTTCAGGATCCGTGTCAAGAATCAAAGTAATATCTGATGCTATAGAGAAAGAAAATATATCGTCAATCATGACTTTGCTTCGATCCCATATTTTCTCATCATGTACATAATTTATTGAGATCTCTTGGTGTTCATCTCTTATCCCTTCACTGAGATTTTGAACCTCTTCTGGGGCTATTTCCACTCTTGGAATAAGTGCTACTTCTGGAGCGGTTTGTACCTCTTCTGGGTTATTCTCACTCTTGGAATAAGTGCTACTTCTGGAGCGAGTATTCTTTCTGGGATTTCTTTATTTGCTTTTGATTTTCGTAGTGCAGTGTCTTTTGCACCAATCGGTCTTCCACGCTTCTGGCGTGGTTTAGATTCTTCTATTACCTTATTAAATCAATTCTCCGGAATTGATTTTTCAAGAGGGTATTTCTATCCTTTGCTTGGAGTATTCTGCGCAGTGTATCGACTTTATCAATTTTCTAGCATCATTAAATGCATTTGACATTTGATTTGCAATATTTTGTAAATGAATAATTCTTTGAACTTCAATTTCACATTGTCTGTCACGAGGATCAAGTGAATTTAAATCTGATGCATTCCATGATATTTCGAGGGTTTTTATTTAAAACTTTCCCACCTCCTAATGGTGGAAATACTGATTCATCAAACCGACAATCTACATAACGTCTTTGGTAAAACATCTCCGATTAAAGGTTCAAGATATCTGATAATAGAAGGAGATTCAAAAGCAACATAAATACCTATTCTTCGTTGGGTTCCCATTTTAGTTCTTTGTGGAGGTGCAATTGGAACATATACCGCACTTCCAAAAACTCGAAAGTGTGATATGTTGGGTGTCTGTCTAAGAACTAACTGTAGAGGAGAAAATTTATGAAGAGCCGTTGGTCTTACTCGAATGATGGCTACATCATGAAGAATTGCATGACCCCAAACTGAGGTAGGTAAGTTAGCCCTTAACATTAATGGTCGTGCAATTAGTTGAAGTCTTTTTATTAAAGATTTAGCTAAACCATTTTGTGTATGAATATGAGGAACGAAATGCTCAATGGAGATTCCAATAGTCATACAAAAATCATTGATGAAAATTCAGCTGCGTTATCAGGTTGAATTGACTTGATTGGATGATCCGAGAACTGAGCCCGTAACTTGATTATTTGAGCAAGAAGTTTTGAGAAGGCAAAATTTCGAGAGGAAAGAAGACAAACATGAGACCATCTAGTTGAAGCATCTATTAAAACCATGAAATATCGAAATGGGCCAGACAATGGGTGAATAGGTCCACAAATGTCTCCTTGAATTCTCTCTAGGAATTTTGGGGTTTCTTTATAAACTTTTACTGGTGATGGTCGAACAATTAATTTTTCTCGAGAACACGCATCACAAGGAAATTCACTACTAGGAAAAACCTTTTTATCTTTGAGAGGATGACCAGTAGAATTTTCAATAATACGACGCATCATAGAAGTACCTGGATGACCGAGTCTTTCATGCCAAAGTATAAAGAATTTGGGATCTATGGTTTTTGGAATCATAACATTATGAGACTCAATTGCTCTAATTTTCATAGTATATAATCCAGAAGAATTTGAATAAAGTTTTTCTAGGATATTCTTTTTTCCAAAAAAATAAGTGATGAGAAGATATTCATTATCATTTTCATTAGTTGTTTCAATGTGAAAACCATTCAGTCGAATATCTTTAAAACTAAGCAAATTTCTTCTTGATTTACTAGAATATAGAACATCTTTGTTAAAAATTTGTGTCTCATTTGGTAGCAAGAAACTAGCTTTTCCAAATCCCTCGATTAAATTTGATGTGCCAGAGATAGTTCCTACATTTCCCTTAGCTTTGATCAGTTATGAAAAATATTTCTCATTTCGAAGGATTGTATGAGTTGTTACACTATCTGCTAAACATATATCCTCCATATCCATTAAAAAAAATGGTCTGACACATATAAAAAAACATAAATAAGAAAATTTACATTTCAAATATAATTTTATTCATGAGAAACACATACCACATATAGAATGAAAACTAATAATATTATACATACATGGTGTTTAATTAAAACAAGAAATTAAACGATATCCCAAAAGATACTTTCAGAAGATTCAGTAATATCAACAACCTTTTTCTCAATGTTGGTCATTGGTGAAACATCAACAATATTCACTTGGTGATTAACAAAGTTTGTTTTCTGCCTCCATTATTTTGTTCTTTTGAGACTCCTGGAATAAATTATCCAGATGCCTCGGCGTATGACAAGTACGCGACCAATGCCCATTCATCCTACACCTAAAACAAATATTTGGTTTGTTCTTTATCTGTGTTGCATTTTCTTTATTTTTACCCGACCCAGACACTTGCCACTTCTGGTGGCTTGAATTGTCGCGGTTCTGGAATTTGTTGTTATGATGGCCTCGTTTGTTCTTTCGTCCCCAAGACTTCTTATTATATGACCATCTCTTGTCACATTTATTTTGCTGGAATGATGTCTTTGTTAATATCTCGGCAATGGGGTAGCACCTGATTGGTACTTGATGGTTTTTCAACAACAATTCATTATTCTTTTTTTGCAACAAGGAGGATGAACAACAAGTCACCGAATTTTGTGAACTTACTCTGCCTATATTGTTGTGATGCGAATCATGTTGGTGGGATGAAAAGTTGAGAGCGTTTTCTCTAACATTTGGGTTTGAAAACCGGATCTCGCATTGAAAAGCCAAAGTAGAGGTTATTCTATAAACATTGGAACTATATTTAGTAATTGATTTGTAATCTTGTAGCCTTAAATTAAGCCACTCATATTTGGCATTAGGAGAACAACCAATTTTGGTGATCAAATCTTTCCTTGATTATGTCCATAAAGACAAAGGATCTTTGGTATTAAATACTCGATCTTTAATCCTTCATCATATATGGTGACGAAGAAAAATTATGGCTTTTGCATTTTGTGCTTAGAAGTTCTTTGTATTTCTGATTGAATGGTCTTTTCTAACTCATTTGCACTAAGGTGCAATTACGCATCAAGTGCCCAAGCCAAATAGTTGTCTCCACAGATTTTTAAAATAGAAAAATCTATTTTTGCCAAGTTTGCCATATATTCTAGGTTAAAACACAATTATTATTTATTAAAACAATAAATAATTGCATGTATGATATAGAAAAATAAACTAAGTCACGACCTCAAGTGGTGATAAAATGCAAATATAAATATTCTTGTATTTATGTTATTAGTATAATGTAAATGTATCTTCACCCGGCATGCGGTAGTTCGCATAGACAGGTTATTCTAACAGAATAATAAATAATAGAATAACAAAAGAATTTCACCATGTATACGGTGAGTCCGCATAGAGCAGTTATTTCAACGAATAATAATAAAGAATGGAACCGAATTCAATGCGTAATCAATACATGCGGGATATTCCAATGTAAATAATAAAGAATGAAATAATAGAAGAATTTCACCAGGTATGCGGTATTCCGCATATACAGGTTATTCCCACAATTTAATAAGCGGTAAAAAGGTTCCCACCAAGTCTTATAAGATCAACAAGGATAAAAGGTACCATTGTAAATAACAGAATTTAAAGATGGGCAATAAAACATAAATATAACTTGACAGTTAATATAATAAAGTAAAAAGCCAAGCCAATTGTAAGAATAACATTATACTATTGGTGGCATAGCTAAACCTATAGTATAATAATAAATTGCAAGAATTTAAAGGCAATTATAAGAATAAAATTATATTATTGGTGGCATAGCCAAACCGATAATATAATAATAAATTGCAAGAATTTAATTTTACCATCTCAGATGGTTAGAGCCTCGTGCTGATAACGTGTTATAAAACCTTAGCAAATTATAGAAAGATACTCTTATAATTTCTATATAAATTTAGAGAGAATAAGTAAGAGAAAAAGAGAGAGAAATCATTCAGAGAAAATCATATCTTTCCTTCAGTTATTCATTCCTTATATAGGCAAGACAGGAGTCACGGGGGAGGAAGAAAACTTCACGGGTGAGGAGGAAAGAAGAAAAGCAGGAGAAGAGTTCCCTCACATTGAGGGAACGTAGGTAATCATATTGCAACATTATGTCTTATTATTTTTATAGGTTCGCGTTAGTCGCAATCTAAATTTATCATGAATTAATCGACATACAAATCATTTTTTCAAACTCAATTTCATCATTAATAAATAAATAAATAATACTCCCCACCATTCTAAATATAAAATCATTATTGAGTTTTTAAGACAATTTTTTGATACATTTTCAAACTAAAAAAGAACATCAATATATTTAATTTTAATAAATTCAAATATCAATATTGTTATTAATTTTAAAACATCCATAATATTTATTTCGGGTGAATTAGAAATAAAAATAAGAATTGATTAACTATAATTAAACTAATTAAAATATAAAAATTAATAATGAGAAAGCAATCTAAGAATCTAAATCCATTAAACAATAAACGTAATAAGTAATTCAATATCTTCTATTTTTATAACTTAATTGTGGGTTTGATCTTTCTTTTCTTTAATTTAGTAATTTTACAATTAACGTGGGTAAACATAGATAATGAAAATTTAAAGATTAATTATAACCCATTAAATTTTTTTCGAGTAAACATGAATTATGAAAATATCATATCTTAACAATAATCTATCAAAATATCTTAATTAATTTAAATTCACATAAGAAATATAAAATGAAGGTATTTTAATAACTAAACATGAATACAAAATCAATTAAACATTAAAGCACAATTAATAGAAGAGATAAAAACCATTGTCATGAATAATTATTTAATTTCATCTTCATCATAGATTAAAAAAATTAATTAGACATGCAAATAAGTAAAACTAACTAAAATAAAGAAAAAAAAGAAGAAGAAAATTAAAAAAAACTCCCATTATTAATTATCATCCAATGAGCGTACAATGAAGAAATAATTTAATTCTACTCCTAACCTAAACTAATACATAAAAAACAGCTAATATCTGCCTTCCTAACATCTCTTGATACTCCTCTATTTATATGAGTAGGGATTTAATTTTTTTTCATGTAAATTTCAACTTTCTAGTGATAATCAACTTCTCAAAAAAGATCTTTTAGATAGAACTTCCTTTTTTTATTGGATTTAACTTGCACACTGAGATTGTTTCGCCTCCCTCATTCTCTTTGTAGGATTCTGCTTGGATATTTTGTTCCATAAATTGGAGTATTAAATATTGCTTGATCACCAATATTTTGACTTTATTGTAATAAAATATGAAATCCTATAAAATAAAATAAAGCATTTGTAGACACTTAAAATTTCACTTTCTTTTTACTAACCCTACAAGAGGACAAAAGTGTAATTTCACCCTGACGACAACCTTGCGGGAGGGCAGAAGTGTAATTTTGCCCTGACAACAACATGTTCAACGAATGATCGTCGAGCTGAGGATGGGGTCATAAGAAGCCACCATAGAAATCCCTGAGCCGCAGACAAACTAGTCGACTCTCCCGTTGACTCCGGAAGATACCCGTCTGCTTTTAGCTTCATCTTCTCGGATCTAAAAATAGTCAAACTTGATGACATTGCGTAGCCCTCAGAAAGAGCTTTTTGATATGATATGACGTCTCCTATGTAAGACCCCGAATTTTATGAAATAAAAGTATTCAATTTTTCTATATAATTATTATTCAGTAAATGGTTAAATTGATAAAAGTTTAAAGTTATGGGTGAAATGTGCAAATTTTGCAAAATAAGCAAGTGGTTATAAAATATTCATTTTGTCGGGGAATATTTGTTTGGTCGTGAAATATTCTTGTTGTCGGGGAATATTCGTACGACGGCGCAACCATTTGTGGGCCCCATAACAGAATAACTGTCGGATGAAGAAAATGACAAATTTGAGTTTTTATAAATAACGACGTAATCGTTACCGTTAACACTGTTGGAATACTCGGTGGGTAAAGTAAATTAATACGCGTTGTTGCACAGTAGCACACGGTATTGCACAGTATTTTTGAATTATTGATTCTTACGTAAGAAGGCACTACTCAATAATTGTTACAGTAATTACTGTTCAATATTTTTTTTATTAGTTTAATAATTGCGGCGTTGATATTTTATATTATTGTTGTTCAATAATTGTCACTGCACAATATTTTCCATTATCAGATCAATAATTCATATTATTTGAATAATATTATTAGATAGCATTATTGACAATGTCTAGAAAGTTCTGTCAAGGAGAGGTTTGGTCACCTAATTGCGTGCCAATAAGGAGAAATCCTTATTGAAAACCCCCCTCTTTCCTGGGAACGACCTGGTTGTCATAATTGTGATTCTGTAATATTATTTGTGAATAATTAATTATTGATTTATATGATAAGAAAATATTTATTTTATGTGGATATAAATGATGAATATATTTATTGTGGATATAAATGAAGGAATTAATGTTGATGTATTTTATTAGTATTTTGTCGAAAAGAAGAACAAAATATGGGATTTTCAGAAAAATTAGTTTATTACTTGATTTTGTAAAATTCATAACTCTTTGTGTATAATGAGTTAGGAGATGAACCATATATCAAAAGAAAGCCCTGGTTGTAATCTAAACGTAGAAATTTGAATCACCCAAATATTCTTTGTGGATTTTTCGTGGTGACTGTTTGAGTGAAACTGGTACGAAAATCAAATTAGTGTTCTTAAAGCTCTATTGCATGAGTTATAATTTTGATCCGACCGTTGGATCGTTGTGATTTTTAGATATGTTATACATATATAAGTGGAGTATATGTCCACAAATTTTAAACCGTTAAAAATGAATGTATGATTTGTTATGAATTTAAAGAGGTGTTGAAAATCATCCGTATGTGGATTTCGGACATTTTTTGTTTGGAATTTGGAAAAATTTAAAGCTACAAAGTTGTAGAGAATTTGATTTCATATGGAATGGACATAAAATTCGTATTTTTTTGATAAAAAGGCTATTTATTATGAATTATTGAAGTTTCTGATTATTGTTTAAATGATAAATAATTTTGAAAATTTCTAGAATTGGTGGGCCCCACCTTTGGTTGGTGAAAATTTGCTGAAATTCTATTTCAAAAGTGGTGGGTGGGAATAGTAGCAGGTAAAACCATCAGGTAGCAGGTCAAGTCTGCTTTGGCGTTCTAACATTTTTCTATAAATAGGGTGTTGAGTTAGAATTGAAAATCACACCAGAAACAAGTTTTCTCTCTTTCTCTCTATATTATCGAGCGTATTTTGTGAGTATTTAGATACATTGTGAGTTGCTATTCAGTGAAAGTTTCCTTTAACGTCATATTCGATATTTCAGTCAGAAGTACTGCTCTTTTGAGGTAAGGGATATTGTCATTATTATAGTAAGGGATAGTAAAGGATATTAAGGGATGTTATTTTCTTCATAATGATGTTATTCTTTCAATATCATTAGACCGAAATATTGGTATGGATTTTATTGTGAAATTTTTATCTTTTTTCAATATCGGGTTCTTATTCACATATCTGACACTATTCACGTATCGACCTTTATTCATGTATATGACACTATTTACGTATATAACATTATTTACGTTATCACGATTACTATGTCGAATCTGAATACTATTCATGAGTTCTTATTCACGAGTTCTTATTCATGAGTTACTATTCACGAGTTTCTTATTTATGGGGTACTATTCACGACAAACTTGGTTTCTTTTTACGACCAAATTATCGTTGATTTATGAATATTTCTCTTGAAATTAAATTCATGTTTTGATCGTATTGTTTTATTATCATATATAACATTTTTATAATCCACAGTGATGGAATTTCTTTTGACTTGAGTGTAAAGATGGGTAGATTATTGGTATGTTCGTGACTATGAGTTCTCTTTGGCGATGGTCAAAAGTTGAATTGTTGGTGGTATGATCATGACCATTGAATTTACAATTGAATATCTTTAGCTTAAGTGCAAAAAGGTGAATTGATCGACATGGTTATAATTATTGTTTATATAAATTACGAAATGATTATATATTTCTTTGAGATATTAATATCTTTGGCACGAAGTGCAAAAGATGATCATTTGTTGAATATCTTTGGCAGGTGGTCAAAAGATGATCTGTTATTGAATATCTTTGGCGTGTAGTGCAAAGATGAATTTATTAGTATGATTATGAATAGGAGCGTGATTTGGTATAACCATGATCTTTGATATTTCGGTAAAGACGGTGATGAAAATTATCTTAGTCACAGGTGCGAAGAGAATTTAGAACCACAATTATGATTATGAGTTATTCACATGATTGTGGATCGGGCTGTTAATTGATGTTACAGGATAAAACATTGTTGGTGGTCTTTTAACATGGAGAAGATAATAGACTTTATGGTCTATTTGACTCTTCTAATGGATTGCTCGTTCATTGCGCAACTATGGTTGAAAAGTTTTATCATCTACCATATGTTCTAAATCTCTGATTTATTACTGTCGAAGGCTATTGATAATTTATTTATCTTTAGTCTTGATATTCTTTACTGGACTAGTTATGCTCACCCTTTTGCTTCACAATTCCTTTCGAATTAATAAGAGTGTAGGTTTGGAATCGACGAGGGTAACGAATGAATAGAGCGGTGGTCTCTAGTACATGGAGGTTCTCCTAAAACAGTATAGAAAAGTGTGTTGTATTTTATATATCATTTAGTAGTTATATTTGGTGAATCAAATAGGGTGAGGCGAACCCAACGTTGGAAGGGTGTTTTGCCACTATTATACAAGATGTCTAACGACATGTGACTTCGTGTTATTATAAGACATGGTTGTGCACATCCACTTGCTGAGTATATCTACGAGCACTACCTGTATAATCTTGGTGTTTGGTTGAAATATAATTCTCAATTGGAGACAGTGGAGATAATGATATGTCAAGAAAAGACTCACCATTGGAAAAAATATGATAATAATCTTCTCGTTTTTCTTTGGGGTCTATTGGGTCAACCAAGGATAATTCTGTGGGCATATGATATCTATCATAACCTAGACGCATGGCCTCCCATGTACGAAGGTTTGTTTGAGCACTTTCTAAAGATTTTATTTTCTAAAACAATTACCTTTATGTAAGGTGCTATTGTGACGTGCTATCCAAGGTTGGGACGTGAGTCATAGTTGGTATATATTTGTATCGAAACTCACAACATATGTGTTGTTGTATTTTGCACGACATTTGTGATAATAAAGTTGTAGTTGTTTTCTGTACCATGTTTTTGGCGACTCAGAATAGGTTGGATGGATTGGACCTATTTTGGGGGTGTCACATTTGGTATCAGAGCTTAGGGATATTGTGACAACCCGAGAATTTGAATATTTTTAAAATTTGTATTAAATGATTTAAGGTTCAATATTAGAACCTAGACAGAAAAATAAGTGTATCGTTTGATATTTTTAAGATGGAATTTTGAGGATTTCAAAATTACATGAAGGATTTAGTGAATTATTAGGGATTAAGAAATACGTGAATATGTTACGTGTATATATATATATATATGTGATGTGGTTAAGGGTAAAGGGTTGACGGATAAGCGATACATAACAAACCCTAAGTATATATTAAGAACGCGTCAACGTTAGGTTAGAAAACCTAGCGATTAACAAGAAACCCTAAAAGCGATTAAAAAACCCTAATTTTAGTTCCGGGAATCCGAAACCCTAATTCGGTGTATGAAACCCTAAATTGGGAACTTAATAACGTAAGTGTAAATAATTATAAGATTAATTAGGGTAAAGCTTAATTAATTACCAAACCCTAATTTCATATTTTGAAAACCCTAATTTATGGATTTGAAACCCTAATTTATAAATAGGGAAAACTTAAGTGTTAATTTAATACTTTTAATGTTAATTAGGAAATATTAATCTTAATTTTAAAGTTATAAGTAATTAGAAAACCCTAATCTAATTACGAAAATCTAATTTCTAAATTAGAATATTATTTTTCTATTAGAAACTCTAATTTTTGGGTTGTGAACCCCAATGCATGTTTTTGACCCTAATTGCTAAATTAGTAATTTTAATTAGGCAATACTAATCCTAATTAGCAAGAATTAAATTATGATTAAGAAATTTTAATATAATTAGAAAATCCTAATTATAATTTAGAAATATTAATTTTCTATTTAAAAACTAAATTGCCAAACCTAAGGGTTCAAACCTTAAGGATTTTCCAAACCCTAAACCCTAAGGGTTTGCATCAAAAGTCAATTATAGAATTAAAATTGTATGGAAATGACCATTTTACCCTTTTTGTATTATTTAGTAAATATTAGATATTTTGGTTAATTTGTGTGGTGTTTCAGCTGAGGGACTTGACAAGTGTCCCACTACACTGAAATCGACCGTGAGGCCACATTGCATTATCCTTGGCCATAGAATCAAAAAGTTGAGAGATTAAAGTAAGAAAAATCTTACTTTTGTGTTCATTTTAGCCAAGACCCTTTCTTTCTCTTCAACCTCCAAAATTTTGAGAGGAAGTCAGTCAAAAAAATAAAGCCATGATCATTTCATATCAAGCCTATATCAAAATCAGAAGTCAGAATCCAAGATCAAAGCTCAAAGTGGTAAAATCCCTAAATCTTAAAATTTTATGATTTGATGTTTGATGTTGTAATTGATTGTTTAAAGTTGTGTTAGAAGGTGCCTATAAGTGATCTGGGTTGATAGATCAAGGATCCATATCATGTAGATGCACGAAATCAAGATTTTTGAAACTAACTTAGAACCCTAAAAAGGTCGCCTGACAAGCTAATGTCAATGGCCATAGATCTCTTTCTATTTTTTATTCTTCTTTTTTTATGTTATAAATATGTTCCTTGTCATGAGGACTATGATCTAAAACAAGAACAAGGCCAGATCCTTAGTATATTAAGAGTTACAAGTGGTCAAACAGCGTTGACCGTTCACGGAAATGAAATTCTGGGCAACCCAGAATTCCAGAAGTCCTCTGACAAGATATTTCAGGCGCTAGATCTTGCTATGTTTAAGTTGTTATGTGATTTTGTTGGTTGTATCTTGTAGATTGACATGCAGGCTATACATCCAAACCATTAGATCCCTCAGATCTTTCTCAGAATCAAATATATTGGTGGTCAAACCACTGGTTGACCTACTATGGGAAGGAGATTACAGGTAACCCGAATCTTCAAGACCCGCTTCACGACCACTAGTTTGGCCAAGCCTTGATATCTTAGATCTGTTGTTGTTAAGAGGATCCGAGGTTATGTAGTTGTCTGGGGACATGAGAACTACACAATGGAACCTTAATATTACATTAATCATACACGGAAGGCCTAGATCAGGAGGCTCAGTAAGACCTAACAAGCTGTTCTTCATTTCTCGAAAACCGAAATGAAGAACGATCTCATATCTTTTCTCTGCAGCTTAGATCTCTCGATTAAATAATGTTTTGGCCATGAAGTCAGTTGCTAGTGGTAGTATTACACTTATACTATATCTATAACACCATTACCAGTCCAGAAATTAACTAGAACATAGGATTAGAATCAGTCAAACTACCCACCTTGTTGTCTGACATGAAGATCTGGGCAGACTCAAGAACAACTGAAGAACACCATTAGCGACAGTTTTGTCGCCTATGGTACCTTTAGCGACACTTAATTATGAAAATTAATTAATTAATTAAATAAATAGAAAAAAATGATTTTTAATTATTAAAAATACATAATAAATTATGAAAAATTATTTTAAAGTCCGAAAAATAGTTTTTAATTATTTTAAGTATATTTCAAAAATATTTAGTATTTTTGGAATATAGATAGTATTTAATTTATTTAATTATAATATTAAATAAATTATTTAAAAATGATTTTAATACATGAAAAATCATAAAAAATAATATTATGGTATAATAAAATATTTTAAATTATTTTAGTGACTTTTAATATTTTGTGATAAATTTCATTAATTAATCAATATTAATGATAATTAGTTTATTTAATAAATATATTAAATAAATTATGGAAAAATTGAATTAATGATTTAAAAATCATATAAAAATGATTTAAGGGTTATAAAAATATTTTAAGTTATAAAATATAACTTTTATATTTTGTCATGAAAATATTAATATTTTAATATTAATAGCAATTATCGGATAATGAATTTAATTGTTTAAAAATCATATAAAGGTAATTTTAAAGTATTAAAAATACTTTGTGATATTATAAATATATTATAATATTATGACATGTATTTCATTAATATTTGATACTAAATAGATATTAATGATAATAGAATATTATGGTATTTATATTCTATAAATACGTTATTAATGATTGAAAAATCAAGATAAATGATAATAATTATTTAAAAATTATTACAAACTTACGAAAAATATTTCAAATGTTAATAAATTATCTAAGATAATTGTTAAGTGTTTAGGCAGAGTTTAATTGAACTTAAACTCGAGTATTATCCGACTAGACCGTCAGGATGTTAGAATTGTGTCGGGTTCAACTCACACTGCAATAGTTTGACTTGATACCGAGTCTTATGTGCTGAATAGACTGATAGGGTTATATGTTATGTGTTTAGGTTATTCTATGTATATATATAATAGTATTATATTGTGATGATATTATTCTAATATTGGAGATCTATATTCTAATAATAGGTCTTCGGATAAAACGTTATAAATTATGTAGCGGTAATCAACGGTTCAGGCAAGTTTGTTTTTACTTAACTCTACTAAGAGTTGTTTCATTCGGATAAGCTTATGATTAATCATTGCTGGTTGCCATAAATTGTACTCTGTACATATTGCATGTATAAGTCAGGTATGAAAGGCTGATCACCTTCATTACCAGTTGGTTCAGATATATTTGTTCATGTATAATACTTGTTCAGTCAAAAGTTTGTTCCTGCTAGTTCACAATTATATTGTTGAATTATAGCCAACTTATTATTCAGATTCTTTCAATCATAATATATCGTTATATTATTGAAATTAAACTTTGTTGGTGAAAATCAATACGCTTAAAAACACATAAGTGCACGTGGTCAACAAGTAATATAGTAGTGAATAATGTATCGTTCCCACGAGGACAAAATATCAAGAATCTTAACTTCACAATTATCAATTTTGTATTAACCCTAATTTTATTAAACTAATCAATTCAATGGTTCTAAATTATATAAAAAAAACTAAATTAATAAAAAAATAAACTATCACAAAAAGCGATCACCAATAACAAAATCCGAATTTCAAACAATTAATGGAGAATTAGACTTATGATTTCACCCTGAGCTTCACTCTGATTTTCAAACCTTTATTCCAACTCAATTCAATATTCAAGTTTATTAATCAAGAACACGAACGTAGTAAGATCCACCTCTTGATGCCTTAATAATACCATATTAACATCAATCCACAATTAAGATAAAAATCATTAAACACCTAAATTAACCAACTCACTATATCTCTATGTGAACTACAATCAAAGAAGGTTTAGTTTAAGCTCTCTATCACGATTACATGTGATGTCAAGTGTATCTCTACCTTCACAATAATCACAAATCTGCTTTATCGACAAAATTCATGACACATCTTTATATTAACTAGGTCTAGATCCGAATCTCTCTCTCTCATTCCTTTCAAATCCACAAAGAAGCGTTGATCGAGCAATTCATAAATTCACGCTCAAATTAACATAGATAAACTGAAAATATCTTATTGAATTGGAAATCAAAGTTATAGAATCATCGTTTCGCCCAAAGATCCATCACAAGTCTAATAAGTAAATTAGTTCATAACGAATAAACTAAAAACTGAATAATTTGTGGAAAACATCCTTCCAATTACAAATAGATGAAAGAGAAGAAGAATTATTGAAAACCCCTTCACGTAGCCTCGATTTGCAACCGTTGTGACAATCTCTGAAAATTACTCCTCCAACGTTTAATTCTTGATCCTTGAAATCGCTCTTGAATTATGCCTTTGTGTGTTGTAAGATTGTTGTTTTTTTCTACTGAAATAGCAAGCTCTCTTTCTCTTACGGCCAAATTATCCTTTTATTAGAGTCCAAACGCATCATTCAATCCAACAAACCGAGCTCTAGCGAAGTTGAAATTAAGCAGACGATTCATAATCGGGATGCCACTTCCGTGAAAATACAAACACAAAAAAGTTACACGCCCGGTGAATGTAGCTCTTGACTTCAATTTTTCTTACTTCCACTTTTTTCCACTTTTGCTCCAAAAAGACCGCCTTTCCTCACCAATTGCATCCATGACTACCCTACACATAAAATAACATGAAACAAGTAAAAACGAACACAAAACACGAAGATAACTACGAATTTAAACTTGAAATGAATATTAATTCGTGTATAGAAAATCCACTTATCAAAATCCCCTAAACTTGAACCGTGCTAGTCCTCGAGCACAAAACAAACTACATGCTATGTAATGCAATGAAATGCAATAACAATCTAAATATCTAAAAATCCAACAACATCGCATAAACTTACTTATCCCATCGGCCTCAGAGAAAACAAGCAACTTTACAATACAAATTATCAAAACCAATCCACACTTACGTATTAATTCTCAACTCTTAAACAATTATCACTGGTATAGCGTGCGTGTGTGATCAACATCTAAGATAACTGATGTGTACCCAAATTCAATACATAAACAACTTCTTAGAAAGAATCATATAGTGCAAACTTAAAAATCTCAAAGATAGGCACGACTTAACTAAAATTAAACTCAACCAAATTCAAGGGTATATGCAGGATACTTATACTTTCTTTTCTTCCTTTTTTTTACACGGGGGCTTTTTCCACTTTTCCCGTTTTATTCTTATCTCTCTTTTTTTTCTTCTAAATATACATATATGACTGTGCAACGTCTCATCCCATTAGGCTAATAGTATTACCCCTTAGCGAGCTTTCGACCAATGACTCCCAGACCATAAAAGACCTTAGTGCGCTAGGTGTAAAGACAATCCCCTCGGGCTTACTTGCTCAAGTAACAAAGGCCCCAAAACAAGACTAGTCACCATGTATACCCTATTTTCTTTTCTTTTTTATTTTACAAAGCTTATATACCCCACATATATTCCCCCAAACTCAGGTTCTTGCCTAATTAAAGACTTCACTGCCTATCCTTGTCATTTTCTGGTTCACCCTAGCATTATCCTTTAGAAACTTTTTATGTATCAATTTGAATTAACCGGTCAACAAAGATGTTATTCGTGCTACCCTTTTTATAATAGTTTCTAACAAGTCCAAGAATTGATTCATAACAGAAATTATATCATAGTTCTAATAATCCATACTATATTGGTTAACTTGTTCACAACCTCATCATTGGCCCACAAAAATAACATGAAAAATGCGACACCGTTGGACATATGCAAACACACTATTTAACTAATTATTTTTTATTTTATTATATATATATATATATATATATATATATTTTAGATATATGAAAATAATGCAAAATCCTAACTACTATGCAAATACCTATTCTATAATGCAAAACTAGATATGACAACAAAAAATTTAGAAATGCATGTATGCAACTAAACAAATTACTCCCCCAAACTTAAATAAGACAATGCCCTCATTGGATAACAATAAAGTGCAATAGGACTTCCACAGAATAAATCTCTAAGTCAGAGGCGGTGGTTGGTGCTCTTCCTCATCGGAATCACTAGGAGGAAATCGAGGTAAAGGATCGGGTTGTTGATATGGAAATTGAGCCGCCGGGTTGAAACTTTGGAGCGTTGTGTTGAATGAGGCGAAAGATGCGTTCATGGCATCAAACATGTGATCTTGGCGCATCGCCAATCGCCGCATTCAAATAAGTCTTTGCCCTATATGTGCATTCATCGATTTTGGAACTCGAGGCCCGAGTACTAGAAATTGCCTCGGTCTGCGGGACACCTTTCGGTTCCTTAATCTCCCATCGTTTCATCCTCATCTCCAAGAGGTATCTTGGCATCGACCTCATCTTCCGAGCCTTGAGATGGAAAAATAAAACCCAAACCAGTGGATGTGATCTCCTCCACCCCAAACTGAATACCGCACAATCATTCTTGAATCAAGCAAAGCAAGCGACGGTTGAGTGGGCTCATCATCAGAATAACGCACCCCGACGTTGCGGCACAACGCACATATAAGTGAAGGGTGTGGCAAACCCCCTGAAAAATTTCCACGTAAGCACTGACGGATGGAGAAACTGATGATGGCCTCGACGTCGATAATGAAATCTTGCACAATGACGTATACTTGATGATGCGCCTTCTCTTTGGTGACGTCCGAAGTGTGTTGGGACGGAAGTAATTTTGCACATAAAAATTGCGTACCATATCTTTCCATCCGGGCTTAAGTCCTTGCTATTGAACACCGTTCCTCCTTCCTACCTTTGGTCCAAGATGTGCCCGGCTTTGTCAAATTTTAATAACCTCCTCATAATCCGGGTCAAAATCCCTCATTTGGATATCTTGACAATGGCGTGGCACCCATGATGATAGTAAGCATTGATTGCATCATCATTGAATGAAACCATTCGACCCACTTTAAGCAAACTTTGAAAGGAGCTTTGTCTTGGCGTTTGCATAGAATTCCTTGACAATATTAACCACGGCGGGTGTCGGATGTTCAGTGAATTTGATCCACCCCTTTTGGTGAATTTGGGACATCATCTCCCCGTCGTTCCCATCGGGGGCCAAACCACGCTCTGGCGTAAGTGCCTTAGATTGCATGTACTCATAACGGTCGGCGGCGACGGCACTCACAAATTTTCGGCGGTCATATGTGGTTGGCGGTGGAGCGGCGCTTGAACTCACCCCCCGTTGGCGTTTAGGTGTCGGTTGAGAAGCCATTGAATTTCAGCAGTGAGCTCTTGCTAGTAAACACTTCCTTTTCCAAAACTTGGTTCAAGAACTTTATCAAACACTTAGTGTGCGGTTGGGGTAGTTTACACAATTTATGAAATTTGAACTTGGAAATTGGTGTATATGGTAGAGATGAGATGAAGGCCCAAGTACGCACTAGAATTTGCTCTAAAAAATAACCTCTCCAATTGCCCTAATTTGAAAATATGAATGTGGGAAGAAATAGATATGAGATGATATATATATAGAGGTGTGTTGGTGTGATTACGAAGGTTGGGTAGTGGAGATCGTGTGAATTCGTAGTGGGGATGAGGTTTGTGTTGTGGGTAGTGGGTAGTAGTGGTTTGGTATGAGATAGCAATATGGTTTATTGAGGGAGAGTAAGAGCAAAGGAGTAGGCGTGTATGTGTGTGGGAGATATGGCTAGGGTCGTGCCTTATAAAGTAGAATGTCCACCTGAGTTTAGGACCCACTCCTCGTGAAGGTGCTAAACAAAAAAGCACTTTCCGTGAGCATACCTTATTTAAAAAAATTTGCCAAAAATTTTTGAGATGCAAAATTCTCCGATTTTCCTCCATTTCATAGTTGTTATTGCTCTGACTCACGTTGGACCTCTCCTGAAACCAAAAACATGCAATATGTTAGATAAATGACGACTTGGAGTTTCAATGAGATTTTTAGTACTTTTCAGAGATTTATAGCAAAACTTATAATTGTCAAGACCTAACTACTGCTTCATAAACTATATCCTAACAAATTGAACATGAACTATGAAAAATAAAGAAAAGTTGGGTTGCCTCCCAATTAGCGCTTGATTTTAAGTTATTCAGCCTGACTACTCCCTGTTTTACTGTGTATCGGCGAGGGTAATGTTGTCAGCGTCCCAATTCGACTCGCCACCCCAGTAATGCTTTATCCGTTGACCATTGACCTTGAACGTTTCTAACAGATTACGACTGTAGAGTTCAACGGCACCATGAGGAAATAGTCGTTTTATAGTAAATGGTCCCGACCATCTTGACTTAAGCTTTCCTAAAAATAATTGCAGCCGTGAGTTGAACAAGGGGACTGATTGGCTCGGCTCGAATGTTCGTTGCACAATTTTCTGGTGGTGTCATCTTTTAACCTTTTCTTTGTATAGCTTGGCATTCTCGTAAGCTTGGAGGCGGAATTCGTCGAGCTCATTTAGTTGGAGTAGCCTCTTTTCTCCTACAACGGCTTGATCAAAATTCAATTTCTATATGGCCCGATGAAGCCTTGTCTTTGTAGCTCCACCGATAAGTGACATGCCTTTATTCGTACAAGAGTTGATAAGGTGACATCCAGATGGCATTTTGTATGCGGTCCGGTATGCCCATAATCGTCATCCAATCGAGTGACCAATCTTTCAGGCTTCGGTTCGACTTTTCCAATATTTTCTTAACTTCTCATTTGATACCTCGCTTTGCCCATTAGTTTGAGGGTGATCTGTTGTGTAGCACCTTGTGGTTTACCCCATACTTAGCCAAAAGAGTACAAAGCGACTTATTGCGAAAGTGACTACCTTCATCACTAATTATTGCTCTTGGCGTGCCAAACCTCGTGAAAATGTTTTTCTGAAGGAATTTGAGGACCACCTTGGCATCGTTCGATGGTAATGCTGCAGCTTCAACCCATTTTGAGACGTAATCCACTGCGAGTAGAATATACTGATTGCTCAAAGACGACGGGAATGGTCCCATGAAATTGATGCCCCATACATCAAAGATTTCTACTTCAAGAATTGTTTGTAGGGGCATCTCATTTCGTTTTGATATGTTTCCCACCCTTTGGCATCTATCACATGTTTTCACAAATTGGTGGGCGTCTTTGAACACTGTAGGCCAATTAAACCCAGATTGAAGCACTTTTTCCATGGTGCGCTCACTCCCGTAATGTCCACCGTATGCCGATGAGTGGCATTCTTATAATATGTCGTGGACTTCACTGTATGGGATACATTGTCGAATCATCTTATCGGTACATTGTTTAAATAGATATGGCTCATCCCACATGTACCACTTGACGTCGTGAAGAAACTTCTTTTTCTGTTGTCGTGTAAGATCCGTGGGAAGCATCTTGCTTACCACATAATTCGCTAAGTCTGCATACCACGAAAATTCTGCATTCAACCCAAATAATTGCTCATCCGGGAATGACTCGTTGATCACGCATCTATCTTCATCCTTTTTCTTTGGATTTTCCAGCCTTGATAAATGATCGGCAACTTGATTCTCCGTCCCTTTCTATCTTTAATTTCTAAATCAAACTCTTGAAGTAGGAGAATCCATCGGATAAAGGCGTGGCTTAGCATCTTTTTCGCTATTAAGTGCAAGAATCGCCAAGAATGGTCCGTGTAGACTATTACCTTAGTCCGATCAAGTATACTCGAAATTTGTCGAACGCGTACACACCACCGCAAGCAATTCCTTTTTAGTAGTAGTGTAGTTCATTTGAGTCTCTGTGAGTGTTTTTCTTGCATAGTATATGGCATGAAACACCTTGTCTTGTCTTTGGCCCAAAAACATTTAAACCGCATAGTCGCTCGCATCACACATAAGTTCGAATGGCCTTTTCGGTCGGTGCGACTATCACGGCGGGCGTAGTTAATTTCTTCTTCAATAGGTCAACGCGGACTTACATTCATGATAAAAAAGTGAAAGTGGCATCCTTCTCTAAAAATCAAGCATAAAGGTTTGTGCAATCTTAGAAGTCTTTTATGAATCTCTGTAGAACCCGGCATGCCCCGAAAAACTTCTAATGCCCTTAAGCGGGCTCGGTGGAGGTAGTTTCTCGATCGTGTCCAACTTTGCCTTGTCCACCTCAATCCTTGGTGACACCTTATGTCCCAAAATTATGCCCTCTTGAACCATGAAGTGGCATTTTCCCAATTAAGTATGAGGTTTGTATCCTTACATCGCTTTGCAATACCATGACCCAGATTCTCTAAGCAAGTGTCAAAATTGTCCCCATAGGCCGAGAAATTGTCCATGAAGACTTCAACGTTCTTCTCCACCATATCCAGAAAAATAGCCATCATACTGCCATTTGGAAAGTTGCGGTTCATTTCACGCGGTCCGAATGACATTCTCACGAATGCAAAGGTGCAAGTAGGGCAAGTGAATGTTGTCTTTTCTTGATCCTCGGGGCGATAACAATCTGATTATATCCCAGAATATCCATCCAATAAGCGGTAAAACTCATGTCTCGCTAACTTTGTCTAACATTTGATCGATAAAAGGTAGCGGAAATGATCCTTTCGAGTTTCCTTATTCAATCTCCTATAATCAATGCACACCTCCAACTGTCATCATTGTCCTTGTTGGAATTAACTCGTTATCCTCATTACGAATTACTGTCATTCCCCCTTTTTCTTGGCACACAATGAATCGGACTTACCCATTTCTTTATCGGAAATTGGATATATGACACCGGCATCCAATAATTTGAAATTTCCTTCTTGACCACTTCCTTCATGATTGGGTTAAATCGGACGTTGATGCTCCATAGATGGACTTGCATCATCCTCCATCGAATCTTGTGCATGCAAAATGATGGGCTAATGCCTTTTATATCCATGATCGTCCATCCAATTCTTGATTTGTGATCCCTAAGCACCCTCGACAACTTTTCTTCCTGCAATTCATTAAGTGCGTGAAAATAATTACTGGTAAAAATTTAAATCACCTAAATCGCATACACAGAGATGTTTAGGGGAGTGGCTTAAGTTCCAATGTCGGTGGGTCCTCGATGATGGTTTCAATTTTTACTGCTGTCTCCTCGGTGTGCAGAGGTTCAATAGGTGCTCTGAATCGGCTAACTCTTGGCAATGAGTCTAGCATCTGTAATAAGTCCACAAATTCCGGGTCGTCTTTTTCTTCATCCCCCAATAAGGTTGTTTCTAACGGATCATTGATCAAACTCTTGTTAATATCTTCGCTGGTAATTTGCTCAATTAAATCCATTGGATAACATTCTTCCTCGTTTGTAGGATATTTCATGGCCTTGAACACGTTGAATTTTATTTCTTGATCTTGGACCCTCATTGTAAGTTCTCCTTTTTTCACGTCTATGAGAGTCCTTCCCGTGGCCAAGAAAGGTCTCCCTAGGATGATCGAGATGTTCTTATCTTCATTGAAATCCAGTATGATAAAGTCCATGAGGAATATAAACTTATCCACTTTTACCAAAATGTCCTCTCTGATGCCTCTGGGATATGTGGTGACCTATCCGCCACTTCAATGAAATATTAAGTAGGCTTTGGCGCGGAGCAAACCCAATTACGAATATCTTGATAATGGCATCGGGTTTATACTTGCCCCCAAATCACATAAGCACTTGTTAAATGACATCTTCCGATCGTGCGGGATAGTAAAGCTCCCAGGGTCTTTGAGTTTTGGTGGTAACTTTTTTGTAACAACAATCTTTCTACACTCCTCTGTTAGTGCCACTATTTGAAATCTTCCCATTTCTTCTTCCTCGTGAAATTCCCTTCATAAACTTGGATAACTTCGGCATTTGCTTCTAGGGCCTCTGCGAATGGGATGTTAATATGGAGTTTCTTGAATCGTCTAAAAACTTTCTGACTGCTTTATCGATTTACATTTTGGACCCTCTGCTTTGAAATGGCGGTGGAGGATAAATAATCATTTCATTGTTTAACTTTATTTCTCATTTTTTACCCTCCAACTGCGTTCTTGTCATCAACTTTTTCATCCGGTGTTCTTTGAATTTTACGCACTATTCCCAACGAGGTATTTTCCACTTCTCAACATAAGCTGCTTGACATTGCTCATGATTACCCTTGGTTTCTTTCGGTGTAAGCTAGGTAATGTTCCTTGTGGTCTATTATTCAATGCCAATGCAATTTGACCTATCGATTCTCTATGTTTTTGATAGCAATAGCTTGATTCTTCATAGCCAAATCGTTGCTAGTCATGTACCTTCCCATGTTTCCTCCCCATCGGATTTCCTGTCCTGCTGTTGAATCTGTTGTGGATGACTATGAAAACCAGGGGGATATGATGGTCGTGGAGCTTGAGTTTGCTGATTATTGCTCCATGAAAGGTTTGGGTGGTTCTATTCCCACAGTTGTAGGTGTTTTGGTAAGTATTTTGCGGAATTATATTGTAGTTGCCTATGGCCCGAGCGGATCTTTGGATTTATTGCACACTTTGCTCGTCGGATGATCACCCACACACAATTCACATACTACCATAACTTTCTTTGAACTTGTTAAACTTGAGCCCACCGCCATCGTATTTACCTCTCATTCATCGTATCAAACTTCATGGATAATCTGAAGAAAAGTTGTGCTTGTATATTTGTTACTCCATCTAATTCCAAGATCCCAACCGCCTTTGCTGTGTCATTCTTCTTTGTGGGCCTTTGGTAGTTATTCTTGACATTGTTTCTATCAAATTGTAGGCTTCCTCGTAACTCTTAGCCATAAATGCACCTTGCTTAGATGCCGCATCAATCTTTGGTTCGACATTTCCATGTGGCAGATTATAGAAGGTGTTCATTTGTAACCACTTGGGCAATCCATGATGTGGGCACTTTACGAGTAATTCCTTGTATCTCTCCCATGCCTCATATAGTGACTCCCATTCTGCTTTGCTCAAACATTGTGATGTCATTCCTCATTTTCGCATGATCTTTCTTACTGTGGGAAAAAATTTGGCAAGAAATTTTTGAGCCAAATCCTCCCATGTAGTGATCGAACCCGGTGTTAAAGAATGTAACCAACTCTTAGCCTTGTCCGTAAAGTGAATGGGAACAAGCGAAGTCTCATTGCCTCATCCGACACCCTATTGTACTTGAGCGTGTACGCACATTTCGAAAAAAAGCGATCAAATGCTCATTCGGATCATCGTTTGCCATTCCCCAAACCCGACATGAGTTACGCATCATCTGAATGGTCCTGAGCTTTATTTCAAAAGTGTTACGCGACAATTGCGAGGCCTAGTAATGCTCGATTGCGGATCGGTCACCCTAGGTGTGTGGCAAAATTCCTCAACGCTTTCGGTCTTGGCGACCATCGTTTCTTCCTTATCGAAATTTTCGAATTAGTTCCTTGTTTCCTCAATCCACTTACTCGACTTTTGAAATCTTACATCGATGTCGTCCTCGAAAGGAAACAAGTGCTGGATGTTTAGATCGTGTTTGCATAAACCAATGTCGAAAACACGAAATAGAGAAAATAAAATAAAAATGTTTAAGTAAAACTGGACTAATTAAACTGATATTGTAAAAACAAATATTAAAATCTCGGCTAAAATGTTCCCCGACAACGGCGCCAAAAACTTGTTGGTGAAAATCAATACGCTTAAAAACACGCAAGTGCACGTGGTCAACAAGTAATATAGTAGTGAATAAAGTATCGTTCCCACGAGGACAAAATATTAAGAATCTTAACTTCACAATTATCAATTTTGTATTAACCCTAATTTTATTAAACTAATCAATTTAATGGTTTTAAATTATATATAAAAAAACTAAATTAATAAAGAAATAAACTATCACAAAACAGTCACCAATAACGAAATCCATAATTTCAAACAATTAATGGAGAATTAGACTTATGATTTCACCCTGAGCTTCACTCTGATTTTCAAACCTTTATTCCAACTCAATTCAATATTCAAGTTTATTAATCAAGAACACGAACGTAGTAAGATCCACCTCTCGATGCACTAATACCATATTAACATCAATCCACAATTAAGATAAAAATCTGTTAAACACCTAAATTAACCAACTCACTATATCTCTATGTGAACTACAATCAAAGAAGGTTTAAGTTTAAGCTCTCTATACGATTACATGTGATGTCAAGTGTATCTCTACCTTCACAATAATCACAAATCTGCTATCGACAAAATTCATGACACATGCTATATTAACTAGGTCTAGATCCGAATCTCCTCTCTCGATTCCTTTCAAATCCACAAAGAACTGTTGATCAGGCAATTCATAAATTCACGCTCAAATTAACATAGATAAACTGAAAATATCTTATTGAATTGGAAATCAAAGTTATAGAATCATCGTTTCGCCCAAAGATCCATCACAAGTCTAATAAGTAAATTAGTTCATAACGAATAAACTAAAAACTGAATAATTTGTTGAAAACATCCTTCCAATTACAAATAGATGAAAGAGAAGAAGAATTATTGAAAACCCCTTCACGTAGCCTCGATTTGCAACCGTTGTGACAATCTCTGAAAATTACTCCTCCAACGTTCGCTCTTCAATCCTTGAAATCGCTCTTGAATTATGCCTTTGTGTGTTGTAAGATTGTTGTTTTTCTACGAAATAGCAAGCTCTCTTTCTCCTCTGGCCGAATTATCCTTTTATTAGAGTCCAAACGCATCATTCCAGTCCAACAAACCGAGCTCTAGCAGAAGTTGAAATTAAACAGGACAGTTCATAATCGGGATGCCACTTCTCGGCGAAAGTACAAATCTCAAAAAAGTTACCCCGTGGTAGCTAGCTCTTGACTTCAATTTTTCTTACTTCCACTTTTTTCCACTTTTGCTCCAAAAAGACCGCCTTTCCTCACCAATTGCATCCATGACTACCCTACACATAAAATAACATGAAACAAGTAAAAACGAACACAAAACACGAAGATAACTACGAATTTAAACTTGAAATGAATATTAATTCGTGTATATAAAATCCACTTATCAAACTTGCTGGGCAATTCTTATGCTCACCCTTGCTATATCATGATAAAACATTGCAGATTAAGGTGAATGCGTCGGATACAAGGAAAGGTTAAAGACAGATCCAACTTAAAGTTAATGTGCGCAATTAGTTTTGTAATAGTGTAGTTTGTTAATAATGTTATATGTTAGATAGTTATGAATTGGGTATTAAGTTAAGGTTACTCGACCTTGGGAAATAGTGTGTAATATATTGTATAAACAATTTATGTTTATATCTTCCACAAATAGTAATAGTTGTATAGAATGATCGAACCGGATCCGCGGTGATTCGGGACCTCGGGTCCGGGGCCCTCACAGATATGATCTGTGACACCCCCAAATTCGGGTACTTAAATTCCATGGGATTTGGTGTTCATTGTACAAATATCATCTATCTATCTACCCATAATAAATGTAAACCATGCAATAGATAGAAATAAATCCTCCCCTTATGGGGTTACAACATCTGAATAATAAATACAATCCCAGGTCAAACTAACCATAAACATCTGTGCGGAAACATAAACAAATAATAAGTCTTAAACAACATCAAGTCTTGACAATAACATTCTAAAATTTAAATAACAAGTCTTCATCACTTATTAGCTTTGCCCTTGCCTTTGCTAATAGAAGGCTCATCGTACCTTTCGTTCTTAACTGCAATGTTATTATTACGCAAGAGTGAGCATGAATGCCCACAAGTATAAAAATGAAATAGCAATATATAATAACATGCGAGTGAATCAAAGACTTCTGAAATAAAAGCTCAACTTTTGAATCAAGAATGAATAACAAGAGTTCAAAAGATTTCTGAGGGTCATCTCAGTTTGACATCAGAGTCCGTACCAAAGGAAGTTTGGTTTGGATAATTCAATAAGGGTTCTGAAATTTAGAACGTTCATCAACTATGGACTAGTCGAATCAATTAAGGGTTCGCTAGTCTAATAAGGTTCAACAATAAATGATAATTAAATTGAATAAAAATCTTAAGAGGTACACAATAGAACAAGTATTGTATAACATAATCATACTTTCAAATGATAGATAATCTTTAATATAACAAACTAAACTTGATTTATAAACTTGAATAATGATAACAAGTAGGGTTAGGAAACTTGCCTCGTGCGTAGGTTAAACGATTACTACTTCCGTTCACCATAAATCCTACACATATACCATATGTATTCACGACATTCATTAGTTACATTTTTACTTAATTATTTAATATAAACTCCACTTTATTTAACAAATCATTACCCTTCTAATTTAATTACTTAATTAAATTAGAATACTTTCATTCTCTTACTATTATTACACTCGAATAAATTATTTCATAATAATTTCCATCGAATATTTATTTTATTCCATAAATATCTCAATTAAAATATTTACTTTATTTTATAAATATTTTAATAATAATTTTCATCGAATATTTATTTTATTCCATAAATATCTCAATTAAAATATTTAATTTATTTTATAAATATTTTAATAATAATTTTCATCAAATATTTATTTTATTCCATAATATCTCAATTACAATATTTAATTTATTTTATAAATATTTTAATAATAATTTCTATCGAATATTTATTTTATTCCATAAATATCTCAATTAAAATATTAAATTTATTTTATAAATATTTTAATAATAATTTTCATCAAATATTTATTTTTTTTATTTTTTTATTTTTATTTTTTATTTTTTGATTGAAGGCAAAATAGGTAATTTAGTTTAGTAGCATGGCACAGAAGTGTGGTTACCAAACTCATTTTCTGCAGTTTCTATAGTTCTGCAGTTCGCGAACATAACAAAGCCAAATTAGGCCAAAAATCTATCACAAATAAAATTATACGTTCTGTGAAGAACACAAAATATGGCCATAACTTCCAATTAGTTTATTTTTACACAAATTTAGACATACCCAAACACTGTAATACACATATAACTACTACTCAACCCTTCTAACATGATTTTAAGATGTTAAAACACATAATTTGTAGAATCAACACATGTAATTTTACTTTGTTTTGATGTTCTTGAAAGTTTTGAAAACAAAACATGCAAATCAATACTACGGGTTCGTTATAACAAGAATTAGTTCATTTGAAGTTTAGTCTCTTCGTTTTAATATACATAATCCATTACAAGCATAAATTTATGATATAACCTATGATAGGCGTATCAAATTTGATACGTAAGGCCATATAATATATTTTATACTTTGTAATTTTGTAGCAACAATATACGACATATTTTATGCAACTGATGATATGGTTTATATAATATATATAATCAAATACGATATGATAACATCTTATTACATGTATCAACACATAATCCATACCCTTTATAATTACAGAGACTTTAACAAAACGTGAAGCCATTTTCTTATAAAACTTAAACAATCGTAAAAATAGAAATTGGGCTAAAGTAATTACCCATAGTATATAGTGTAGACTAAGGGAGCCTTGATGATCCTTTCTCAGTTATTAGATCAATCACACACACTCACAATTTCTCTCTGTAATTTGCTTTGAACACTTAGATAATAGGAAGGAGAATAATACGACGTATTAATAAAAAGAAGCGTAGCCTTGAGTGGATGTCGATTACCCGATAATAGTTAACTTGCTTTCAACCTCTACTAGGGCCTCGTTTGGCAAGCCTTAAATGGATCAAAATCATTTAATTTAATAACTCTTTTATGTTATAGTTTAATAATGTCACATCCAATTATAAATTAAATCAATTATCTTATTTACTGTACTTTAAATAAAATATGATAATTTGTCATTAATTCACATAGTCACATAATTAATTTCTTATTTATTAATTATGTCAAATTATTAAATCTCTAATTAATTATTACATTAAAATAACATTATGCTTATTAAATATTTCATTTAATTCAATAAGCTCACATAAATACATACTTTGAATAGTAAATATTCTCCACATTAATTTAATAAATATAACACATATAATTAAATTAATCTATCACAGTTGCATCAATTAATTATTTAATCTAATAATTAAATCATCGAAAATATTTATTTAATCCAATAAATATTAAAATTAAATTACAAAATCTCGTTTGTCACATCTTTCCCCCCTTAAAAGGATTCTATCGCCAGAATCACGACTCAATAAATTCGACCAGTTACATTCTCCCCCCTTACAAAAATTCTGTCCCCAGAATCGCTTACACATAATTTAAGTAAAGAAATGAGGGTAATTCTTCATCATATTGTCTTCGAGTTCCCACGTTGCTTCTTCAGCGTTGTGGTTCCTCCAAATTACCTTAACAAAAGGTATTACTTTATTTCTGAGAACTTGTTCTTTTCTGTCGACAATTTGAATCGGAATTTCTTCGTAAGGTAAGTCTTTTTCAAAATGTAGGGGTTCGTATTCAATTACATGCTTGTAATCGGGTTTGTAGGGTCGTAATACAGAGACATGGAAGACGTTGTGGATATTTTCGAGTGTTGGAGGTAAGGCTACCTCATACACAACTTCACCGATTCTTCGCAGTACATCAAAGGGTCCAATGAATCTTGGGCTTAATTTTCCTTTCTTTCCGAACCTGATCTTTCCCTTCCAGGGAGAGACCTTCAAGAAAACATAACTACCCAATTCAAACTCAACATTTTTACGATGTGGATCAACGTATTTCTTCTGTCTATCTTGAGCTACTACCAGTCTTGTTCGGATCACTTTAACTATCTCTGTTGTCTGCTGTACTAGTTTGGGACCTAATAATTGTCTCTCGCCAACTTCATCCCAGTATAGCGGAGTTCTGCACTTTCTACCGTATAACGCTTCATAAGGCGGCATGCCAATACTACTGTAGTAACTATTGTTGTTGTGGCCAAACTCTCTGACGATGTAGATGATTATCCCAATTTCCTTTAAAGTCCATTACACAGGCTCTTAGCATATCTTCTAATGTCTGAATCGTTCTTTCGCTCTGTCCATCTGTCTGAGGGTGATATGCTGTACTCATTCGCAATTGCGTACCCATACATTCTTGTAGACGTTTCTAGAAGTTCGATGTAAAGCGTGGATCTCTATCGAAAACAATTGACACCGGAACTCTGTGCCTCGAAACAATCTCTTTCACATATAACTGCCAACTGATCTAAGTTGAATCTGATTTTGATCGGAAGGAAGTGTGCGGATTTCATCAGTCGGTCAACGATAACCCATACTGCGTCATAGCCTTTTTGAGTTGTCGGAAGGCCAACCACGAAGTCCATTGTAATATGTTCCCATTTCCATTCTGGAATCTCCAACGGTTGTAGCAACCCACTCGGTCTCTGATGATCTGCTTTCACTTTCTGATAGGTCAGACACTTGCAACACACTCTGCAACATCTTGTTTTAGATTAGGCCACCAAAAATATTGTCGAAGATCTTGGTACATCTTGGTACTATCGGGGTGAATCGAATATCGTGAGCTATGAGCCTCGCTCAAAATGTCTTCCTTAATCTCTGTTACTGGCGGTACCCAAACTCTGCTATCAAATCTCAGTATTCCTTCCTTATCCATCTTAAATCTTGGTTCGGTTCCTTCAGATATCTTCTTTTTCACCTTTTTACATTCTTTGTCTTGAAGTTGAGCCTCCTTAACTTTATCTAATAGGGTTGTACCAGATTGCATCTGGAATAGCTTCTCATCAATTTCCATAGGATACTTCACTTCTAACTCCGGTTTCTCCATTTCGAAATTAGCTCCTCTGGCGGATTGACATCATTAATTTCTCCCGACCCTTTCTACTTAAGGCGTCGGCAACCACATTTGCCTTACCCGAATGGTATAAATTTCACAATCATAGTCTTTAATTAACTCCAACCACCTTTTTTGGCGCATATTCAAGTCCTTTTGTGTAAAAATATATTTCAGACTCTTGTGGTCTGTATATATTTCACACTTCTCCCCTTAGAGATAGTGCCTCCAGATTTTTAAAGCAAAAACCACTGCAGCTAACTCCAAGTCATGGGTCGGATACCCCTTCTCTTAATCCTTCAATTGTCGTGACGTATACGCAATGACTCTGCCGTTTTGCATAAGCACACAGCCAAGTCCTTTATGTGACGCATCACTAAAAATAACAAAATTTCCTGAATCGTCCGGAAGAGACAACACCGGTGCTGTACTCAACCTCTTCTTCAATTCTTGAAAGCTTTCTTCACACTTCTTCGTCCAAACAAATTTCATAGCTTTTCTAGTCAAATTCGTTAACAGAGTTGCGATCTTGGAAAAGTCTTGAATGAATCTTCTGTAATATCCTGCTAATCCAAGAAAACTTCGTACTTCTGACGGTGTCCTCGGCTGATCCCAGTTAATCACGACTTTAACTTTGGATGGATCTACCGAAATTCCATTTTTATTGATCACATGCCCAAGAAATTGTACCCGCTCGATCCAAAATTCGCATTTTGAAAACTTGGCATACAACTTCTCCCTTCTCAACACCTCCGGCGTTAATTTCAAATTCTCTTCATGTTCTTCCTTAGTTTTCGAATATACCAAAATGTCATCTATAAATAACACTACGAACTTGTCCAAAATCGGCTTGAACACACCATTCATTAGTTCCATAAATGCTGCAGGAGTATTCGTTAGACCAAACGACATTACCAAGAATTTATAGTGACCATATCGTGTTCTGAAAGCTGTCTTCGTTACATCCTCTGGCCTCACCTTCAGTTGATGATAACCACTCCTCAAGTCTATCTTGGAAAAGTATCTCGCTCCCTTCAATTAATCAAACAGTTCGTCGATCCTCGGTAATGGATATCTATTCTTAATCGTGACCTTATTCAGTTCTTTGTAATCAATGCAGAGTCGCATCGTTCCGTCCTTCTTTTTCACAAACAACACCGGCGCTCCCCACGGTGATATGCTCGGTTGAATGTACTTCTTGTCCAGTAATTCTTGTAGTTGTACCACCAATTCTTTCATTTCTACTGGTGCCATTCGGTATGGTTCCTTCGATATTGGAGCAGTTCCTGGCGCCAAATCGATCACAAAATCAACCTCTCTATCTGGTGAAAGTCCTGTCAAATCGTCTAGAAATACGTCTGCGAAGTCCCTCACTACTGGTATCTCCTCTACTTTCGGATTCTCTTTACGACTGTCGACTATGTAAGCTAGATATCCTACACAACCTTGTCTTAACAACTTCCTGGCCTGCATCATCGTCAGACAACTCGCTTGTCTAGGCGACTTGCTACCATAAAACACCACCTTTGACGGAGTCATGAGGTTAATACGCTTCTTCTGGCAATCAATTACGACTCCGTGATTGAATAACCAATCCATACCCAAAATAATGTCAAATTCTCCAAGTCGAATAGGGATAAGATCTACGTTCATGATATTACCCTTAATATCCACTCTATAGTTCTTATGTACGTACTTAACATGGATTATTTCTCTATTCGCAATTTCTATGTTCATGGGGTGTTCTAACTCATCCTTAGGCAATTCTTAGTTCTTAGCAAAGTCATCAGATATAAATGAACAAGTAGCACCCAAATCAAATAATACATAAGCATTAACTTTATTGATCAAAATGATACCTGACACCATATCACGAGACTGCACAACATCCTGCACTGTCATGTTGAATGTCCTGGCGGTCGGTCGGTTGGTTGCGGTTGGTCCCGTGATAGTTAAAGCACTTCCACCGCTGTTTCCCCTGTTCCCTCCTGATCCTGCCCCTCCAGATCCCTTCTTGGGACAGTCCCTTGCCAGATGATCCTTTGAACTGCAAGTGAAGCAGGCTCCCTTCTTTGGGTTAGGACAGTTAGGTGCTATGTGGCCCTCCTGACCCCAATTGTAACATACCCACTTTCCCTTCATACAAACCCCCAGGTGAGCTTTCCCGCAGGTGGGGCATGCTTCGATCCTATTCTTCTGACATCCTTGCTGATTTCTAGTTGACGAGTTGTCAGTCCACCTCTTTTTCTGATTGATACTTCCTCCCATGTTGCTGCCACTGGCTTTGTTATTTCCCTCATTTTCACTCTTCTTCTTCTTCTGATCCTGATTGTACTTGGTCACCGCATTGCTCCCACCTTCAGCGAGGATGGACTTTTCCAGTACTCCAGCAAAAGTGTTTAGCTGAAACATTGATACTTAGCTATATACCAAGGGCTTCAGTCCTTGTTCAAACCTTCTTGCTTTTCTCTCATCCGTGTACTTGATACGGGGCAAACCTAGCCAACTCTGTAAGACCCCAAATTATTAATAAATGAAATTTATTTTCCTCTATTTATTATTTTGAAATAGTAAGGGTTGATTTGATTAATGTGGATAGTTATGGGTAAAATACGCAAATATTTCGAATAAGCAAGTGGTTATAAAATATTCATTATTGTCGGGGAATATTCGTTTGGTCGTGGAATATTCGTACTGTTGGGGAATATTCGTACGACCTATTTCTGGAGACTCCGTTAGTAGAAACTTTCATTACATCCGTTGTTTAGAAATCTTGCTTGATTCAGGTTGGAACTATCACATTACCTGTTAACCTTATTTCTATAGACATATTTTCTTTTGATGTGATTTTAAGGTTAACTACTCATCATGCCGAAATTGATTACTTTCGTAAGGTTGTTAGTTTTCATATTCCTAAGCAACCTGTTATTCGAATTCAAGCAATTAAACCATTGTAGTCAAACATTTTCATATCAAGCCATTAAGTCATTCGTTTATTTTGGATGTCAAGTTTTCTTAGTCCATGTTATGGATTTGAATAAAGACACGTCAGATTTGAATAATATTCCTGTTGTTATTGATTTTCCCACGACGTATTTCTGAAGAATTTCTTGGTTTACTCCCAAAGCTTCGATATTAAATTTTGTATCGACTTTGAACCCTAGACACAAAACTCATTTCTAAAATCTCATATCGAATGGCTCTATTGAACTTGAGAGTTAAAAATTCAACTATAAATTTGGTACACGAGCCTTTATCTGGTGACTTTCTTTGTGGAATGCACCGAAGCGGACTCTCGTAAGGGACACCATATTAGATGCGATAGTAAAGCGATAGGTGTCATTGTAACGTCTTATCCAAGGTTGGGATATGAGTCACAGTTGAGAACAACCTAAGTCGGTAATCAAAATACGTAGCTTTCTAGGCTTAGTTGGTTATTATCGGAGATTCGTTGAAGGATATTCTCGAATCGCTATTCCATTAACGCAACTGACTCGTAGAGATACAAAATTCGAATGGAACAAGGAATGTGGGAAGAGTTTGAAGAACTCAAGAGGAGACTCATTTCAAAGACATGTTACGACCATGCCATCCTGGAAAAAGCGAACGTGGTAGGTGACGTGTTGAGTAGAAGATCGTATACAAATCTGAGTACGATATTGTCAAAGACTCATTTCAGTATAATTTACAAATAATAGAGATGGAGATGAAAACTCTAGGTACCCACTTGATGATATCTGCGTATAATCAACTTTAATCGATAAATTTAAAAGGCGTTCAAGCTACACTAAGACCCCAAATTATTAATAAATAAAATTTATTTTCCTCTATTTATTATTTGAAATAGTAAGGGTTGATTTGATTAATGTGGATAGTTATGGGTAAAATCGTAAATATTTGAATAAGCAAGGTTATAAAATATTCATTATTGTGGGAAATATTAGTTTGGTGGTGGAATATTAAATGCTTGTGGGGAATATTAAATGCGACGGTAGCGATCTTTATGGGCCCCATAATGGAAAGCGATTGGATGAAGAAAGCGACAAATATAAGTTGTTTATAAATAATGGCGTGTAGTTATTCTGATTATCTTGTTGGAATACCGGTGGTTAAAACACACTAATATGCGTTGTTGAGCGATAGCACACGGTATTGCACCAATTATTGATTCTTATGTAAAGAAGGCACTACTCATAATTATTACGATAATTCTTATTCGATATTTTATTTTATTGATTCAATAATTGTTGCATTGATATTTTATATTCTTTGTTGTTTCAATAAATTGTCATTACATAGTATTTTCCATTATCGAGACAATAATTCATATTATCTGAATAATATTATTGGATAACATTATTGGCAATGTCTAGAAAGTTACATCTACAGGAGAGGTTTGGTCACTAATTGCTTGCCCGATGAGGAGAGATCCTTATTGGAAAGCCCTCTTTCTGAGAGCTGCACGGTTGTCGATAATGTGATTACTATAATATTATTTGTGAATAATTAATTATTGATTTATATGATGAGAAAAATATTGATTTTATGAGGATATAGATGGAGAAAATTTTTAATGTGACAATTGTTGAAAATTAATATTTTATCTTTTTACGATAAAATAATTCATTTAAATATATTATTTTAATAATATATTAACAGTGATATTTTATAATGAATGTGGGATATATGAGTATATGAGGAGGAAGAGTATTTTTGTGGCATTAAATGTTTAACACATATTTTGTGTGTTGGTGGACATAATTATTGGCCGAAATTTGATTATAGCTTGTAAAATTGCCCGTTTGTGGATTTTGGTCTATTTTTGTTTAGAATTTGGAAAAACTTTCTTACGCAAAGTTGTAGAAAATTGAATTTCCTATAAAAAATCATGAGATTCAAATTTTACGATAAAAGGGCTATTTATTATGAATTATTGAAGTTAGAAGCTCAAAATAATTGATTTTTGGAAGTTTAAAATATTTAAAATAGGAAAAACATTTTTTTGTTTTGTGGGCAGCCTAGCATGTGCAAGATAAGTTGAAATCGATTGTCAAAATGTGCGTAGAAAATTTGTAATATATATAATATTATTATATTAAATTTTCTACTTTGGTGTTACAGCATTTTCTATAAATAGGGTCTTTAGGTTAGAATTGAAAATCACACGAAGCTGAAGTTTCTCTCTATATTATCGGCGTATTCTTGTGAGTATTTTGAGTATACTTTGAGTATTGCTATATCTGATGCAAGTTCAAGTCATAGCTTATATCAGGTGTTTTATTTAGAAGTATTGTCTTTTCGAGGTAAGGGATATTATTTTTTTTAATAATGATATTATTTCTTCAATATCATTATCTTTGAAATATTGATCTGAAGTTTTATCAAATTTGGAACTTTTGGTGTGTCGAGATTCTTATTCACGTGTATCGACCTTTATTCACATATCTGATCTTATTCACGAATCGACATTATTCATCGAAAAATGAAAATTTTCCTTTTTGTCTAAAATATCTATTGTGGATACTAGCTTTGATTGTATCCATGTTTTGATCATTCTTGAATTTTATACCACTATGATTATTTATGAGATATTTTTGGACATGAAATAAATTTGAAATCTGAATCCTTAATATTTATTCTTTTGTTTCACTTTGGATTAGTTTTCTTTGAAATATTTTTCATCATCCTCGGTCCTAAATGATGATATTCTTGAATATCTTTGGCACATAGTGCAAAGATGAATGATTTCTTGATGAATATCTTTGGCTCGTGGTGCAAAGATGAGCAGTGTTTAGATGAACATGACCAATGATGAATATCTTTGGCACATAGTGCAAAGATGAATATTTGATTCAAGATGAATATTGATTGATGTTACGAGGATAAAATAATGATGATGGTATTTAAATTCATATAGATATTAGTAGATTTCACCCTCTACGTAACTTTTCTATGAATTAATATTTTCATTTACAAATATTGATCTAAAACTTGTTGTTTAATGTATTCTCTCGATTTTTTCCTGTTGAAGACTAACGATAATTTGTTGTATATTATCTTAGTCATAATATTCTTCTTTGGGCTAGTTGAGCTCACCCTTTTCCTTTTTGTTCCATTTTTCTTCTCGGGGGGCGAGAATATAAGCGATGCTGTGAGTCGGGGTATGGAATGAAGGTTCTAAAGAGAGTTGTTTAGTAGTCCTCACCATTTTTATAAAATAATGTATCAATAATTATGATGGGGATTTATTTGCGTGTGGATATTGTCTAGACGGCAATATCTGTATTTAAACTCACGGTTTATATGTTGTAATAATAAAGTTGTAGTTATTTACGTACCATGTATTTGGCGACTCGAGAATGGGTTGGATGGAATGGACCTATTTTGGGGCGTCACGGTTTAATATCGAGCTTAGGGATATGATCTCTGGCGGAGATCGGGGAATAGAACTAGGAGGAGAGGCAGAGTAAATCCTTACTAGTGTGTCCTACCTAAGCTTATTTGTTAGTTGGTTAGTATATAGGGATATTATGTGATATATTGATTTCCTTAATTAACCCTTGTTTTATGATAGTATTTGAGAATGTCGTTGAGAATATTAATATTGGAGTAAATGAGGCCCGTGGAGATACTGTGCTTACCGAGGGAGAGCGTGCGTGACAGCAGTGGCAATGTACCTCCTGTGAACAACACCACTTAAGCGAGATGATGAGCGAGGGGATGTTTAGAAGCTTTTTGCGATTCATGCAAAATCGGATGAGGAGACTTCGTGTTCAAAATATGGGAGGAAATGATAGCAATTCACGGGTGGTCACAACCAAACAATTCAAAGAGTTGGGACCACCAAAATTACAGGAAAGCGGATCCGATAAAGGCGGAGGCGTGGGTCAAACAAATTACCAAGATATTCGATGTCTTGGGATGCGGAGAACAGAAAAAGTTCCATTCGCTACTTTTATGTTAAATAATAATGAGGCGGATTCTTGGTGGGAATCAGTGAAGCGTACCCATCCAATTGCACTCGGCATGTCGTGGGAGACGTTTGAAAATAGTTCAATGACAAGTACTTCCACAAAAGTATTCATCATATGAAGGAAGTGGAGTTTATTAGGCGGGCGAGAATAACATGATGGGTGTCCCGATCTGCGAGGCGAAGTTCGCGGAGTTATCGAGTTTGCACCTCATTTGGTGGAGAATGAGGAGCGTTATAGCGCGGATGTTTGTGAGAGGTTTGAAACACGGCATACGTCGATATCTCATTTCTCATAAATTTTCTCTCTATTGGATGTTGTCAACGAGGCTCGGTTATTAGGCGAGATAACGATACGTTCAACCGAGGACCATAACCGAGGATCATCTGAAAGATAGCGATCATCGAATAACGATAACCGGTGGAGAAAGAAGAATCTGGACAAAGGCGGTAACCACTCTGGTGGTAATCGTGGCCATGAAAATAGAAGAAGCGAGTCGGGATGAGATTTTAAAAGAGGAGATTCAACAACGAACATGTGAAGGCGTCGGCGCCCGATGTGGCTGGTTCCAGGGAGGAGAAAGACCACCGGTCGTATATGTTACAAATCTGGGAAAGAGGGACATATCATTAAACGCCCAAGCAGTTTAAGGTATGCTATAATTGTGGAAAAGAAGGACATATAAACTCGAGATTATGCAGTATCGAAACCAGATCCAGTAGGAATGGTGACTCAAAAGGATGTCCCGAGAAAAGTCAAAGTCAGCGGTTCTGGAAGAAGCGTTTGTCGTGGCCAGTCAAATCGAGGAACCCGACGAAGTTAAGCAGGTTAGTTAATTATAAATTCTTGCGAAGTTTATACCTTACTAGATATCTGGGTTCTACCCATTCTTTTATCTCTCTTGCTTGCGCTCAGCGTTTGAACTTGACTACGGAGAAATTAGACTTTGACCTATTTATGGAGACTCAGTTAGGAGAAACTTTCATTACATCCGTTGTTTAGAAATCTTGCTTGATTCGGTTGGAACTATCACATTACACCATTAACCTTATTTCTATAGAGATATTTGCTTTTGATGTGATTTTAAGGTTAACTACTCATCATGCAAAATTGATTACTTTACGTAAGGTTGTTAGTTTTCATATTCCTAAGCAACTTTGTTATTCAATTCAAGCAATCAAACCATTGTAGTCAAACATTTTCATATCAAGCCATGAAGTCATTCGTTTATTTCGGATGTCAAGTTTTCATAGTCCATGTTATGGATTTGAATAAAGACACGTCATATTTGAATAATATTCTTGTTGTTATTGATTTTTCTGGCGTATTTCTGAAAGAATTTCTTGGTTTACTCCCAAAGCCTGATATTAAATTTTGTATCGACTTTGAACCCGGTACAAAACTCATTTCTAAAATCTCATATCGAATGGCTCTATTGAACTTGAGGAGTTAAAAATTCAACTATAAATTTGGTACACGAGCCTTTATCTGGTGACTTCCTTTGTGGAATGCAAAGCGGACTCTCGTAAGGGACACCATATTAGTGCGCGATAGTAAAGCGATAGGTGTCATTGTAACGTCTTATCAAGGTTGGGATATGAGTCACGATTGAGAACAACCTAAGTCGGTAATCAAAATCGTAGCTTTCTAGGCTTAGTTGGTTATTATCGGAGATTAGTTGAAGGATATTCTCGAATCGCTATTCCATTAACTTGGTGACTCGTAGAGATACAAAATTCGAATGGAACAAGGAATGTGGGAAGAGCTTGAAGAACTCGAGAGGAGACTCATTTAAAAACACATATTACGACCATGCCATCTGGAAAAGCGAGCGTGGTAGGCGGCGTGTTGAGTAGAAGATCGTATACAAATCTGAGTACGATATTGTCAAAGACTCATTTCATTATAATTTACAAATAATAGAGATGGAGATGAAAACTCTAGGTACCCATTGATGATATCTGAGTATAATCAACTTTAATTGATAAAGTTAAAGTTTATTCAAGCTACACACGGTGATGAATTTGAAGAAGGAGGTGTAAGAAGTTGTTATTTCAAAACCGAGAATCGGTGAGGTGAGGAAAGCTCAAACCTTGATTTATTAATCCATTTGAAATTCTCGATCGAATAGGAACTATGGCCTATAGACTCGTTTTACCGCCAAGTATGGCGCGTGTTCATAACGTTTTTCACACGTATCGATGTTACGTAAATATGTGGACGACCGAACCACGTCATTGAGTTAGAACCGGACGAGATAATAGAAGACTTAACGTCTGAGGAGGTACTGTCAAGATCTTGGATAGGAAAGAACATGTCCTATGTCTGAGGTTATACCACAAGTTAAAGTTTTGTGGAGAAACCATGCTATTGAGGAAATGACACGGGACTTGGAAGCGGAAATGAAAGCGAGGTATTCTCATCTTTTCAAAACACACGAATCGTCGTCGTCGATTTCGAGGACGAAATTTCATAAGGAGGGAGGTTGTAAGACCCCAAATTATTAATAAATAAATTTATTTTCCTCTATTTATTATTTGAAATAGTAAGGGTTGATTTGATTAATGTGGATAGTTATGGGTAAAATCGTAAATATTTGAATAAGCAAGTGGTTATAAAATATTCATTATTGTCGGGGAATATTCGTTTGGTGGTGGAATATTAAATGCTTTGTCGGGAATATTAAATGCAACAGTAGCGATCTTTTGTGGGCCCCATAATGGAAAGCGATTGGATGAAGAAAACGACAAATATAAGTTGTTTATAAATAACTTGGTAGTAGTTATTCTGAATTAATCTTGTTGGAATACCGGTGGTTAAAACACACTAATCGCGTTGTTGAGCGATGGCACAGCGGTATTGCACCAATTATTGATTCTTACGTAAGAAGTCACTACTCAATAATTATTACGATAATTCTTATTCGATATTTTATTTTATTGATTCAATAATTCTTTGCATTGATATTTTATATTCTTTGTTGTTTTAATAAATTGTCATTACATAGCATTTTCCATTATCGGAGAAATAATTCATATTATCTGAATAATATTATTGGATAACATTATTGGCAATGTCTAGAAAGTTACATCTAAGGAGAGGTTTGGTCACCTAATTGCGGCGCCCGATGAGAGAGATCCTTATTGGAAAGCCCCTCTTTCTCTGGGAGCGCACTGGTTTGTCGATAATGTGATTACTGTAATATTATTTGTGAATAATTAATTTTTGATTTATATGATGAGAAAAATATTGATTTTATGAGGATATAGATGGAGAAAATTTTTAATGTGACAATTGTTGAAAATTAATATTTTATTTTTTTCTGGTAAAAAAATTCATTTAAATATATTATTTTAATAATATATTAACGGTGATTTTATTTTTATAATGAATGTGGGATATATGAGTATATGAGGAGGAAGAGTATTTTTGTGGCATTAAATGTTTAACACATATTTTGTGTGTTGGTGGACATAATTATTGATCGAAATTTGATTATAGCCTGTAAAATTGCCCGTTTGTGGATTTTGGTCAATTTTTGTTTAGAATTTGAAAAAACTTTATTCTGCAAAGTTGTAGAGAATTGAATTTCCTATATAAAAAGTCACGAGATTCAATTTTTTACGATAAAAGGCTATTTATTATGAATTATTGAAGTTAGAAGCTCAAAATAATTGATTTTTGGAAGTTTAAAATATTTAAAATAGGAAAAACATTTTTTTTTTTTTTGTGGGCAGCCCTAGCATGTGCAAGATAATTTGAAATCAGATTTGTCAAAATGTGCGTAGAGAATTTGTAATATATATAATATTATTATATTAAATTTTCTACTTTGGTGTTACAAGCATTTTCTATAAATAGGGTCTTGGGTTAGAATTGAAAATCACACGGCTGAAGTTTTCTCTCTCTATATTATCGGCGTATTCTTGTGAGTATTTTGAGTATACTTTGAGTATTGCTATCTGGTTGCAAGTTCAAGTCATAGCCTATATCCGTTGTTTCATTTAAATCTTGTCTTTCGAGGTAAGGGATATTATTTTTTTCGTAATGATATTATTTCTTCAATATCATTATCTTTGAAATATTGATCTGAAGTTTTATCAAATTTGGAACTTTTGGTGTCGAGTTACTATTCACGTATCTGGCCTTATTCACGTATCTGCGATACTATTCACGAATCTGACATTATTCATCGAAAAATGAAAATTTTCCTTTTTGTCTAAAATATCTATTGTGGATACTAGCTTTGATTGTATCCATGTTTTGATCATTCTTGAATTTTATACCACTATGATTATTTATGAGATATTTTTGGACATGAAATAGCTGAAATACGAATCCTTAATATTTATTCTTTTGTTTCACTAGATTAGTTTTTTTTGAAATATTTTTCATCATCCTCAGTCCTAAAAGATGATATTACTGAATATCTTTGGCCTGTAGTGCAAAGATGAATGATTTCTTGATGAATATCTTTGGCTCGTAGTGAAAAGATGAACAGGTGTTTAGATGAACATGACCAACTGATGAATATCTTTGGCCTGTAGTGCAAAGATGAATATTTGATTCAAGATGAATATTGATTGATGTTACGAGGGATAAAATAATGATGATGGGTTTATTAAATTCATAGATATTAGTAGATTTCACCCTCTACGTAACTTTTCTATGAATTAATATTTTCATTGCAAATATTGATCTAAAACTTGTTGTTTAATGTATTCTCTCGATTTTTCCTGTTGAAGACTAACGATAATTTGTTGTATATTATCTTAGTCATAATATTCTTCTTCTTGGGCTAGTTGAGCTCACCCTTTTCCTTTTTGTTCCATTTTTCTTCTCGGGAGGCGAGAATATAAGCGAGTGCAGGTGGGGTATGGAATGAAGGTTCTAAAGAGAGTTGTTTAGTAGTCCTCACCATTTTGTAAAATAATGTATCAATAATTATGATGGGGATTTATTTGCGTGTGGATATTGTCTAGACGGCAATATCTGTATTTAAACTCATAGTTTTTATATGTTGTAATAATAAAGTTGTAGTTATTTCTGTACCATGTATTTGGCGACTTAGAATGGGTTGGATGGAATGGACCTATTTTGGGGGCGTCACAAACTCATTGAATTTTTCCGCATAATCTGGTACGGACATATTTTCCTGTTTCAACTCCAGAAACTGGACCTCCATTTGGTTTTGCGAGCTGGTCGGAAAATACATCTAAAAAGACATCTCCTTGAACCTCTCCCAAGTAATCACACCTTCACCTCCCCGGATCTTATTTGTTTGCCACCAATAACTGGCTTTGAATTTCAGCATGAACGTCGTGTAGGCGGTTTTCTGGTCCTCTCTGACTCTGGCGACGTCAAAAACTTTTTCCATTTCTATAACCCACGTTTGAGCCTCGATCGGGTTCATGGAGCCTTTAAACTCTGGCAGTCCCACCGCCTTGAAATCCTTGAACGTCGTGTTCGGTGGAGCTTGAGGTAGATTATTCATCGCTCTATCTAGTAAGTTCACCACCTGTTGAACGGGGTTAGCATTGGCGTTGTTGTTGTTGTTGTTATTCGTTGACCCTTCCTGGGCTGGTCGACGATTTGGTCGTCTTCTCGGCGGCATGTTTCTGATAAGAATATACGTTTATTAGGTATTTATTCAATTCTTTAAATATTTAAGGCTTAACTAAAACATTTAAACATAATCACTTAACACATTATCTCAATAAACCCTGATATATTTATTCAAATCGAAAGTTTTAACATTAAACAATAGCATCACTGCTATTTACATCAACTATTCCGAGATAAAGAATCTACAGGATTTAAAACATTAAAATATTCCTTTGTTTATAAACACATCAGAATTTACATCTAACACAAGATAAGTTTTTCACGTAATTAAACAAATTCTATCACTGTCTGTTAAGGCATTGAATATCCTTCTTACGTTCCTCTTCCATGATGCGAGACATCGTCCTGCGATCCAACATGTACGATGGTAGTCCCTCGAACTGGATTGGGTACCTCAAAACTTGATCTTGAGCCTCATCCATTGCATTATTAAGTGTAGAGTACGTCTCCCCAAGCTTAGCCTTCTTTGCATGACCATCCTCTTCTGCAAGATCAGCATGACGTGATTCTCTTACCCAGCCCTCTTCTGCTATGATTAGCCTTTCTGAGCTTTCCTTCAGTTCCTTCTTCAACTTCTCTATCTCCCCAGTCTTCTCCTCGGTTTGACCCTTCTCATGGACCAAATCCCATTATACATTTCCCAGACGTGTGTGAAGAGTCACAACCTCCCTATCCTTATGTTTGATGGTAATTTGCTGAATAATTGCTCGCTCAGTCAGATCCTGGACAGTGTCGCGTAACTCTATGTTACGGTCATATAATTAGTCGTACATCTCAGCATTGATGGAGTTTGGTGGGAACTCCTCTTCTTCCTCTTCCTCTTCAGGATCCTCCTCTGGATCAGTCTCAGGCTCATGCTCTTGACCAACAACAGTGATCAATGGAGATGGCTCTCTCTGTATCAACTGCTCCCTGACAACATGAATGTCTCAAGGCTCCTCCTCAGTAGGTACTCGGGGTTTCTCCTCCCCAGCTCGACTAACTCCTCCAACATCCGACATCCTAAAAACACAATTTCAAGTTTCAGTTACTAAGTCGTTCTAGTGAGCACATAATTTAATACATAAGGACATAAAGTCTTTTATTATCTTCAATGAATTAAGAAATTCATTTCTTAGAACTCGATAAGAGTTTTCCATCACTTTATTCTTCCTATAAGGCTACTACCTAAGGTTGTTTCCCCACCTAAGGTTCATAACCTACAGCTCTGATACCAACCTGTGACACCCCCAAATCCAAGTACTTAAATTCCACGGGATTTGGTGTTCACTGTACAAATATCATCTATCTATCTACCCATAATAAATGCAAACTATGCAATAGATAGAAATAAATCCTCCCCTTATGGGGTTACAACATCTGAATAATAAATACAATCCCAGGTCAAACTAACCTTAAACATCTGTTCGGAAACATAAACAAATAATAAGTCTTAAACAACATCAAGTCTTGACAATAACATTCTAAAATTTATATAACAAGTCTTCATCACTTATTAGCTTGTGCCCTTGCCTTTGCTAGTAGAAGGCTCATCGTACCTTTCGTTCTTAACTGCAATGTTATTATTACGCAAGAGTGAGCATGAATGCCCACAAGTATAAAAATGAAATAACAATATATAATAACATGCGAGTGAATCAAAGACTTACGAAATAAAAGCTCAACTTTTGAATCAAGAATGAATAACAAGAGTTCAAAAGATTTTGAGGTCATAAGAACTTGAACTATGTCCTAGGTTATCAAGGGTTATACTTGAAACCTTTAACGATCTCATAAGACTATGGACTCTTCTACTACTTTCGTACTTGGGGGATCAACCCTTAGTACCATCACATGCACAATATCTTAACGCTAACACATAATAAATCCCTATACAGGGTTGTTCATCTCAGTTTGACATTAGAGTCTGCACCAAAGGAAGTTTGGTTTGGATAATTCAATAAGGGTTCTGAAATTTAGAACATTCATCAACTATGGACTAGTCGAATCAATTAAGGGTTCGCTAGTCTAATAAGGTTCAACAATAAATGATAATTAAATTGAATAAAAATCTTAAGAGGTACACAATAGAACTAGTATTGTATAACAGAATCATACTTTCAAAATGATAGATAATCTTTAATATAACAAACTGAACTTGATTTATAAACTTGAATAATGATAACAAGTAGGGTTAGGAAACTTGTCTCGTGTGTAGGTTAAACGATTACTACTTCCGTTCACCACAAATCCTACACACATACCATATGTATTCACGACATTCATTAGTTACATTTTTACTTATTTATTTAATATAAACTCGACTTTATTTAACAAATCATTACCCTTCTAATTTAATTACTTAATTAAATTAGAATATTTTCATTCTCTTACTATTATTACACTCGAATAAATTATTTCATAATAATTTTCATTGAATATTTATTTTATTCCATAAATATCTCAATTAAAATATTTACTTTATTTTATAAATATTTTAATAATAATTTTCATCGAATATTTATTTTATTCCATAAATATCTCAATTAAAATATTTAATTTATTTTATAAATATTTTAATAATAATTTTCATCAAATATTTATTTTATTCCATAATATCTCAATTAAAATATTTAATTTATTTTATAAATATTTTAATAATAATTTTCATCAAATATTTATTTTATTCCATAATATCTCAATTAAAATATTTAATTTATTTTATAAATATTTTAATAATAATTTCCATCGAATATTTATTTTATTCCATAAATATCTCAATTAAAATATTAAATTTATTTTATAAAAATTTTAATAATAATTTTCATCAAATATTTATTTTTTTTATTTTTTTATTTTTATTTTTTTGACCGCTGGAGAGGGGTAATTTAGTTTGGTAACGCCACCCAAGGCGGGATTACCCATGCTCATTTTCTCAGAGTTTCTGCGAGCTCATTCATGAACATAACAAGGCCAAATTAGGCCAAAAATCTATCACAAGTAAAATTATACGTTCTGTGAAGAACACATAATATAGCCATAACTTCCAATTAGTTTATTTTTACATGAATTTAGACATACCCAAACACTATAATACACATATAACTACTACTCAACCCTTCTAGCATGATTTTAACATGTTAAAACACATAATTTGTAGAATCAACACATGTAATTTTACTGTTCTTGATGTTCTTGAAAGTTTTGAAAACAAAACATGCAAATCAATACTACGAGTTCGTTATAACACCGAATCCGTTCATTTGAAGTTTGGTCTCTTCGTTTTAATATACATAATCCATTACAAGCATAAATTTATGATATAACCTATGATAGACGTATCAAATTTGGTTAGTAAGGCCATATGGCCATATTTTATACTCTGTAATTTTGTAGCAACAATATACGACTTGTTTTATGCAACTGATGATATGGTTTATACAATATATATAATCAAATACGATATGATAACATCTTATTACATGTATCAACACATAATCCATACCCTTTATAATTACAGAGACTTTAACAAAACGTGAAGCCATTTTCTTATAAAACTTAAACAATCGTAAAAATAGAAATTGGGCTAAAGTAATTACCCATAGTATATAGTGTAGACTAAGGGAGCCTTGATGATCCTTTCTCAGTTATTAGATCAATCACACACACTCACAATTTCTCTCTGTAATTTGCTTTGAATACTTAGAAAATAGGAAGGAGAATAATACGACGTATTAATAAAAAAAACCGATGCATTGTGAGTAGATGTCGATTTACCCGAAGAATGGTTAACTGCTTTCAACCTCTACTAGGGCCTCGTTTGGCAAGCCTTAAATGGCTCAAAATCATTTAATTTAATAACTCTTTTATGTTATAGTTTAACAATGTCACATCCAATTATAAAATAAATCAATTATCATATTTACTTTACTTTAAATAAAATATGATAATTTGTCATTAATTCACATAGTCACATAATTAATTTCTTACTTATTAATTATGTCAAATTATTAAATCTCTAATTAATTATTATATTAAAATAACATTATGCTTATTAAATATTTCATTTAATTCAATAAGCTCACAAAAATACATACTTTGAATAATAAATATTCTCCACATTAATTTAATAAATATAGCACATATAATTAAATTAATCTATCACAGTTGCATCCATTAATTATTTAATCAAATAATTAAATCATCGAAAATGTGACGCCCCCAAAATAGGTATATATCACCCATCTTGAGTCGCCAAATACATGATACAAAATTCAAATAAAATCTTAAATATACAACATGAGCTGTGAGTTTTAATACAAACATTGTCTTCTAGACAGCATTAAAACTCAAAATAAGTCCTCAATACATTTATTAACAAACTATTTCACAGAATAGTGAGGACTACTAATGCTATCCTCCTGGACCGCTCACTCCGCCTCCCCAACTAGTCCTCCTTTACGTTCTCATTTCACAGAAGAAAACGGTGAAAGAAAGGTGAGCTCAACTAGCCCAAAGAAGAAATATTATGACTAAGATAAAGCATAATAAATTATCCTTAGTCTTCAATAGTGTTAAACTGATACAATATAACAAACATCAAGTTTAACTGCAGCGGAACAAGTAATCCATTAAAAGAGTCAAGTAGAAAATAAAATCTACTATCTTTTATGATTTAAAAGGTTTTCATCACTTTTATCATTTGAGACTCGACAATAAATAATCCACATCATTGAATCACCCCCCTTTTCTGACCAAGGATATCCTTTAGTATCACGACCACAAATTATCCATGCACTACGGGCCAAGGATATTCGTGTATTCATTAATGGTCATGATCATGCCAACAACTATCCATCAATGCACTACGCGCCAATGAGGACTTTTTCCACATCATTTGTAACATTACGGTCATGATTACACCGAATAATCCCTGGTCATAATCATACCAAGTCCATCTATGCACTACAGGCCACCGATGACTTTCAACATAATATAAACATGAGGATGATGACAATGATATAAGAATTCAATAAAACAAGTTCAAGAATTAATTTATCCAGGAACCAATAATGTCCAAATTGTCAACATGATACTTCTTTGTGGAGTAAATTTCAAGAATGCTTAGAAGAATATTTCCATGAAAAGATACTGGATGAAGCGCAAATATCAAGGATATTCCACTAATTTCATGGAGTATAGAAGTCAAAACTTTAACCAACTGAGTATAATAAAGAATGGAATAACAAAAGAAATTACCAGACATGCGATAGACCGCACAGACAGGTTATTCCAACAAAGTAATGAATAACGGAACCAGGTCATGCGTAAATGCACAGACATGATGTTCCAACAGAATGATAAATAATGGAACCAGGTCATGCGTAAAGCACAGACATGATGTTCCAACAGAATAATAAAGAACGAAACCAGGTCATTCGTAAAGCACAGACAAGATGTTCCAACAGAATGATAAAGAATGGAATAATAACAGAAATCACCATGTATGCGGTACTTCGCATAGACAGGTTATTCCAACATAATGATAAAGAATGGAATAACAGAAGAATTTTACCAAGTATAGGGTAACCCACGTATACAGGTTATTCCAACAGAATAATAAAGAATGGAATAACAAACTTTCTCTTCATGAATACGAAAGAAATAATACCCCTTACCTTAGAAAGAATAATCTTTGGATATAGAAGTAGTGAAGTAGCAAAACACTTTTCTTCTTTCTCTCTATAGTTTCTCTCTCTAGAGTTTAAGTGAATTAAAAGAAATAATGAAGGAATGAGCTTCTATTTATAGAAGAATGGATTTGCATAGTAACTAATTCAGAACTATCTCCAGATTGATTTACTTTAAGCGAGACGGTCGATTTAAAACAAAATCTTTTAAATAAAATATAATATATTCTATTTATAATCTAATAAAATGAATAAATTTATAAAAGTATTACATTTTATATAAAAGATTTTACTATGCAAAACACTATACAACACTTATGCATAATAAAATATAATATATTCTAATTATTGTCTAATAAAACAAATAACTTTATAAAAGTTTTACATTTTTATATAAGCAATTTTACTATGCAAAATACTATGCATAATAGAATATTATATATATTCTATTTATAGTCTAATAAAACGAATAACTTTATAAAAGTATTCTGTTTTATATAAAAAGTTTTTCTGTTTTATTACATTAAAAATACTAATAAAACAAACTTTATCACCATTATTATAATTCACAATATTAATCGACTAGATCGTTCCCAGGAAAGAGGGGGCTTTCCAATAAGGATTTCTCCCTATTGGCGCGCAATTAGGTGACCAAACCTCTCCTTGACAGAACTTCTAGACATCGTTAATATTGCAAATAATAATAGTAATAACCTTGTCGTCTCAATTATTGATTTAATAATATATAAATTATTGACAATAATTGAATCAAATAACGTGAGATACTATGCAGCAATTACTATAATAATTGAACAAAACTGAGTAACTTCTCACGTAAGTATCAATAATCAATACTGGTGTCTACTATGCTTTGCGCGTATTCTTTATACTTTAACAAAATGTTTCAGCGATTAACGGTAAAAACTTCCGCCGTTATTTTCATAAAGTATTTTTGTCATTTTCTCAATTCGACAATAATTCTGTTGTGGGGTCCACCAATGATTTTGCCATTGTACGAATATTTCTTGTTAAAACGAATATTTTCCGAGCAATCGAATATTATATAACAACTTGCGTACTTTGCAAAATTTATAAATATTACCCACAACTATAATATTATATCAAATTTACTCCATAATATTCAAAAATGATATTTATAGAAAATTCATCTTTATTTATAAAAGTTGGGTTCTTACATAAAATATTTATTTAATCCAATAAATATTAAAATTAAATTACAAAATCTCGTTTGTCACATCTTTCCCCCCTTAAAAGGATTCTGTCCCCAGAATCACGACTCAATAAATTCGACCCATTACATGATCTTTGGCGGAGATCCGGGAATAGAACTAGGAGGGGAGGGATGAGTAAATCCTTCGCTAGTGTGTCCTACCTAAGCTTATTTTTGTTACTTGATTAGTTAACAAATTATGATATGTTAGTTAACCTTTATTTTGAAGCTGTATTCTAGAATGATATCTGAATACAGATGAACAATGGAAAAATCACGATACAGAGGAGATGACCGGGAGAATACAATCGAAAAAGAAAGCAAGGTATTCTCATATCTTCGAATTACCAGGTACGTAAATTTTGGGGACAAAATTTCATAAGGAGGGGAGATTGTAAGACCCCGAATTTTATGAAATAAAAGTATTCAATTTTTTTTATAATTATTATTTAGTAAATGGTTAAATTGATAAAAGTTTAAAGTTATGGGTGAAATATGCAAATTTTGCAAAATAAGCAAGTGGTTATAAAATATTCATTTTGTCGGGGAATATTCGTTTGGTCGTGGAATATTCTTGTTGTCGGGGAATATTAAATGCACCAGCAGCAGCCCATTTGTGGGCCCCATAATGTAATAAGCATTTCGGATGAAGAAAATGACAAATTTGAGTTTTTATAAATAACGGCGTAATCGTTACCGTTAACACTGTTGGAATACCAGGTGGGTAAAGTAAATTAATACGCGTTATTGTACGGTATTTTTGAATTATTGATTCTTACATAAGAAGGCACTACTCAATAATTGTTAACTGTTCAATATTTTATTTTATTGGTTCAATAATTGTTGCGTTGATATTTTATATTATTATTGTTCAATAATTATCACTGCACAGTATTTCCCATTATTAGATCAATAATTCATATTATTTGAATAATATTATTAGATATCATTATTGATAATGTCTAGAAAGTTTTGTCATGGAGATGTTTGGTTAACTAATTGCGCGCCAATAAGGAGAAATCCTTATCGGAAAGCCCCCTATTTTCTGAGAACGACCTAGTTGTCATAATTGTGATTCTGTAATATTATTTGTGAATAATTAATTATTGATTTATATGATAAGGAAATATTTATTTTATGTGGATATAAATGATGAATATATTTATTGTGGATATAAATGAAGGAATTAATGCTGAGGTATTTTATTAGTATTTTGTCGAAAAGAATAACAAAATATGGCATTTTTAGAAAAAATTAGTTTATTACTTGATTTTGTAAAATCCATAACTCTTTGTGTATAATGAGTTAGAAGATTAGCCATATATCAAAAGAAAGACCTGGTTGTAAGATAAACGTAAAAATTTGAATCACCCAAATATTCTTTGTGGATTTTTCGTGGTGACTATTTGAGTGAAACTGGTACGAGGTACTTATAGTCCGAAAATTAAATTTAGTGTTCTTAAAGCTCTATTGCGTGAGTTATAATTTTGATCCGACCGTTGGATCGTTGTGATTTTTGGATATGTTATACATACATAAGTGGAGTATATGTCCACAAATTATGAACCGTTAAAAATGAATGTATGATTTGTTATGAATTTTAAGAGGTGTTGAAAATCATCCGTATGTGGATTTTGGATATTTTTATTTTGAATTTGGAAAAACTTAAAGCTACAAAGTTGTAGAGAATTCGATTTTATATGGAATGCACATAAAATTCGTATTTTTCTGATAAAAGGGCTATTTATTATGAATTATTGAAGTTTCTGATTATTGTTTAAATGATAAATAATTTTGGAAATTTCTAGAATTGGTGGGCCCCACCTTTGGTTGGTGAAAATTTATTGAAATTCTATTTCAAAAGTGGTGGGTGTGAATAATAGTAGGTAAAGCCATCAGGTAGCAAGTCAAGTCTGCTTCGGCGTTCTAACATTTTCCTATAAATAAGGTGCTAAGTTAGAATTAAAAATCACACCAAAAACATGTTTTCTCTCTTTCTCTCTCTATATTATCGAGCGTATTTTGTGAGTATTTAGATACATTGTGAGTTGCTATTCAGTGCAAGTTTTCTTCAGCGTCATATTCGATATTCTAGTCAAAAGTACTGCTCTTTTGAGGGAAGAGATATTGTCATTATTATAGTAAGGGATAGTAAGGAATATTAAGGGATGTTATTTTCTTCATAATATTATTCTTTCAATATCATTAGACCAAAATATTGATATGAATTTTATTGTGGAATTTCTACCTTTTTCATGTCGGGGTTACTATTTACGTATACTGCACTATTCACGTATACGACACTATTTATGTATATGACACTATTTACGTACATGACTTTATTTACGTATACGGTACTATGTACGAATATGGAGTACTATTCACGAGTTACTATTTATAAGTTACTATTCACGAGTTATTATTCATGAGTTACTATTCACGAGTTACTATTCACAGGGTACTATTCACGACAAACTTGGTTTCTTTTTCTGACCAAATTATCGTTGATTTATGAATATTTGTCTTGAAATTAAATCCATGTTTTGATCATATTGTTTTATTATCATATATAACATTTTTATAACCCTGGTGATGGAATTTCTCTTTGACTTGAGTGTAAAGATGGGTAGATTATTGGTATGATCGTGACTATGGGTTCTCTTTGGCCAGTAGTGCAAAGTTGAATTGTTGACTGGTATGATCATAACCATTGAATTTACAATTGAATATCTTTAGCTTAAGTGCAAAGGTGAATTTGTGACGCCCCCAAAATCGGGTCTCTTCCAACCTGACATATGGTGCTCCACGGTGCTACAGTTCACACAAACATTCAATCGAAATGCCTCAAAAGAATGAATATGTCTTATATATATATATATATATATATTCCAAAATAGTTCTACCATTTCCCAGGTTCTTTATAACCGTTACATTTGTTCTTGTCATAATATCAAATATTATCATTACAAACCTATACTATTACATAGGTAATCTACAAGTTCGTTTTAGCCTTCACTTTATCCTTGACGAATTCTGCGGTCCATTCTGTCTAAGCTGCATTCATATGGTTCAAGCAAGAGTGAGCATAACAAGCTCAGCAAGTACAACAATTTCATTTTAAAAGCATGCTTGAAACATAGGAATCGTATATCTTCAGTAACTGGATATTAGTTCCGAAGTACTATCAATAACTTAAAATAGAATTCATTTTCCGTCAAAACATTTTATCATAACAATATTCAGTAAAACACCAAATCTGGTCCAAGACCATGAGCGTTTCATAATTTCTTTGAAAAGGACAACCCGACACCAAGAAGTGCAGAAAGTGCGGAATATTTTACGAGCACTTCTAGGTGATCAACCTATAGTACTCTATGTTGATCAACACTACATCCATTAAACGTGTGTACGTTTAAGTTGTGGCAACCTCACGTGCCCATCGAATACTCGATGAAAATACATTTGTTTATTCATATTCAGGCTTACCTTGAATCCGTACCCAACAGTTGGCGTATGATAGCGTTAGAAATTCTATATTGAAAGACTTGTAAACAATTAAATCAATCTATCAAGATTAGTCTAGCCGAGTTAAAACTAGCATCGACTCTTTCTTTAAAATCATACATGCATCTCATAACTTGAATCATTTGAAAACTTGGCTAACACGAAGGTTAGACAAGCGTTTAGAAAAACTTTCCTTCAGCATCTGTTACAGTATACTTACGTTTCCTTTTGAGTCTTTACGGTCTCTACAACACATAATCACATAACATACCACATTAGGTCATGAATGAACATACTTAGTTCTTAAACAATCTTACCCTTCTTCTTAATCTAATCATGTATTAGATTTGTTATTATTGGTTCCGGCTTACCGTCGTTCTTTTATATCATTCTTACCAACTTCTTTCTATTATATAACTTAATTGAAATGATTTCATTAATACAACTCGGTTCGAGTTAATTATCCTTCCTCACAGTTTACTAACGTCCTTACGTTATTAATTGACACTTAATCGGCATTGGTTATGTACACTTATTGTACACCGTTTGTAACAACCTGATATTTTCTATATAAATAAATCAGAAATTTTGCGTATAATTTTTTTTTATTATTATTTAAGGATGAGGATTTGTACAAGATAATGTGTATATGTATTTATGTGGTAAATAAAAATATATTTATTACATAAATGATTACAAATAATTTTATTATTGATTATTATAAGGTATATTCTTATAATAAATTTTATTAATTATTTTATTGAAAATATAATTATATATTATTTAAATAATATATGAAATGATTTTTAGAATAACTATAATAATTATTCTATTATATGAATTTTAGTACATATTATTAAGTTAATTATTTTACCTTAATTATTAAGGTTAAATAGGAAGAATAAATCATATATGGAATCCAAACCCTAATTTTGGATTTTGATCAAGGAATAAGAACAATAATATAATATTAATTATATTTTGATTTTTCAGTGCTATAAATATGTACTGTGTGTACGTATTGAGGATGGTTGGTCAATTATGGCGTATAATTTCAAAATCCTAATGTTAAATTGTTAAACCCTAGTTTTACTGGGGGGAAACCCTAATTTGAAAATCAATTGTGAGTTTAAGACTGTTATATAACTGTGTTATATGATTTATGCTGTGTATTATATAATGATTTGATTAATTAGGTAAGCCCCAATTAAAATCTTAAAACCCTAATTAATCTCTAGAAAAACCCTAATTATAAAACCCTAATTTTTGAAATGAGAAACCCTAATTTGAAACCTAAACTGGAGTATGTGATCAGTCAGAAATTGTGTTAGTGTGATTAATATCATGTACAATAGATTTTATTGCTAATTATGGAAAACCTAATTAGTAATTTAAAACTCTAATATCTAGAACCCTAATTTGGTAATTAGAAACCCTAATTATAATTTAGTAACCCTAATTATCAAAATCGTAAATCCTAATTGCTAAATTAGCAAAGTTAAGTATAATTAGTGATTTTAAACCCTAATGTTCCTGTATAAAGTAATTAGAAAATTAATTTAATTAAGGAAACCCTAATTTCAAAATTTTAGAAACTAAAATTTATTTAATTTTTGTGCAAACCCTAAATTAGAAATCCTACAAATGCTATGTACTAAATCTTAGGGTTAAATCCTAAGGGTCAAACCCTAAGGGTTTGCAAGATTACAAGAATGCCATTAAATTGGAAATACAAAAGACCATTATACCCTTTTGTGCATAATTAAAGTCTAACAAGTAGGTTTTGACAATAGGAGGGGTTGGTGACCTAATGTAACAACTCTCTTGACTTTAAATGACAACAATCAGCCTCTAGATATCAGCCATTCATTAATCCAACTTCTATAAATAGATTGGAGGAGAGAGAAATGGCATTAGTTAGCCTATTTTTGTTCCAACACTCCATCATTTTCTCTCAACCTAAACCCACGAATTTCTGAGGTATATTAGTCCCCAAGAATAGCCCCACGAAATTCCCTAACCAAATCAGTAGCCTTGAATCATCAATTGATCAAAGAAGGTATAAACCCTAGCCATGATTTCTGTCCATAAATCTGTTGTTAGATGTTAGATTTTTTTTGTTAAACATGTTATATAAGGTGTCTAATGATGATCTGGGTTGCTAGATGTTAGATCCATAACATCTAGAAGCTAGAATTTGAAGATTTCAAAAATTTGGAAAAAAATTTCTTGGTGGTCTGACAATGAATGTCAGTGGCTGTAGATCTCTGTATGTTGTTGGTTTTTGTTGTTTAAAGGTTTACATATGTAGTCTGACATGTAGTCTTTGATCTGGAACAAGAATCAGTCTTAGATCTGGTCCAGATTTTAAGATAATTAAGGTCAAAAGCGTTGGCCGAAGCCGTGGCCAAGATGTTTTTCGGGTAACCTGAAAATTGATTGACTGACGACGACAACGCTTTTGATCGACTATATCTGACAGTTTATTGATGTTTTGTTGTTATTGTTGTATCTAACTTGTAGTATGATATTTCAATCCATGTTTGTGCCTTAAAATCCCCTTAACAATAAACGAATCGATTTTAGTGGCTGGTCAAAGTAGGTAGCTTGATCACGGATCCGGTTTTCTGGGCAACCCAGAAAACCTATGAACACAGTTTCTGACATTCATTGACTGGTCCGGATCTATTGATTCTCTTGATGTTTGGTTGATGTTTTGTAATAGATCTCTTAAGTTACATGTTTTCTACAACCTGAAATCGATAGATCACAAAAACATCAACAGAATTGCAAGTTGTGGAAGCCCAAAAGTGCATGCTCGAACTGTTCTTCATTTCTGGGCAACCCAGAAATGAAGAAAAGCCTCTGACAGCTACTTTAGGCCCTTAGATCTTCTTTGTTATGCATGTTATGAATTTGTTTGTTGTTGAAAGTTGTAGTCCAGAACTAGCACTTTAATATGTGACCAGAAGCATGCCTTGAATCATCATAGATTAAGATTAATAGTTGGTCAAATTAATAACCATGAAAACTGTGTATGAAGTTCTGGGTTTAGCCAAGAACACGAAGAACACCTATAGCGACGGTTCTGTGAACCGTCGCTATAGGCAGTCTTTAGCGACATTTTTATTAAAATTAATTATTTAAAATTCCGAAAATTATTTAAAAATAGTAATTAATTTCTGAAAATTACAAAAATAATTTTAAAAATAATTTTTAAATTATAAAAATTAACTTTTAATAATTTGAAATATTTTTCATAAATATTAGTATTTATTTAAATATTATTGTTAATTAATTTATTTATTAAATGCATTAAATAAATTAATTAAAAATGATTTTATTATATTAAAAATCATTTTAAATGATAATAAGTTATTTAAAAATATTTTAAGTTATAAAATATAACTTTTAATATTTTAAAGCAAATTTAATTAATTATTTAATATTAATGATCATTAAGTTATTTACTAAATAAATTGAATAAATTAATTAAAAATGATTTTATTATATTAAAAATCATATTAAATGATAATAAGGTATTTAAAATATTTTAAGTTATAAAATATAACTTTCAATATTTAAAGGTAAATTTCATTAATTAATTAGTATTAATGATATTAAAGTTATTTAATAATTATATTAAATAAATTAGTTTAAAAATAATTTTAATATTATAATAATAATTTTAAATGGAAATAAAGTATTTAAAGATATTTTAAGTTATAAAATATAACTTTTAATATTTAAAGGATAATTTCATTAATAATTTAATATTAATGATTATTAATTTATTATTAATGATATTAAATTTATTTAATAATTATATTAAATAAATAGTTTAAAAATGGTTTTATTAATTTAAAAATCATTTAAAAGGGATATAAATGAATTAAAAATATTTTAAGTTATACTTAATAACTTTTAATATTTTGATAAATAAAACATTAATACTTAAATATTAATGATAATTATTTAAAATAATTTTAAATGTTTTAAAAATCATTTGAGGTAATATAAATACTTTAAAAATATTCTAAGTTATTATAAATAACTTTAATATTTTGAAAATAATTTCATTAATAATTTAATATTAATTAAATATTAATGATAATAGAATTATTTAATATTTAAATCATTTAATAATGATTAGATGTTTGAAAATTCATGATAAATTATAATAAATGTTTTAAAATTATTATAAGTCATTTAAAAATAATATAGTGATACTTTTACAGAGCATTGAAGTTACGAATAGAGTCTTAGACTCGATAATTACCCGATAAAAATTTGCGGTTTTTAGCGTTTTTGAAAATTGATCTGGACTTAGATAATTTAATTAGATATGTAATTATTTGTGATTCAATGGTTGTTAAACTTATGTGACAATGTGATTAGGTTATGTGCTGACTGCAATAAGCAGTATTATGTGTTGAGATATACTGTTCTAATCGAACGAATGATCTGATTAATGATATGTGTTGAGATTACCTTTGCATTTTCTTTATGCAATGGAGATGAGTAAGAATATTTATGAATTATGTTATTACTGTACAAATTATTAACCTTATATTATATACGCTCATTGATTATCAACATGTTAGTATATGATAATTCAGATATATACATTCTGTTCGTTAATTTCTATAAATGGTTATACAAGTGTTCCCACTTGGATAATCATTGTATTTAATCACATGTTGATACACCTTTGTCAATTACCCGTATATATATATGTTGAATTATAGATTATTGTTGAACACGATAAAACCTTTGATTTGGAACCTAGACAAGTATGAACATCCCTTATACAGGAAAACTTTTTATGCACCCAAGGTGGACAGAGTGAACGATACCCTCGTTCTTGCATGTAGTATTGATCATGTATGGCATAATCAGGTTGATCCCCGTCTTAGAGTAAGTTATGACGGTTTGCAGATGAATTTCTGTTTAACCTTTTCAAAAATGAAAACAATGTTCATAGTATGTCACCTTAACCCTAGTTATAGTCAATATGTAGTTTCAAAAATTTGAAAGAGAGTTGTTATGTTATTATTATCGGTTCAGATTACTTCAAAACTATTGACTTGTTGTAGAAGGGTAGTACAAAGAAAATATTTAAATTCTTTCAGCTTATATATATAATTGCTATTACTTGGTGGGCACTCAAATGCTCATCCTTGCTTAATTTAAATGTTTTCAGCTAAGTGTGAACAACCAGAGAGCTCTACTAAGAACAAGGGAAAGGGAAATGTTGCAGAATGAATGCAATGCTATGTTATGTCATAGTTAACTTGATTAAGACAAGAATGATATATATTATCTATCATGGGTTGTAATGAATGTTTAAAGGTTACTTACTTGGGATTCAGACTCTGATGAATATGTAAATTAAGTTGATCTTTATATAATTGTTATTATTATTAGTATTATTCCGCTCATAGAAATGATATCGTGAAGCACCGAGTTCGGGTTTCAAGTACCCGGATTTGGGGGCTTTACACCGTTCCTGTTTACATTCAATTAACTTCCTTTAACTCTAAGTGATGACACTTGAGGTTTAGTTATGACTTAACAATGTTTTATTAAGTCCCTTAGTTTATTGTTAAACAATTTCCATTCAAGCTCTACTTGTAACCATTCTTTCTTTATCTAGGTTTTAAAATTTTGTATTGTGTTACCTGATTATTACTCTTAATGCCGCGTTACGGCGCCACACATTAGTCTTAAAACGGGACTCATTGTACTTTATGCTTGAGAAAATCAGATTTTTAGGAGAATTAATTTTTTTTAATTATGTGGATTAAATGAATTTAATTAATTATTTATGGGAGTAAGCTAATTGAATGTCGTTCTATGACCTAGACATATCAGAACGTCGTAGTATTTTGGCTACGTGGTAGAATTTCCAAGACAAAAATAAAAGCTTTCCGAGAAATTTTTTGAAAAACACTATTCACGCATTTCTGCTCGGGAATTATTTTTGAACTTCCGAGAAATACGTAACAATAGAATATCAAGGTGAGATGGAATATCCAATAATATTTCAGTTATGGAAAACGTAATATTTCGCCTGTGGACTTAATTTGAGAACGTTAGGAAAAATCAAGCATTAAGAAGTTAGGGTAATGATTGTATGATACGTAGGTATTGTGCGAGGTAGAGTATACGAGTATGATACGAAGTATTATACGAGTATGTATGAATGATGGTATATCGTATATGATGAATAAATATACGAGTTAGAATACAAGAAATATACGTGTAGTATACGTTATAAGGCTTTAAGCCAAATGTAATGGATTTGTTGAATTATGTAAGAAATTGTATTGTTCAATGGGAAGTGTGATAAGGCCCAAATTTAAGTATGGTTAAGTCCAATATAAATTAATAAGCAAGCCCAAGATTATGTAATATTAAAGCCCGAGTGGTTGTTAAGGTAAAGTTCTAAAGTAATTTAATGCAAGCCCAAATGATTAAGCTAAGCTAATTAAACCTAAGCCCAAGTAAGAATCCAATGGGTAAGAACCATGGAGCAACCCATGGGTGATCCAAAGTGATGAGCAAGTAACTTAGTGGCTAAGTTATGTGATTAGAAAGAATACTTAAGGGTTAAGTAAATGTGGTGCCCAAGTATTGGATAGATGTTGTGATGACCAATGATTTGTTTTGGTGGCCAAGTATTTTGTGTAGGGAGCAAGTTTACTTAGGGGCAAAGTAATGAATAGTAAGGTGGTGGATTAAGGAGGTGGAAGTGGCTTAATGACCATTATACCCTAACCTAGCAACTCCTATAAATAGCAAGCTAAAATTTCATTATTTGGTTGTTAACTTTCTTCCAAGCTAAGCAACTTAATTGGTAGAGAGAATAAGCACATAAAAAGTTAGACTTCCTTTGTTAGATTTTCAAGCAGCAAGAAGAAGATTAAGGCTTAGCAAGTGATCATCAAAGGGTAAGCAATCTTGAATCATGATTCTCTTTCTCGTCATTTGATAGAGAAGTGAGTATGGGTAGAACTAGTAAGCTAAGGAATTATAAATCAAAGGGTTTAAGTCTTAATAAGCCGTATAAGTCATGAATAAGTGATTCAATCATAAATAAGTTGTGAACTTATAATGAACGTATATGAACTTGTAACATGATTACACAAATGAAGTTAGTATGTTAACAAGAAGCAAGAATAATGGTTAGAAGTCATGAACTAACATAAGTCATGAATAATGAAAGAGTAAGTAATTTATATTTTCATAAGTTACAAACTCACGAAGAACAAGTAATAACTTAACATGTTTATAAGTTAATAAAGTATGTATGTCAAGATGTTAGTATGACGGAATGAATCCATTTGAAACGGTTTAAAAACCTTAAGTAACGAAGTTTTGCCGGAATTCACACGATTGGACGATAATTGTCGAATTCGTGAAATTCTTGGAATGGAAGTTAAATTTTGATATTGAACTTGGAAACGTGGGTTTTCAATGGAGTCAAGTCTTATTTGGCATTATAGAGTTGCGGACTCGAAAATGACCGAATTTTGACTTAGAACGAAGAAACGAGCGTTGAACGTTCACGAACGTTTATCGTTTTCGTTAAAAATGTACTAATAGGTGAATTTTTAGTTAACGAAGTCAAATAGATAAAATTCTTGTATGAACACGTAGAGTATGTAATTTGTGAACCGTAGGCTCTTGAACGAGCCAATTTGAACTTATAACAAAGAAGTTAGGAGCTCGGGAATCTCACCTAAAAGAAAATCATCAAATTATCTCGATGCATGCAGTCTGTCATGTGCCGTGCGCCGACTCAAGGCGAGAATGGCCGTGGCCCATTGTGATGCGAGACCGGGACAATAGCCCTGATAATTAGCGCTGCATGTTATGACGAAAATACACTAGGCATGGCGCCGCAACGTCTGGGATCAATTCTCTGAACCAAAGGTCATGCCGCTTGTTGTAGGGTGCAGAGTAAAATCTGTACCGCATGTCGCCAAACACTAGGAAGTAGATAGAGAAGAAAAGTTTTAAATGTAAAGTGAAGGAGAAGCGTATGAAGGGTGAATTAATTTTTTAATTAATGTAATGTAACCTCATTAAGGATATTATAAACCTTAAGTATAACACTAAAGGTAGGAGGTAAGCCAATTGAATGTGAACGTGAACGGTGTGCCAAACCAATGATGATCGATTTTCGATTAATAATAAAGTTAGTAAGCCGCGATGAAAGACAATTAACTCGAACCGAGTTGTAATAATGGAATAATTTCAATTAAGTTATAGAAAGGAAAGAAGTTGGTAAGAACGATGTAAAAGCATGACGGCAAGCCGAAACCAATAAATAACAAATCTAATACGTAATTAGATTGAGAAGAAGGGTAAGATTCTTTAAGGAATATGTATGTTCATTCATAACCTAATGTGGTATGTTATGTGGTTATGTGTTGTAGAGATTGTAAAGACTCAAAGGAAACGTAATTATACCGTAGCAGACGCTGAAGGCAAGTTTTTCTAATTGCTTGTCTAACCTTTGTGTTAGCCAGGTTTTCAAATGATTTAAGTTATGAGATGCATGTATTGTTTTAAAGAAAGTGTCGATCCCAGTTTTAGCTCGGCTAGACTAATCTTGATAGATTGATTGATTTATTTACAAGTTTTTCAATATAGAATTGCTAATGCTATCCTACGCCAACTATTTGGTACAGATTCAAGGTAAGCCTGAATATGAATAAACAAATGTATTTTTCATAGAGTATTCGATGGGCACGTGAGGTTGCTACAACTTAAACGTACACACGTTTAATGGATGTAGTGTTGATTAACATAGAGTACTATAGGCTGATCACCTAGAAGTGCTCATAAGCTGTGCCGGACTTACGGACTTAGTGTCGGGTTGTCCTTTTCAAAGAAATTGTGAAATGCTCATAGTTTTGGACCAGAATTGATGTTTTACTAAATATTGTTGTTATAAAATGTTTTGAAGGAAAATAAATGCTATTTTGAATTATGGATAGTACTTCATAACTATTATCCAGTTATTGAAGATATACGATTCCTATGTTTCAAGCATGCTTTTTAAATGAAATTGTTTTACTTGCTGAGCTTGTTATGCTCACTCTTGCTTGAACCATATGAATGCAGCTTAGATCGAATGGACCGAAGGATTCGACAAGGATAAAGTGAAGGCTAAAGCGAACTTGTAGATTGTGAGGTCCGCGAATCCAGATACTTGAAACCCGAACTAGGTACATCACGATACCATTTCTATGAGCGGAATAATACTAATAATAATCACAATAATATAAAACTTAAACTTAAATTTTTTATATACATCAGAGTCATTCTCCCAATCGTAACCTTTAAACATTCATTACATGTCATAATATATATATATATATATATATATATATATATATATATATATATATCATAGTCTTCATAATCTAAAACTATTACAAACAGTAGCATAAAAAGTCATTCAGCAACTTTCTCTTTTCCCTTGTTCTTGACAAATCCTTCTGGTCCTTCACACTTAGCTGAAAACATTTAAATTAAGCAATGATGAGCATTGCCCAGCAAATATTATATATATATAGACTGAAAGAATTTAAATATTTTCTTTATAATATCTTCTACAACTAGTCAGTAGTTGTGAAGTAATCTGTGCCAATAATAATTCATAACAACCCTCTTTCAATCTTTTGAAACTACGTATTGATTGTATATACGGGGTTTACGTGACATACCATGAACATTGTTTTCATTTTCAAAAGGTTTAAATGAAATTCATCTCAGAAACCAAGTCATGACTTACTGGTGCGGAGGGTGATCACCATGTTGTACCACAGTTGATCAATACTACATGTACATGAACGATGTTATCGTTATTCGCTCTGTCACTTTTAGGCGCATAAAATTTTCCCATTTTCGGATGTTCATCTCATCGGGTTTTCATAACAAAGGTCTTATATAATTCAACATATATGTATATCAAATGTATCAACATGCGATGAAAATAATGATTGTCCAAGTGGGGACACTTGTATAATCATTTATAGAAATTAACGAGCAATGAATATATTTATCCAATTATCATATACTAAAGCGTGTTGATAATCAATGGGCATATATAATATAGGCTTAATAATGCATAAATAATAACAATAATTACGAACTTCTCACTTCATCCATTGCATAAAGAAAATGCAAAGTTAGGATACTTTGCACGATCTTGGCTTACTATTCTCAACTTAGTTTTATCTTTTATGAAATCACCAATCATTAATCGGATCATTTCTTGATTAGTATATCATAACGTAATACATATATCAACGCTTATTGCGATTGAAGACATTCCTATTCACATTATCACACATGTTTAACAATCGTTGACTCGTAATCAAACATCAACACCTTCCTAATCACATTGTCATACAACCTTAACAACCATTGAATCACAAATAAACACATATCCAATTAAATTATCTAAGTCCGGATCAATTTAAAAATACGCTAACCGATCACTGAAACGACTTTTCGGGTAATAATCGAGTCTAAGACTCTATTCTGTATCACAATATCTAATTAGATAACTTAAATATTAGTCACACTATTTTTCATGGCCTTATAATAATTATTAGATAATTATTATCATTTATCATAATTTTTGAAATATCGTAATCATTATTAAATGATTTAAATATTAAACAATTCTATTATCATTAATATTTAATTAATATTAAACTATTAATGAAACCATTACCAAAATATTAAAGTTATGTATAATAACTCAAAATATTTTTAAAGTATTTATAATACCCTTAAATGATTATTTAAAATCATTATTAAATAATTACCATTAATATTTAAATATTAATGAACTATTATCTAAATATTAAAAGTCATTAATTATAACTTAAAATATTTTTAAATCATTAATATCCTTTTAAATGATTTTTAAATAAATAAAACCATTTTAAACTATTTATTTAATATAATTATTAAATAAATTTAATATCATTTATAATAATTTAATAATTAAATTATTAAAGAAATTATCCTTTAAATATTAAAAGTTATATTTTATAACTTAAAATATCTTTAAACACTTTATTTTTATTTAAAATGATTATTATAATAATAAAATCATTTTAAAACTAAATTATTTAATATAATTATTAAATAACTTTATTATCATTAATCATAATTAATTAATGAAATTTACCTTTAAATATTAAAAGTTATATTTTATAACTTAAAATATTTTTAAATACCTTCTTATGATTTTTAATATAATAAAATCATTTTAATTCATTTAATAAATAACTTAATTATCATTAATATTAATTTATTAATGAAAATTATCAAATAATATTAAAAGTTATTAAAATAACTTAAAAATATTTCCTTATATCATAATATAATTTTAAATGATTTTCATGAATTAAAATCATTTTAAATAATTTATTTAATATTATCATTAAATAAATTAATTACTTTTGATATTCAAAAATATTAAATATTTATGAAATATATTTAAAATAATTAAAATATAATTTTTGGATATTAAAATAATTTTAATAATTTATTTTGTATTTTTAAGTAATTTAAAACTAATTTTCTATAATTATTAATTAATTTAGGAAAATAATAATCATCTGTCATTAAAGGTTACCTATAGCAGCAGGCAAAAATCGCTATAAATTGTTCTTCATGTTCATACATAAACCCGGATCTTCATAGCAAGCGATTCTTAGAGTGTGGCCATGTTTGACCCACTTTAATTCTTTGTGCATTGTGTTTCTCGGAATTACAAAAGCTAGATGTTGTAGACAAAGTTCAAGACTACAAGATACAACAATCAACATGGACAAATCACATAACATCAAATAGATATAATCGTCCAAACTTCTTTGTCAGAGGTCGTTTCTTCATTTACGGTTTCCCGAAATGAAGAAACGAATCCAAACGACCACTTTTGATCGCCAGCAACTTGCAATATATTAACTGTTTTTGAGACCTAAGAGCTTTAATGTGCAGACAACATGTAGGGCTACATATTCATTACATAAAATAAACAAAACATCAACAAATCAATCAGTTACACGTCGGTCAACCACTGATAGAATCCGTGTTCATGGATTTTCCGGGTTTCCGAAAAGAAACACGTGCTCTCTCTACTACTTTGACCCGACCACCAATTTCGATTATATGAAATGTTTTAACGATATAAAAGCATGATTCCATAGTTAATATACTAGACTACAATCTAGTTTCAACAAATTAAACAAAACAACAACTACAAGCAAGATCCGGAGCCACAAATCTATTGTCGGACACCTTTGAAACCGCTTTACGGGTTACCTGTTTCTTTTTTCTACGGTCATGGTTAATTGACAACCTTTGACCATTAGTAACTTCATATTCAAAACAGGTCTTGCTTTAATTCTTGTTACAGATGAAAGATCTCATACAAAGCTACAACATTAAACACTTAAACAACAAAAATATTAAACACACAACAATCTCAGTGTCGTCGACATTTGATGTCGAACACTAAAAAATAATTTTCCGATTTTGAAAATCTTTAATTTCGAGCACTTTAATGTTATGGATTTGATAAATACCAACCCAGATCATCATAATATCTTATAAACAACAAGTTTTAACAACAAATTCTAACATCTAACAACAAAATTTTGGACAGAATTTAAACTAAGGTTTTGTACCTTTTATGCTCAATTCTTGATTTACGGCTATTGATTTGTTGTTGGATTTAAATCAGGGCTTGATAATGGGTCCGATATACTATATATTTTCATTGGTTTGAGAGAAGATGAGTGTTGGTTGAGTATTGAATAAAATTGGCTAGCAAAATCACTTTTTCTCTCTCTCAATCCTTATATACAACACATGGATGCATGTATTGGGCCGAGATTAGGCTTGTTGTTTGCTAATTTTACATCAATGGAGTTGTTGGTTTGGTGAACCACCACCCCTAATGTCAAAACCTAGTTTGTAGCTTTAATTATACAAGAGGGACATTTTTGTCATTTCCTTAAATTTCTAAAAAATTGCCTTAGGGTTTAGGGTTTAGACATTTTAGTGTTTAGGGTTTAACATTTAAACCTTAAAGATTTAGCAACTAGGATTTCCAAAAATTTCCAAATTTAGGATTTAACAATTAGGGTTTATTACAAAAATAATAATATAAAATAACTAAATTTTAGTTTCTAAAATTAGACAATTTAGGTTTGTTAATTAGATAAATTTTCTAATTACTTTATACAGTAACATTAGGGTTTAGATCATATAATTATCATTGACTTTGCTAATTTAGCAATTAGGATTTATTCTTTTGGTAATTAGGGTTACCAAATTACTATTAGGGTTTTCTAAATATTAGGGTTTACCTAATTAATATATTAATACACGACATAATTAATATTACATACTTATAAAACAATCTCACACTCTAATTTGGATCTCAAATTAGGGTTTAACATTATTACTAGGGTTTGGGTCAAAATACACCGTAATTGACCAACCATTATCAATCTGGACATCACTTGCGTATTCATAGCAAGACCTAAAAATCAAAATATATGTAATATTATATTATTATTCTCATACCTTGACAATAATCCAAAATTAGGGTTTGGATTCCATATCTCGATTATTCTTTCATATTTAACCTTAATAATTAAGGTAAAATAATTAACTTAATAATGCATACAAAAATTCATACAATAAAATAATTATTATATTTATTTAAAAAATCACTTCATATATTATTTAAGTAATATATGATTATATATTCATGGAAAATAATTAATAAAATCATTTCTATCTTAAAATTAATTATTATAAAAATATACTTTATAATAATCAATAATTCTAAAATAAATTTACTTGTAAATATTCATGTAATAAATATATTTTTTTATTTACCACATAACTACATATACACATAATCTTGTACAAATCCTCATCCTTAAAATAAAATAAAAAATTTATACGCAAAATTTAAGATTTATTTATATAGAAAATATCGGGTTGTCACATAGATTACCTATGTAATAATATAGGTTTGTAATGATAATATTTGATATTATGACAATAAAAAATGTAACGGTTATAAAGAACCTGGGGAATGGTAGTATTGTTTTGGAATATATATATAAGACATAATCGTTCTTTTGAGGTATTTCAATTGAATGTTTGTGTGAACTGTATCACCGTGGAGCACCATATGTCAGGTTGGAAGAGACCCGAATTTGGGGGCGTCACACCTGCGGCGTGAGTCCCTTTGTTACTTGTCCCTTTGCAGGGGACTATGGCCACTTTAGCTACATGCGTCTTTTGACTTTTGGCTTGAGTCATGCCATGACGCGTGACTACTGTGCCACAAATTATTTTGATAGATTTTTCAAATGGTGAGATTCCCGGACTCGTAACTTCTTTGTTATAAGCCCGAATTGGCTCGTTCAAGAGCCTATGGTTCACAAATCACATACTCTACGTGTTCATGCAAGAATTTTATCTATTCAACTTCGTTTGCTAAAATTTCACCTATTAGTCCATTTTTAACGAAAATAATAAGCGTTCCTGAATGTTCAACGCTCGTTTCTTTGTTCTAAGTCGGAATCCGGTCATTTTTGAGTCCGCAACTCTATAATGCCAAATACAACTTGTCTCCATTGAAAACCAACGTTTCCAAGCTAAATATCAAAATTCGACTTCCATTCCGAGAGTTTCACGAATTCGACGATTGTCGTCTAATCGTGTGAATTCCGGCGAAACTTCGTTACTTAAGATTTGTTCATCATTCTAAATGAATTCAATTCATTATATAGACATCTCCACCTACATATTACATCTTATTTTCATGTGAAGTCATTACATGTTCTTCATGAACTTATTTACTTATTAAAGTATAACATACTTGTTTTCATTACTTATGACTTATGAACGAGTTAAGTCCTTTAATCACTATTCTTACATGTCATTAATCATACTAACTTCTTGACATACATACTTAATTAACTTACATACATGATAAGTTATTACTTATTCTTTGTGAGTTTGTAACTTATAAAAATACAAACTACTTATGTTTCCATTTCTCATGACTTAGGATAGTTTATGACTTCTAACCATTATTCTTACTTCTTGTTAACATACTAACTTCATTTGTGTAATCATGTTACAAGTTCATATACGTTCATTATAAGTTCGTAACTTATTTAGGTTTGATTTACTCATTCGTGACTTACACGGCTTAAGTTCATTGAGTTGTTCATTCTCTTCATTCTTTAGCATACAAATCCTACTACTACCCACTTCTCTAACAATAGAAGAGAAAGAGGTTCATGGCTTAGGTTCTTACCCTTGAAGATTACTTGATTAAGATCTGATCTTCTTCTTGCTTCTTGAAATATGAAAGACTAACTTTCTAGCTTTTCTAGCTTATTCTCTCAAGCAAATAAGCACTTAACTTGTTGGAGTTTTGAACAAGGAACAAATGAGCTAGCAAGCTTCCCATTTATAGGAAATCCTAAGTGAGGGCATAAGGGTCATTAATCCATCCACCTCCTTACTATTCCTAGCTTAAGCATTAAGTAAACTTGGCCTCCACAATACTTAGGCATTAAGTTAACTTGCTTAGCACAACTTTTATCTTTTGCTTGCTCACCACATTTACTTAACCATTAAGTTATCTTGCTCCCCACTTTAATTACTTGGTCATTACATATCTTAGCCATTAAGTTACTTGCTCCCTACTTTGGATCATCCATGGTTTGCCCCATGGGTCACCCTAGCCCATTGGATCATAGCTTGTGCTTAGTTTTAATTAGCTTAGCTTAAGTTTTGGGCTTGTACATTAAATTACTTTGGACTTCACATTACAAACACTTAGGCTTGCATATTAGATTCTATTGGACTTTCATATTAAATCTATTGGACTTGTACATCCTACATAATCCACAAATCCATTCACAAATGGCTTAAAGCCTTAGGACGTATTTATTTACATATTCATCTCGTATTCTAACTCGTATACTAATTCATGATATATGACATACCATCATTCATACATACTCGTATAATACATCGTATCATACTTGTATTCATTACCTTGTACAATACGTACGTATTATACGATCATCGCTTTAATTTACTATATGCATTTAAATTCCTTCTCGCAAATCCCTTTCTTATAACCGTTAGGTTTTAAGTCCACAGGCGAAATATTACGTTTTTCATAACTGAAATATTATTGGATATTCCATCTTACCTTGATATTCTATCGTTACGTATTTCTTGGAAGTTCAAAAATAATTCCCGAGCAGAAATGCGTGAATAGTATTTTTCGAAAAATTTCTTGGAAAGCTTTTATTTTCGTCTTGGAAATTCAAACACTTTAATTCTATCACGTAGCCAAAATCCTACGATGTTATGATATGTTTAGGTCATCGAACGACCTGCAATTAGCTTGCTCCCATAAATAATCAATTAAATTCATTCAATCCTTAAAATTAAATAAAATTTTAATTCTTCTAAAAATTTGATTTTCTCGGGCGTTACAGAATTGATCAACATGGTTATAATTATTGTTTATATAAATTCTGAAATTATTATATATTTCTTTGAGATATTAATATCTTTGGCATGTAGTGCAAAGATGATCTGTTGTTGAATATCTTTGGCCCGTAGTGCAAAGATGATCTGTTGTTGAATATCTTTGGCCCGTAGTGCAAAGATGAATTTATTAGTACGATTATGAACATGAACTGTGATTTGGAATAACCAAGATCTTTGATGTTTCAGGTAGAGACAGGTGATGAAAATTATCTTCGTCCTAGGTGCGAAGAGGAATTTAGAACCACAATTATGATTATGAGTTATTCACATGATTGTGGATCGGAACTGTTAATTGATGTTACAGGGATAAAACATTGTTGGTGGTCTTTTAACATAGAGAAGATAATAGACTTTATGGTCTATTTAACTCTTCTAATGAATTGCTCGTTCCGCTGCAACTATGGTTGAAAAGTTTTATCATCTACCATATGTTCTAAATCTCTGACTTATTACTGACGAAGGCTATTGATAATTTATTTATCTTTAGTCATGATATTCTTTACTGGGCTAGTTGTGCTCACCCTTTTGCTTCACAATTCCTTTCGTGTATAAGAGTATAAATTTGGGTCGAAAGCGGGGTAATAGGGGAATAGAATCAGTGGTCTCTAGTCATGGAGGTTCTCCTAAACAGTATAGAAAAGTGTGTTGTATTTTATACATCATTTAGTAGTTATATTTGGTGAATCAAATAGGGTAAGGTGAACCCAACGTTGGAAGGGTGTTTTGCCACTATCATATAAGATGTCTAACGACATGCGACTTCGTGTTATTATAAGACAGGGTTGTGCACATCCACTTGCTGAGTATATCTACGAGCACTACCTGTATAATCTTGGTGTTTGGTTGAAGTATAATTCTCAATTGGAGACAGTGGAGATAATGATATGTCAAGAAAAGACTCACCATTGGAAAGAATATGATAGTAATCTTCTCATTTATTGGGGGTCTATTGGGTCAACCAAGGATAATTCTGTGGGTATATGATATCTATCATAACCTAGACGCATGGCCTCCCATGTACGAAGGTTTCCTTGAGCACTTCCCAAAGATTTTAATTTCTAAAACAGTTATTGACTATACATTTATGTAAGGTGCCATTGTGACGTGCTATCCAAGGTTGGGACATGAGTCACAGTTGGTATATATTTGTATCGAAACTCACAACATATGTGTTATTGTATTTTGCACGACATTTATGATAATAAAGTTGTAGTTGTTTTCTGTACCATGCTTTTGGCGACTCAGAATAGGTTGGATGGATTGGACCTATTTTGGGGGTGTCACATCCTAACTATTCCCGGATTGAAAGGAACGAATAACCGAATACAAAGCAAGACAAATGATTAGCTATCATCTACCTAGGGATGGTTTTACCCTTTTTTCTCTGCCTTCCAGAACTTGGATCGGGCAATAATATATTATTTCGAAGCTCTCGGAAAGAGCTTTCTAGATTGGTATGACACTTCTCCTAACTCCTCCCTAATTGAGAGTTATGGACGTTTTAGCGGACATCATAAAAACTGACTTGCGGTACGAAAATCAAAAACGATTTCGAGGGCCTCGTCCTGAAAGACCGAATGTAAGGCCCCGTGATAGTGAACAATTGTGATTGTGGGTGCTCGGGTCTATCGAGATGGCTTTCTTTCATGCATTATCACCTAAAACGAGTTTCAAACAAAAATCGCAAAGAGTTTATAAAAAAATAAAGTGCTCCGGGGATAGACAAATTTAAGGTTAATAGTCATAAGTAACAAAGGACCATGATTCCTATTTGGCATAAGTAACACACACACACACTTCATGCTTATGAAATCAACAAGCGGTAACTGTGTTTTCACGGAAGTTGGGGGGTGCCTAACAACTTCCCCTCGTTTAAGAAAGCCCTCGACCTTCATGAATCTCGGGTTTCAAACCAAATTTTACGGAGTCACATATTGGGCCATATTGCGAAAACATTCAAAATTTGGATGAGTTGGTACATCCCTTTGAACTTATACGAACTAACGACTCTGTCTAATTCGGCCTAATCATTAAAATCAATCTTTTTAAATTTGTCGGCATTTATGTCAGTCTATTCCTAAAATCTCACCCTTTAAATAAATTAATCAACATAGCGAAATAACAACGGATAGAAACAAGGAATGTAATTCCTGGCGTCGACAGGTAGCGACTCTGCTAGGGATATAGAAGGCTTAAGCCGCGTTTTAATCTTGTTGTTTCCTTTCTTATTTGTGTGTTGTGTGAATGATGTGAATGTATGTGTGATGAATGCTTCAATTTTTCAAATGCTTTATATTAGTGCCTCGCACAATGTCATCATTTGCATACAGTAAGGCGCGATGAATGTACATGAATGTATGTTTTGTGATTCCTCCACCAAGAGGCAAACCCGTCAATTGTTGATTACTGAACTCTAAGGGGTATTCCCTTGTGAGGCTTAAGAAAGATACCACTCAGATTTTCTCTAATCGAGAGATTAGATACATTCCCATCGAGTAAGTTGCGAAGATATGGGGACCTTCATGCCGAAAATCCTACGATAGTAATCCTAATATAGGTTAGCCTCAGATAAACCCAATATACACGAAGTCTCTTCATGCCCTGCTACTCTTTCTTATGTATAAATGTTATCCATCTTAACTGTCATCCTATATCTCTTTGTCCTGTCATCAAAACAATTAACCCCAGTTTTGTAGGAAAAGATTAAAAAACCTCAAACCTAATGCATAACATAAACATACATCCACATGTTCCATTGACATCAAGACTAAACTATGTACCGTTTGTGTGTAGATTGGTCCTCGAATACGTCTTCGAGATAAGAAGGTGCGAACCCCACCAATCAAAATGGCTAAAAGTACTATACAAGAATCCATCCCCATTTATCGAGAGGAATTTGAAAGCTTGAAAAAACAAGTCGCCGAGATGGCTAATTTATTGAAAGAGCAATGTAAGATAATTCAAGATCTGAAATCAGCTATTAAAACGGGATTCTCTACACAAAGAGGAATCCAAATCCCGATCCAGACAAATGATACCTAAATAACCACTCCCATATTCCAATTTAGTTGCGGAGCCGCTAAAGATGCTGCAAGCAAAGGTTAGATAAGAGAAGTCATGGATCTCCATGAGGACAAGGAAACCGGGGACATCAGGAAGAAGGTGAGATAATTGGAAGAGACCATATGATCAATGAAGGGAGTAGGGACTTGTGGTAGTGTCAACTACTCAAACCTATGCATATTTCTTGGTGCTCGTTATTCGAACGAATTTCAAGTACTGGACTTTGAGAAATACAATGGGTTAGGCGATCCCTACACCCACCTGGAGGTCTACATTGGCGAGCTGGAGTCTTATGCCATGGATGAAAGTCTAAGGATGAAACTATTTCAGAAAAGTTTTACTGGGGAAGTAAGGACTTGGTATGCCAGGCTGGATAACACAAAATTTATAGCTGGGAAGAGTTAACCCATGCCTTTCTGAATCAATACAGTTTCCAATCTCAGATGACCCCTGACCGATATTAGATAACCACGATCAGGAAACAATCCACTGAATCTTTCCGGGAGTATGCACAAAGATGGAGGCGAGTGGTAGCTCAAGTAAGCCCGCCTATGAGCAAAAATGAGATGGAGATGGCGATGACTTTCATAGACATCCAAGAGGCACCTTACTATGAGAAGGTCCTAGCAGGATTAGGCAAACCATTCTCGGAGATTATCAAACATGTTGAAATGGAAGAGATGGGATTGAAAGCGGGTAAGATTAAAGATCTCACAACCTTCGAAGCAGTAACTAAACACCTTCAATCAGGAGATTATGGTAGTGATGCCGAAAGAAGTCCAAAGAAGAGAGATGTAGATGTATCTCTCCTTTCATAGAGGGAATCTAGGAGACCCAACAATAGTCATTCTATCTGGATAAAGGGAGGCGATTTGCCACGACAATAATAGGAAGCATTCAACCAAGGTCAGGACAGACAAAGAAAATTTGAAAGAACGGAAAATTGGGTGTTCACTCCACTAAGCGATTCCCTTGAGAACGTATTGGCGTTATTAATGAACCATAAGAAAATTGTTGAATTGGCTCCACCTCTGGATCCAAAAAGCAAAAGATATGATCCGAGCAAGAGATGTGCTTACCACTTAGGGTCTCCAGGACATGATATAAAAGACTGTTGGTACTTAAAGCATAAAATCTAAAATCTGATCGAAAATGGGGATATTGTGGTCGAATGACTTGACCAACCATATATCAACACCAACTTTCTACCTTAGCATAATACAGAGGGAGTGAACATGATCGGACCAGGAAGCATCAAAATGGATCCAAATCGCAAGTACATACGAAGGATGGAGAAATACCCCAAAAGGAGCAAAACAAATGTCCTAGAGTGAAAAAATCCGGAGGACTGTATGACAGTAAGACAAAAATTGGAGATGATCCAACATCAAGTAACTTTGGTAGCCAAGCTGATAGTGCGCCAATATCAGGTTACAAAGTAGCTTTTCACTAAATTATCAAGAAACTGAGAGAAAGAAGAGGTTAGCCAGAATGCAAGCCTATATCCCTACAAGATGATCTAATTGACTAAAGAAGATCAAAGTAGGTTGAAAGGGTAGGAAAAGTGGAATGATAAAATTGCTAGAAGGTCTCGCCAACGAAAATTAAAATTGCTCGAAAGAATGCGAATTCTCAAAAAAGAATGATTAAATAGTATCTACCAGAGACTGACACTTCACCCCTTTAAACAAATCAAAGGAAGAAGCGCTACATGTTCTGATAAGCGAAGGAAAGATTACGAAGCTTCTGCCTCCTACAGATTTATGGACAAAGAGATATGATCCCACCAAGATATGTCTCTACTAGTTTAACTCACCTGGACATGCGACCGAGGAATGTTGGGCTCTGCAACACAAAATCCTGGATCTCATTGAAAATGGAGAGCTGAAGATAGAAATCCCCATGACTAGAAAAGGCGAAAGGGAAATAATGAGCTTAAGATTTCCACCCGAGAGAGACAATTCAAAGGAAGTGATGGCTATGCTCACCTGTCTTGACGAAACACAAGGTGGATTGGTCGTAATTCATGGATTGACAAAGGTAACTGAAAAGTCCCGTCAACGAATTCCACCGCCACTGACAAATACCTTGTTGCCTAAATTTAGCAACCACATTCCTGATTCGTCCCTCCTGGATGATGATGAGAAAATATTGATCGTTCCTAGTGAAGAAAAAGCCAAAAAGGAAAGTTTCTTGCAACAAATACAACAATGCAAGAAAATCTTCAAGATAAAAATATCTCAGGCCCTAAAAGAAGATGGGGGAGAAGACCAATCAAACGGGAGTGAGGTTATCGGGGATGCCAACCCATCAAAGAATCAAGAGCTCATCCCTTTTAGCGACTGATCCAGTTTGAGCGTCCCCGAGTGGGGTGCCGAAACAAGAGGTGCCAAGGAAGTAACCTCTATTGCCAGCATCAAAGGCAACTTGACCACTAACAACTAAACTATCAAGCCTCAGATAACCAGGAAAGCGTAGATCTAGAGGATACGGTTGTGGGTCCCAAAAAGTCTGGGGATGTTATCATTTGCTTAGATTTATGTCTTGTTTTATTTTCCAGGCATTACTATGTTATGTTTTGTTCATTTATCTAAAAAAAATAAAAAAATAAAAAAATAAAAAAATAAAAAAATAAAAAATCAAGTCAATCTTATGATATACTTTACGTGAACTATGTAAGACATGATCTTGTTTCATAGGAGTACGTAGGTAGTCAGTAATGGCGCGATCTAATCATTACAAAAGGCACAAAACCCTTTGAACAATTCAGCAATCACAAGATACAACTCTTCAACAACTCATCAACCCCTGAAGTGCGAGAAGACTTGATCTCCTTTTGAACAAAAGTGCATAGACGGCTATCTTGGCGAACTCCATCTCATACCCGATGACATGTTCTCCGTGATAAAAGCCATAAATCAAGCCTTGCAGATCGAACCAAACCTAGTTAAACCATCACATCATAAACCAAGTCGAACTCTTAGGTCTAATTCAGTGGAATTTGACGGCTTCTCGACATCAATCATCAAAGCCAAAGCGATAACATGAAATGAGAAACACAACGAGGTATCAAATATGATCATCATCGAAGACATATAACCCAAGACGATGCGAAATGTAAATATAGAGAAGATTACTACAAATATTGATTCAACGATATAAAGTAACTATTCGATGACCCCTCTTATGACCCTAAAAAAGCTGACACCCTCAATTACAAGCCTTAATCAAGTTAGAAGAAAGGGATCATCAAAGCCAAGTGCACTTACAAGTCCTAAATGAGGATTGGGGCACTCCAAGCATCAAAGCTCAGTCTACCTAATCTCCATGTGGGTCATAAGGCAAAAGACTATTGCTATTTCATCATCTTATCAACCCACTTGTCGCACATACAATAAAGCAACTACCCTAACGACAAACAAGACTTGGGCAATTTCGGAAGCTAGACAAGTCAACATTGGGACCTTTGTAACAAACAAAAGTGGGGCAATTTCAGAAGCAAGGATAACTCGACACTGGGGGATTAATCAACCATTCCAAAAAGGAAAATGAGCAAGTCGACGCAAATAGCGCGATCCCATCAGCATGCGTCGTCATCATCAGAGCTTCTCTCATATCCTTTCATTGGTGATCCAACGCGATCTTTTTTTTTTTTTTCCAATTATAATGTTCTCAGAATACAACGATCCACATGTGAGGTACAACTCTTTCATTTCTTTATTAGTTTTTTTGTCTCCATTATATACATTTTAAGTATAGGTAAATCTGACATTAGAATCTTAGAAAGAGGTTTTAAAAGAGTAATTTTGTTTGGCTTGTTATGAATTAAATTAATTTTGATAAGCGTCCGTGGAGCAAGAATCACGAGTATGATTAGAAAATTAAGTCTATTCAACCTTTTAATTAGACATAACATCCTAATTCAAAGCACTATTTGGAGCATAATCAACCTTATATGCATGCCTGCATTTTGCGGTTGCCCTAACTTTTAGTTGTGGGGTATAAAACTATGATGACAACGATGACAATTAATGCAAAGTTAAAGGGTAAAAAGTGGCCAGCCCAACGTTTCGAATCGTGGCCTCGGTTACTCGAGTAATTAAATTTGAGGGGTGTCTTTACACCTAGTGCCCTATAACCATCTGATTTTGGAGTTATCGACCCCAACACTCGTTACATAGGTAACTTAGAGCTTAAGAAAATGAGCATTTTGAGGCGGAAGAAGGTGAGACCTAAGCAAATTTGAATCGTGGTCTGGGTTACTCGAGTAATTAAACTTGAGGGGTGTCTTTACACCTTGTGCCCTAAATTCATTTGGTTTGGCAGTCACCGGCCCAAAACTTGCTACATTGGTAACTTAGAGCCTAAGAAAACGGACCCCGCACAAGGTTAGGCGAGGAAAAAATAGAGTAGACCATTTAACTCGTCTCGAAGTGTGGCATTTATTACTCGAGCAAGTAAACCCGAAGGGGTGTCTTTACACCTAGTGCCTTAAAGCCTTTTGGTTTGGGAGTCCTTGGTTCAAAACTAGCTAAATAGGTAACTCTGAATAACCTACGAAAGCGAGACAAGTTGAGCGAGAGGGAAGGAGTGAAAAGAAAATATGGAGTAAAAATGATGATTTTTTTTGCGAGATCAGAATGAGATCCTCTAAAGTTATGGAAGAGAAACCCCTGCTAAGGGTTGCGTCACTCATAGTGCACATGTCATATAACATTAATTGTACGAATAATTGTGACACCCCCAAATCCTGGTACTTCATTTCCTCAAGATTTGGTGTTCACTTAATCAAAACATTCATTTTTAACTACCCAATTATAATAAAATTGAATAATAAAAACCTGCCCATACAGGATTAAACTTAAATAAAAATCTCCCAGGTTATCTAATCTTTAACAACAATCATTCAAATGCGGAAATTTAAATAAACTTCATTACAATCTTTAAACCAAAGTCTGAAAGTAAACTATCAAAACTATTACAAGTCTTCAAAGATTTATTCATCTTTCCTTTTCCCTTCATCAAAAGCTAGGTACGTCACCCGCTTCAACTTTAATCAGAAGAAATTTTACGAAAAAGAGTGAGCAAACAAGGCCCACTTGAAATAACAATAAGTAAATCTTTAAACTTTTACATCAATTGCCAATATTAGGCTCAATAAATGAACAATGTGTTCTATTAACTTTCTCGAAAATTATAACATTCAATTGAGGGTCTAATGACCATGAATTATGTCCACAGCTTATAAGTAATCTTTCAACTTTAACTTTAACAAATCGTAAGACTATAAGGACTCCACGTACATTTAGGGGATCAACCTTAAATACAATGTATTGTGAACAACCGCTTTCAACGCTAAGCGTAAACCTCTATTAAAAGAGTTGTTCATCTCAGTATTTAGAATACAAGTCCGCACCAAAGTAAGTTTGGTTTGGATACATTACAGGGTAATTTATAATTCAACGGTAATCAACTAAGGATTAGTTGATTACAAAAGACACAACTGTATGCTATTGAATAATCATAACTGAATTGATATTTGTAAATTAACATCATGCTTTAGGAATAATCTAATAGCATAAGCATGGAATAATCATAACATTCAAGGTTATTGAGGATTGGGTACTAAACATGCATCATGAATAGTAAATTGAACGACAAAGTTGCTCATCACTAGAATACAGTGACTCGCATGCTAACTAATGAGTTACATATTAAGGAAACTTGTTCAATAATAAGATGTAAGATGTAGAATACTTGCATCCTCATGAACCAATAGATACAAAAGCTTTATCAATAATAAACAATCTAACTCCACGAAAGTGTAGAGTTAGCAACTTGTATAATTGAAATGGAATTAAAAGCAATAATGTGCTCAATGAAATTAAACTTGTACAACGAAGTTTTAGAGTTAGAAAACTTTCCTTTAGCACAAGCTAAACCTTACAACTTGAATCAATACCCTATACATATGTCATCATGACATAATTAGTCATTACCAACATTTTATTTCTATATAAAACAATATATACATCATGTAGGTCAAATCACCCATTCACATAATCAAACTATATTAATACTAGTTAACACTTGATAACATGCTCATTCATAGTTTAATACTACTGAAATCATCATTTAGCATTCATATTATTAACACATAACCTTTATTTTCAAAATTTGTGTAATAAACAAAACTGCTATACGAACCTTCGCTAACTTCATGATTGGCTTACTACGGCCATACACTATGGTTGGTCTTTGCTTGTTATTGAAGTTGAGGCCACTGGCGTATGGCCAAGTGACTATGACATAAAACTTATATACGGGCAGATTACGACGCCAGAGTCCAGAACTCGGCGACCAAGCTCTAAGAACAAAGATGAACAAAAGCCAAATTGGCCTACAAGCTCCAATCTAATAGACTAATTAACATGTAATTTACACATAGACTTCATGTAAACGTATTGTGAAGACTAGTAACATGTTCCTACCCAGAAAATAGCATAAGCATCAAATTTACAACACCCAATTTCAATGTTTTTGGCAAAAACTCCATTTTTGATGTTTTCAATGAAAATCAACACTGTGATTTTGTTTTTCAATCAAAACAGAGATTTCAAAACACCATAGTTATGATTATACATACTCTATCAAATTCAATAATCAATTTATCAGTTTAACAACTAACTAAACCTTAATTTCTACTTTAAACTAAGCCATATTCATATATATTTTTATATGAACTTACTGTAATATATTTTCTTCCACAAAACCCATACATACATGAACTAGTTTTTCTATAATCATATATAAACTCATGAAATCATCTTAAAATCAAGAATTTATCATATAACTATAAACACCACCAATTTATCTTTTATAAAAATTTCATAGAGAACTTTTTGGAGAAGAAAACTAAACTTTAAAATTATAAAATACAAGGATTAATATCCTACCTTTGATTAAGAAGATGATGGCTATTCTCAAGCTTCTTCTCTCCAATTTCTTTCTCAAAACCTGTTAGAATCACTCACTTTTCTCTCTATAGTTTTCTTCTTCTCTCCCTTTTTCTTCTTCTGAGTTTTCTTTCTTCCTAACTCTAATATACGTAGAATAATATAACGTATATAGTAATAATGTAAGACCCCAACTTATTATAAATAAAATTAAATTTCCTCTATTTATTATTTTGAAATAGTAAGGGTTGATTTGATTAATGTGGTTAGTTGTGGGTAAAATGCGCAAATATTTTAAATAAGCAAGTGGTTATAAAATATTCATTTTTATCGGAGAATATTCGTTTGGTCGTGGAATATTCTTACTGTCGGGGAATATTCGTACGACGGCGGAACCTTGTGTGGGCCCCATAACGGAAAACGATTGGATGAAGAAAACGACAAGTATAAGTTGTTTATAAATAATGGCGCAGTTGTTATCGTTATCTTGTTGGAATACCGTTATGGTTAAAACACGATGTCGCAGCGTTGTTGCACAAGAAGCACTGCAGTATTGTACCAATTATTGATTCTTACGTAAGAAGGCACTACTCAATAATTGTTACAATAATTACCGCTCAAAGATTTTATTTTTGATTCAATAATTGTTGCATTGATATTCTATATTATCGTTGTTTTAATAATTGTCACTACACGATATTTTCCATTATCGAAGCAATAATTCATATTATCCTGAATAATATTATTAGATAACATTCTTTGGAAATGTCTAGAAAGTTCTGTCTACGGAGAGGTTTGGTCACCTAATTAATGCTTGCTTAGTAAGAGAAATTCTTATTGAAAGCCCCTCTTTCCGAGAAGCTGCACTCGTTGTCGATATTGTGATTCTGTAATATTATTTGTGAATAATTAATTATTAATTTATATGATGAGGAACATATTCATTTTATGTGGATATAGATGGAGAAAATTTTAAAGTGACAATTGTTGAAAATTGATATTTTATCTTTTCTGATAAAATAATATTTTATTATATTATTATAATATATAATGATGATATTTTTATAATGAATGTGGGATATATGAGTATATGAGGAGGAAGAGTATTTTGTTGCAAAAGTTGTTTAAAAACATGTTAAACATGTCTCGTGGGCCCATTTCTTGATTCGAAATTTGATTATAGCACAGTAAAATCGTCTGTTTTGGATTTTAATGGGTTTACTTTGGAATTTGGAAACACTGAAACTTAAAAAGTTGTAGAGAATGGAATTTCCTATGGAAAGGACATGAGGTTCAAATTTTTCTAACAAAAGGACTATTTATTATGAATTATTGAAGTTTCGAAGTTCCGAAATAATTGATTTTTGGAAGTTTTAATTATTTTTTTCAAGGAAAACGTTTTTGGTGAGTGAAGTGGGTCTAGAATGTGACATTAATGGTTGAATTCAGATCTAAAAAGGTTGGCGTAGGAAACTTAACAATATATATTAATATTATATTAAATTTTCTGCTTTGGTGTTCTAAGCATTTTCCTATAAATAGGGTGCTTAGGTTAGAATTGAAAATCACACCAGAAACTAAAGTTTTCTCTCTCTTTCTCTCTCGATATATTAAGCGTATTCTTGTGAGTATTTTAATACTTTGAGTGTTGCTATACGGTGCAAGTTCAAGTCATAGGTTATATCCGGTGTTTCAACTAGAAGTACTGTCTTTACGAGGTAAAGGATGTTATTTTCTTCATATATGATATTATTTCTTTCAATATCATTATGCCGAAGTATTGATCTGAACTTTTTATCAAATTTGGAACTATTTGTGTCGGGGTTACTATTCACGTATACGACACTATTCACGTATAGGACACTATTCACGTATACGGCACTATTCAAGAATACGACACTATTCACCGGAAAAATGAAATTTTCTTCTTTTTGTCCAAAATATCTATTATGGATACTAGCTTTGATTGTATCCATGTTTTGATCATTCTTGAATTTTACTCCACTATGATTATTTATGAGATATTTTTGGACATGGAATAGCTGAAATACGAATCCTTAATATTTATTCTTTTGTTTCACTGGATTCGTTTTCTTTAAAATATTTTTCATCATCCTCAGTCCTAAATGATGATATTACTGAATATCTTTGGCATGTAGTGCAAAGATGAATGATTATCGATGAATATCTTTGGCCAGTAGTGCAAAGATGAGCAGTGTTTAGATGAACATGACCAATCGATGAATATCTTTGGCTCGAGTGCAAAGATAAATATTTAATTCGGATATATATTGATTGATGTTACTGAGGATAAAATATCGACGATGAACTTTTAAATTCATATATAGAAGATAGTAGTTTGCATTCTTTACTTAACTCTTTTAATGAATTATTATTTCCGCTGCGAAGATTGATTTAAAACTGGTTGTCTATTGTATTCTATTAGATTTTTCCTTGTTGAAGACTAACGATAATTTGTTCTATGTTATCTTAGTCATAATATTCTTTACTGGGCTAGTTGAGCTCACCCTTTTCCTTTTGTTCCATTTTTCTTCTCGGGAGGCGAGAATGTAGCAGTACTAGTAGTCGGGTATGGAATGAAGGTTCTAGAAAGTCGTTTTAGTAGTCCTCACCATTTTTGTAAAATAATGTATCAATAATTGTAATGAGGACTTATTTGAGTGTGGATATTGTCTAGATGACAATATTTGTATTTAATCTCACAGCTTTTTATGTTGTATTAATAAAGTTGTAGTTATATCTGCATTCCATGTATTTTGGACGACTCGTAAATGGGTGTTGTATACCTATTTTGGGGGCTTCACAGTTGGTATCAGAGCTTAGGGATATGATCTCTAGCGGAGATCGGGGAATAGAACTAGGAGGGGAGAGACGAGTAAATCCTTCGCTAGTGTGTCCTACCTAAGCTTATTTGTTGGTCGGTCATAATATAGGGTTATTATGTGATTTGTTAAATTGTTTAATTAACCCTTATTTTATGGCAGTATTTAAGAATGGCAGCTTAGAATATTAACGGTGGAGTTAATGAGACCGTGGAGACGCATGTACTCACCAACGAGGAGAACGTGCAACAGGCTGGCAATGTTCCTCCTTAAACAACACCACTGATCAGACAATGAACGACGGGATGTTTAGGAGCTTTTTGCAGTTCATGCAAAACCGCACGAGGAGACTTCGTGTACGTAATACGGTGGAAATGATAGCAACGCGCGGCTTGTCACAACCAAGCAGCTCAAAGAGTTGGGACCACCAGAATTTATTGGAAAGTCGGATCTGATCAGGGCAGAGACGTGGGTTAAACAAATTACCAAGATATAGTCTGGTGCCTGAGCGTGGCCTTAGGCTCGATAACAAATTGGATGGCCAGATGAATGCCATGATAAGTGCGATGAAGTGGGTGCACTTCACCAAGCCATCGGAATCCGCCGTGGTAGCGGTCGTCAAGGAGTTTTACCCTAATGCCATACCAGATGGCCCGCCGGCAGCACCTGTGAGGGGGAAGTTAATCCCATTCGATGTCAAGGCCATCAATGCAGTGTATGGGACTCCAAATTTTGACAAGCGTGATTACAGGGAGAATGGGATTCGGGGCTACCAATCTGATGACATTATTAACAAGCTCTGTAAGCCCGGGACAGTTTGGAAAATAAATGAGTTCACTGTCGAGGGCACATCTTTTCCTTCACAGGCACTTAGTTGTTATGGTAAAGCATGGTACGCCTTTATCTGTGCTAATATTCAGCCTACATGCCATGTGAGTGATGTCACTCGGGAGAGGGCGACGCTTCTCTATGCCATTGTTATGGGGTTGAAGGTTGATGTGGGGGCTTTGATAAATGAGTCCATCAAAAAGGCTATCAAGAGCAAGGTCAAGTCTGGCCTTCCCCACCCATCTCTTATTACCCGTCTATGCAAAAGGGCTGGTGTTCAGTGGGAAGTAGAAGATGTCACCCTCCCGCCAATGTCAGTCATTGATCATCAGTTTATTAGTCGCATGCTGTCTGGGATGGGGCACCATCGCATCCCCGAGGCGAAGGATTTTTGCCGGCACCTCTGTCGCCGCCATCTGATGAGCCCCAGCCATCCACTGAGGCAAGAACCTCTACTCAGGCACCAATTTCTCCTGCTGATGTCATTAATTCTGGGGCCCTTGCGCAAATTATGAATAGTATAATTTTTTTGCACTGCAAGGTTGACAAGGTCGCCCAGTGGCAGAGCCAGTTCTTCCATTACCATGCCGAGTTCGCGGACACACTAGTCAATATTCATGTTGCCCAGGGTGGTGATGACGCGAACTTTATGCCATTCCCATTCCCGACGCCTCCTATTTATGTTCCTTATCCGCCGTAATTTTCGCCGCCTGCTGAAAAGGCACGCGTTAATGAGCCAGTCAATGTGGAAGGTGGTGATGGTGAGGATGATGATGATCTGGAATTGTTCGGTGCTGATGAGGACTTTGGTCTGGATGGTGATGATGCTACGGGCGGTGATGAAGGAGGCCAGTGAGGACACGGCCCACAGTTCAAGTTTGGGGGAGACTTCCTTTTATTTAGTTATTTATATATGAATTGTGTTAGTTTTATCTTATTTCTATTTCAACTGTGGTGTGAGGTTTGGAGTGTTAAATTTGGGCTTGGTAGCCCCAGACTTGTGGTTTAATTTTATTCTATCTATAGTGTTTATTATTGTGGTAAAGCTTTTGGTTTTTGGATGCATGTTTTTGCTTAGTAGTATTTTTAAATACATTTGAATGCATGCTTGTGGTTATATCTTATGCCCAGTGTTATTATCATTTTGGGATTGCATAGTTAGGAATACCTTGACTAAGTCAATACCTTGGCTAAGTCAGTTATTGTTTTGCCCAAGGCCTCATTTTTGGGTTTTACATGGATTAATTGGTATACTTGTTGCCATGTGTTTGGTTTTGCCCTGTGTTGATAAGGGTAGTTTATAACTTATAGTTTTTGCTTATTACTTTTTGATTAACTCTAGCCCCTAGTCTCTAATTGTCTATATGCTGGGTTAGGGTAGTTTAGCATTTAAGTTTTGATTATGGCTTATGATAAGCAGCGATAATTACTTTGTTCTCTTAGAATAGTGTAAGGCTTATGCGAACTAGGGGCATGTTATAAATCAAGACTGTTTTGAATCCATTTATTTAGCAAGCACTGACCAATTGCCTTTTCTAGCTATGTGTCCAAATTTAGGTTGTCTTGTTATTATGTTAAAAATTTGTGCACTGTTAAAAACTCTCTGATTTCAAGGTAATAAAAGAATTGAGAGGCTTTTACACTTTCGGGTCTAAAGTGAAAAAAAATTTAATAACAGTCCTACGGTGGGTTGAGATGGAGCGTGGAAACGCACTCGCCTATAAACGCAGGCTGGTAAAATCTATTCTGTACTTATGTTGTTTACGTGGCCTTTATGCTTGAGTTATTAGATTCTTAGGGGTGTTCTACACCTAATGCCCTAAAGTCTTCTGGCTTGGGAGTCATTGATCGAAAGCTTGATAATGGGTTCTCTGTTTTGCCTAAAAGTAATCAAGTACTGTCTGAGTCAGAATTTACTTCATTTTCTAGAACTTTTTGATCCTTTCTTGTTTTTGCCTCTTGTTCTTACTGCTTGTTATTATAGTGGGTTGCATAGTAAGCTTATTGGTTATCACAATCGACTGTGTGATCTTATTTTGGGTTCTGGTTATTTTTGATAATTGATATGCACACATACACAGTATGGATCAATTACAGTCTCATGTTTATTTAAAAGTCATTAAGCCCTTGGTTGCATGCATTTTGTTCTATTCTCTAGGAATGTTATGGTTGTGCTTAGAGGCCATAAGGTTAGTCTTTAGGAGTACTCTTCATTTGTATCTTGCGATAATAGGTATGAGTGTTTGTTAGTTTGCTTGAGGGCAAGCAAAAGCTTAAGTTTGGGGATATTTGATGAGTGGGATTTATACCCGCGAATTAGTCCCTTTTGTTCCTTAGGTTGTTGCCTGTTTTCAATCTTTTATGTAGCTTTTCTATATTTATATTAGTGCTAAGTTCAAATTTTCTACAGACTTGTTTTGCAGAGTTTCTTGGTCATTTTTCTCAGATCTTGGCGCCACAAATACAGAGTCGCGCCCTTGAAATGCCAATGCAAAAGCTCCTCTGTCCTTTAGCGCTTTGCTTGGCCTGCATGTCGCACCCCGACGCCATGCCCGGGGCCAGTCTCGCGCCCCAGTGCCATTCACGGCACCTAAGTGCCAATGCCAGGCCAAGCTACTGTCCTTTGGTGCTGTGCATGAATTGCATCTCGCGCCACGACGCCAGGCACGATGCCAGGCTCGTGCCCCAGCGCCATTCATGGTGCCCCAACGCTGATTCTCGTGCCCCGACGCCACTTGTTAAGTCTTTGCTCGCGCCGCAGCGCGAGCTCCGGTTCCCAAATAGTAGCGAGCCTTTAATGACCTAGAAGAAAGAAGTAGACTATAAATACCAAGCGAAGCCGCCTGCATTTATTATCGAAGATTAGAACTTCGATAGAGAACTTATTTGCAGCTTAGACTAGGATTTTATTTCTATCACTTAGAAGAGAAAGAAGATGTGCTTCAAGGAGAAAAAGTTATTGCATTCGACCACGACTCAGTTTTTGCACTGTGAAGAGAAGATTTGGAGACAGAACATTTCTGAACAGTAGTTTTCTTATTCTAAATCTTTCATTTATTTGTGTATTACTGAGTATGGTGAATGTATTAAATATGTGTATTAGTACCATAGTTATGAACTAACTCCATTTTTAGGATTGCAATGTAACCTTTGTTTAGCTTAATCAACTTCCTCTCCTATTTTATATAACGAATCATTTTGGAATGGGTTGTTGTATTGATTATTTAATGACTGATTGCTTGATAAAGAAATTGGTATTGATAGTAATGAAAATTCACAAATGGACGTTATTATCTATCTTTGAATGCAGCAACACCTGTTATGACCATGCCGATGGAATGTGTGCATAATATGCTCATAGGATAGACATATCTCTATGTGCCTTGTGTGACCTTGAGACTTAGCTTAATGACCTTGACCGAGTTATTGTCACCAATAGACATATTGTGTTTTAGCCGGTTGGGGATATGCATTTGACCTTCGACAGAAGCGTATGCGTAATTACTTTTCTCGGTTGACCATTCCTTGATTCGTTTGTAATGTGGAGACTTAGGAGATTAGGCGACGCATTAGGGGAGTTGTAATCCTATCTTGACTTCCTAAGCACAACCACTTCTCTTATTCTTTAGCTTTAAACATATAGCTTAACCAACCATCTTAGTTTGCTTGTTTAGATAAGATTCGTAACGACTTTACCTTAGTATTTGTTTTCTTTTAAGACTTTATCCTCGTGGGTTCGACACTTTACTTACATATATTACTTGTGGACCGCGTATGCTTGCGCGCAATTTGGCAATAGCTAAATCAACCAACAGGAAGTCATGTTCAGAATCGTAGAGACAGCCTGCTTACGAGCCGACCGAGTATCTGCTGAAGCCAAGTCAAGAATCGTAGACTACACTCAGAGTCGTAGAGTCTACTGATCATATCAGTAGCAGAGATCATAGTCGAGCAAGATCAGATAAAGACAACAAGCACAACGACAGACATTGTAGAGTGTCAAGATCTAATCTCGGAGTCGTAGTGTCTGCACAACCAATGTTGAATCGTAGAGTGAGGAACTGTAATAACCGTGAATTTTAAGTCACCATGAATGTATGTACATTTTTTTTTACTTTGTGTTATATATGGATACATACATTTATGGATTTCATTAAAATGAAAGCCTTGTGACCTAATTATACATTAGGTAAGGATATTAAATAACCTAAGGGTTATGGTAACACCTAAAAAGTTAGTATTTTATATGTATACTAACTTAAGTGGGTAAACTTAGTATTTCAAGTGACTAATAATTTTAAACCTAATTTTGTAAATCTAATTAGGTTATGAGATAAAATCATATGTATAAGTAATTAAACTTCATATGATTGGAGATGAAAGCCCTAAATTATCAAATTGGGTAACATTATTAAAATTGTTGGACTATGTTTTTATCTAGCCCAAATCAATTAAAAGAAAAGCCCAAGGAAAATAAAATGTAATCCAATACTTAGCCCACTTGATTGGGGGTATTCTAGACATTTGATTAATCAAAATTGGGCATTTAAAATAAAAGCTAAATGGTGGATATTATGAGGATCCTAAGTGGATTAATTAATCTAGCTTGTCCATTAGTAGACATGATTAAACATAAGGACAATGTTGTAAGGCTCCCATTGGTTGCCACTCCATTATGCACATTTAATCATGTTTAACCTAAGGTAAGTAATAATACAAAGTGTTTTACCTAATGGGCAACAAAATGATTGTGGGAGAATTAATAATGAATTGCCCATTACATTTTGAATGCACATCTCATTCTTCCAACACTTCATTCAGATTCCAACATTTCATTTTCTCTCCATCTTCTTCATCTTCTTCTTCTATCTCTTGCTCCCAAGCTAGCCAACTTCAAAGAGAGAAAAGAAAGAGAGAATTTCATCCATAGAAAGAAAAAAAATATAGGAGTGCTAGTTGTTTATGCCCCTAAGTTTATTAGTTACTTTGGAAAATCAAGGAAGGTAGCCACTAAGTCAAGGTATAATGTACCTTCATCTTCTTCTCTTACCTTGTTTTGATAGCTTGAGTTTTGATGGGGTTATAGTACAACTACTCAAGATACACTAGTTATACATACCATCATGCATGGAACTAAGTATCTTGAGTGTTGATCTAAGGCTTAGAGGAAGAAAATGAGCATATGTTCTCCAAGGGTGAAAACTCTTGTTTTTCTTCCACTAAATCTTGTGTAACTCAAGTTCTACAACTTGGAATTATGATCCGTCAAGGGGGGTGCTAGATACATGAGTTATCTAGTAAACCCAAGTGGTAGATCACAAATCTAGTAAGTTTTGAAACCTTTAAGATTATTTTTCCCAAAACAGTCCACTTTATATGCTAAAGCTTTGAAACTCTAAATCAGCTACTGACTTGTTTTTCATGAGGCTGTTTCGGTCAGTTCCTTGTCTTGTAAAAATCTGGAAAAATATTACAGAGGTACCTTTATGAAGTTATCTACGCCAGAGGAAAAAGAACGGACACGCTTTCGAAAGTTATATATTGTGCGTAATGACTATTTCCGTAAAGGACTCCATAAATATTATCCTACGAATATCTCATCTGTATATACACTGGAAAATTCCAAAATTTTTACAGTAGCTTCATATATGTTAAGAGAGCATACCCTGAAAATTTCAGATTTTTCTGAGTAAAACTCAATTTATGAAAAATAGAGCAAGATCCGAGTGTTTTGGACACTCTAAAAATAGTAAATCATTTTCTAAAATTCTAGAAAAATTAGAGGATCATTGTTGGTTCATATTCTGTTAAAATCCAGAAGCTGAGAATTTTTGAATCAGTTTGCTATTTTTCCTAAAAATGATTAGGTTATGAATAAAAGGAAATAAATAGTTAAATGATGCCTTTAATGAGAAAAAAAATATGATTTTTATGCTTGAATGCTCATAATATATTATATCATGACTATCTTAGGGCATTTTGGTAATTTATAATAATAAATATTACTTATGACCTTTTATGGATATTAAATAAGAGGTTATTAAAGGATGAACAATTAGAATAAATTGTTTATTAATTTAATAAATCATTGAATATTATTATAATACTAATAATATTATAATATGATGTTGTTATGTAAATAAAAATATTAGATTAGAGTATTATTATTAAATAATAATATTCGAGATTAAATAAAATATTATTAAATGATTAATAATATTAGTAGTGAATAAAATATTATTAAATGATTAATAATATTAGTAAGGGATAAAATATTATTAAATGATTAATAATATTAGTAAGTGAATAAAATGTTAATAATATTAGTATTTAAAATGTTGGTTATTAAAGTATTATTAAACCAATAATACTAGAAGGTGAATTAATATTATCTAAGTTAATAATATTATGTGAATTAAAGGTAGTCGTTAATTAATAATAACACTATCTAGGCATGATAATGTTTATAAGAACTTATTGTAATGTATGATATCTATGTGATTACATAACTGATGTTATGCATCGACTAATTGAAAGACTAATTATAGGTCTCTCAAAGGAAGATAATTTAACTACATAAAGGATATAGAAATTTATTTCAGAGTCAGAACTCACGATCGAGGCAAGTTTCCTAACTCAACTTGATTATTATTTTCAAAGCATATTAGTGAATAATTATTGATGATTATTCACGCCTTTATTGATTATTGAAATTGCACTTTGTGCAATTGAATTCGCTTCTACCGCCATCGAACTGTGAATTAAATTAAAGTTCTTCATTTATGAACTGCTTATGGATAGATCTATGCTAATTGTATCGCCTAGATCAAGCATGTCTAAATTTGTTAAATCAAATGGATTTTAAATAACCGTTTTATTAATTGATATGGTAAGAACTCTCGACCGAGAAATGAACAAATTTGATTAAGGCATGATATCAATGTCGGATTATTAAGTGTTTATGCATAAATCACGGGTATGAAAGGTCGATCCCTTGAATACCAAAACTTTTTAAAAGGTCCAGCTTTAAATCATCGAGCACCTCGGCAAATGTTCATGGTTATTCAAAACCACTCACCTATGTTATTCAATTATCGAATATTCAATTGTTGATTATTAATTCATGTTCCTTCACAATCTTATATTATTGTTGAACATCAAGGCAATATTTCTTTCTAAGTCATGATATATATCCTTTGTCTTTATAAACTTGTGAAGCAAATTAGTTGCTTACTCTTGCTATATCATGACCTCTATTTTCGCTAAGCCCAAGGATCTAATGCGAAGGACAAGGGCAAGGGCAAGATCCAGAGTAATTTTAGAATGAATGTTAAATTAGTTATTATCTAATGGAATTTCTTGAGTAAACTATTTTGTATTATAAATGGTGTATTTAAAGTTAAGGTTAGAGAGACCTTGGGACCATGTTTTGAGACTTTTGTATAATGAACAATGTATGTTTATTATTTCAAATAGTTATAGAATGCTTATGATGATGATAGGATCGTGAGCACCTAATCGAGGTTAGAGAACCCGGATTTGGGGGCGCGCCACAAAGTTGGTATCAAAGTCAGAGGTTATAAACATTAGAAATGCGAAACCTAGGTTATAACCTTAGTAGAAAACTCTTACTTGAGTATGTTAGAGATGGATTGTGGAAATTCATCGAGTATGTGTTGTACTTAATAAAATATTATTTCATTTCATCAATGGATATATTTTATTGTAGTACTGATGTTGTATCCTTGTTTTATAGGATGCCAGGTGATAGTCGTGGGAGCCATTCTCAGACCAGAGGAGGTCGTCCCTGCAGGAGGTGCTCTGACACCTCAAGGATGTGATGATTAGTAACTCAAGAAAAAACTATGCTCAGAGCAAAGGATTTTGCAATTGAGGCGAGAATATGAACCATCAACACACGGAGCAAAGAAGATAAGGATGTCGCTTATCGTGCATGTATGGAGCTAGCAGAGATACGAGTCCAAATAGAGCAGGAGAGAAGGCAAAGTTCGCAAAGATTGAGAGTAGAGCATCCGGCGATGCAGAGAGAGTTTGACGAGAGATTGCGATAAGATACGGTGGAAGAAGCATTTCATAAGTCTACCAAACAGTGGACTCTATTAGAGATGGCACTGGATGCCATGAAGGTCGAGTGGAGACTTTAGGATCGGCATTAGACGCCACAGATGAGGGCCAAAGCAGAGCTGGGGCTAGGAGGGTCCACTCGAGATAGGAGAGTCTAGTCGATCCGCTCGACGAGAGTTCTCGAGAGTAGTTGCTTCCCTAGAGCCTCAGCAGGACACTGGGCAGGCCACCAAAGGTGATGATGATGATGATGGCCCAAATTGTAAATAGATGCATTAGTACCTTTCTTGTTGTGTAATAAGGTTTTATGTTGATGTAAACCTCAACAGTGTGAGGTAGTAAATGGTTAGGTACTTTCCTAATTGTGTTTGTAGGAGGTATCATTATGAGTTAATCCCATCTTTGTGTTAAATGGGATAGTAGCATTTATAAAATATACCGTATTAATCGTAAGTCACCAAGATTGGTGTATGAATATAAATGCAAGATTATTATGATATGTGTTAGAAAATTTTAAATAGTAAATTTTCTATTTAATGTTATGTGAATTCAAGAGACCGATTTGGAAAATGTTCTTTAAAAACAAACTTAACCCACTAAGTAGGAGAAAGACTTCCAAATCTCTAGAATTTAAAACTCTCACATAATGATCATCCGATTGTTTAAATAAATAGCGAGACATACACTAAGTAATCATATGATAATAAATCCGAGTAACGTGTTAGAATTTTTGTTTCACTAGATAATGGCGCCGCAGACGTGGACTCAGAACCAAGATATTGAAGAGTCGCTTAATAATGCAAATGATCTCAAACAAAACCCAATGCAAGATTTTATTAATATGATGGTTGAAGCCATGAGGAATCAAGCTCAACTCGCAGGAAATCAAAGCAGCACCCAAATAGTAAACTTTAAGGACTTCAAGGCAAGAGGACCGCCAGAGTTCGTGAGGAACAATGTACCCTGATATAAGCCCAAATGTGGGTAAAGGAGATTGAGAAGGCCTTCATTATTGCTAGAGTAGCGTAAGAATGTAAGACAATTTTTGCTACCTACTTAATGAAGGGGAGGCTAGCTATTGGTGGGATGCCAACCGTAACAAAGCCGAATCGAATCGTGACTTGGGAAGCATTCAAGAAGTTGTTCTTCGAGAACTACTTCCCCGAGAGTGTTCAAGCAAGAATGGAGATCAAGTTCTTGAACTAAAACAGAGAATATGTCAAGATTTAGTATGTCATGAAATTCAATGAATTGCTGATTCGCCCACATCGTGTGGACACAGAGGCGAGGAAAGCGAGAAGGTTTGAAAATGGACTAAAGCCGTGGATTTATAGTAAGGTAGGTAGCGGTTTTACAAATCACATCATTCTCAACTCATTGGAAAAAGCTCTTATAGCGTAAGGAGGAAGCGAAGCTGGTCTCAAGATACAATCTGGAGAAGAACAAGAAGAAAGCGTAAGGTGGGAATCAAAATGTCAAGAAGTGGCAAGTGGCAACAATAAGAAGCGGAAATGGAGCAAAGGGGGGTAGTAATCTGAGATGCAAAGAAGGAAGCGCAAAAAAAAGAAGCCTGCAGTGTGGGAACTGTGGGAAAGGGTCACTGGGGGGAGTGCTTGAAAGGAAAAATGATATGTTATACATGTGGGCAAGAAGGGCATACCTCACCCAATTGTACTAAGGTGAAGAAAGGAGGTTGCTTTAATTGTGGTGAAGTGGGACATCGGATCAAGGATTGCCCAAGAAGAAAAGCATGGATGGCGGAATGGCAACAGGGGCAATAACACAAAGACAACCAAAGGAGGACCAAATTTCAAAAAAATGTGCCAACAAAGACGGACATTCAATATGACAAAGGCAAGATGTCAGGGCATCCAGGAGGTGGTGTCGTATAATTCCGATCAATGATATAAATGCCTATGTGTTATTCGATTCGAGCTTCATGTTCTTTTGTATCCGATGAATTTGCTCAAAGATTAAGTTTACCTCATGAACTATTAGAACACCCAATGAATGTAGAAGTAGCAAACAAAGAAATTATCCCCAGAGACTACATCTATAGGAACTGCAGTGCTAATGTAAGAGGTTTTAAGCTTAACGTGGATTTGATACCGATTCGCCTTGGAGAGTTTGATGTAATCCTTGGGATGGATTGGTTATCAAGTCATGGAGCGGGCCATCGACCAGAAGAAAAGTGCGCATACCCAAAGACTCCGGTCATAAGTCAAAGGTGGTATTTTATGGCAAGAATCGCCAAGACAATCTTGTTGTCTCGACGATGATGCAAGCAAGGAAGTTGCTTAGAAGGGTTGTATAGGTTATTTGGCTCACGCCAGGATACCCGCAGAATCGAGGGTGAACCGGGTCAAATACCTATTGTAAGGGAATTCGCTGACGCTTTTCCCGTATGAAATTCGGATTGCCACCAGACAGAGAGATAGAGTTTGTTATCGATTTGGCACCGTGGACATCACCGGTATCCAAAGCGCCGTATCGTATGGCTCCTCGTAGAAATGAAGGAACTGATGGTTCAACTACAAGAGTTGTTAGATAAGGGATACATTCACCAAGCGATCACCATGGGGAGCACCACCTTATTCAGAAAAAGAAGGATGGGTCATTAAGACTTTGTATCGACTACCGAGAGTTAAACAAGGTCACCATTAAGAATAAATACCCATTGCCCAGATCGACGATTTGTTTGATCAACAAGGAAGGGGCAAAATACTTTTCAAAATCGACTTGAGGACCGGTTATCACCAACCAAGGTGAGACATGAGGATGTTCCAAAGACGGCATTCGTAACTCCTGATGGACACTTTGAGTTTCGTAATGTCTTTTGGGTTAACTAATGCACCAAAGAAAGATTCATGGATTTGATGAACAGAGTGTTTAAGCAAAGATTTGGATAAGTTTGTTGTCGTGTTCATCGACGACATTCGTATATTCCGAGACAGAGGAAGATCACGTCCGAACATCTAAGGAAAGTGTTGAGACGCGTTAAGGAGGGAGAAGTTGTATGCAAAGTTCTCCAAGTGTGAATTTTGGTCATGAGAGTGCAATTTTTTGGGTCACGTTATCGACAAAGATGGTGTTTCGTAGAGATCCAAAGAAAAGTAGAAGCGGTTATCAATCGGGAACAAATGCAAAGACACCGGCAAAAAATTAGGAGTTTCTTGGGATTAGCAGGATACTATCAAGATTCATCCAAGATTTTTCAAAGGTAGCATCGCCATTGACCAACCTTACTAGAAAGGCAAAGAAGTTCGCTTGACGGAAAAATGTGAACAGAGTTTCATGGAATTGAAGAAGAGGCTCACCAAGCACCTGTGTTGGGCTTTACCCGACAACACGGAGGATTTGTAGTGTATAGTGATGCGTCACACAAGGGTCTTGGCCGTGGTAATCGATGCAAAGATGGCAAGGTCATTACAGACGCTTCACGCCGCCTAAAGGACTATGAGAAGGGTTATCCGACTCATGACCGGAGTTAGCAAAGCAGAGTTTTTGCCTTGAAAATTTGGAGGCACTATTTGTATGGAGAGAAGTGTGAGATATATACGGATCATAAGAGTCTAAAGTATATCTTCACCCGTATGAGCTAAATATGAGGCAATACCGATGGCTAGAATTGATCAAGGATTATGATTGTGAGATTCTGCACCATCCAGCAAAGCAAATGTAGTGGCCGATGCCCCGAGCGTAAAAAGGCGAGAGAAGTTATTGAAGTTAACCATTCAAGAGGAATTGGTGAAGGATTTCAACGACTCGACTTAGAGGTTAAGTACCCGACGGAGGTCAATGAGAAATTATTTATCGTGGCAAATGAGCCCTACTTTATTAGATAAGGTTAAAGAGGCTCAAGAGAAGGACGAAGATCATGACAAAGATCAAGAAGCTTAAGCAATCAAGGGGATGAATTGAAATACAAGATTGATGGCACCGATCGCTAAGATTTGAAGGACGAATTTGGGTACCGCTAATACCGTAACTAAGAGAAGAGATTCTCGCAAGAAGCACATAATACGAGGTACTGATACACCTGTGAAGCACAAAATGTATCAAGACTTACGCCAACACTTTTGGTGGCCAAACATGAAGAGAGATGTTGCGTAATGTGTCAAGAAATGTCTAACTTGTCGAGAGTCAAGGCGTAACATCAACGAATCGAGTGGACTATTACGCCTTTTAGAGATTCCAGAGTGGAAATGGGAGCACATCACGATGGATTTTGTGGTGGGACTTCCAAAGAACGCAAAAGGGACACGATGCCATATGGGTGATCGAGATCGCCTTACGGTCGGCTCACTTTTTGCCGATTAAGATCGTGTATAGTCCGACCAAATAGCCAAACTATACATCAAAGAAATTATATCGAGACATGGCGCATCAAGATTCATTGTGCTCGATAGGGATCCGCTTTCACGCCAAACTTCCGGAAGAGTCTTCAAGAAAGAATGGGGACGCAGCCTACGGATGAGCACCGCGATCATCCGCAGCAATCGATGGGCAAAGTGAGAGAACGATTCAAACACTTGAAGACATGCTCGAGCTTGTGTGATGGACTTCAAGGGTAGTTGGGAGGATCATCTTCCATCGGTAGAGTTCAGATACAACAATAGCTACCACGCCAAAGATCGGAATGCCGCCAGACGGGCAATCGTATGGGAGGAAATGTAGAACGCCCAGATGCCGGGATGAAGTGGGTGAACGCCAACCGCTGGGGACCAGAATCGTGCAAAGCAGATCAGAGAGACCATTAAGGTGATTAGAGCCCGACCGGTAGCAACAAGATCGCTGTAAGAAGTATGCAGACTTACATCGCCGTAAGCTTAGATTTTGAGGTGGGAAGCCATGCATTTTTGAAAGTATCTCCTTGAAAGGAAAGATAAGGTTTGGAAAGAAAGGTAAGTCGAGTCCGAGATTTATTGACCTTTTGAGATCTTGAAGAAGATAGGCGGGTGCGATTTAGGTAGCTCTCTACCTCCCGAATCGAACATATTCATAATGTGTTTCATGTGTCAAGCACGTACCATATAAGCCTCGACATAAGCATGTGATATCGCATTTGAGCCAATTCAGTCGAAAAAGATTTATCGTATTTAGGAAATTCCAAATAAGTTTTAGATAGAAAGGAAATGTAAATTGCGTAAATAAGGTTATACATTCTCGTAAAAGTTCTTTGAGGAACCACAATGTCAAGAAGCTACGGGGAACTTGAAGAAAGGATAAGAGAAAATTACCCACACCTTTTTGAGTAACCTTATATGTAATTCCTGGGACGGAATTTTATAAGGGGGGGGGGATGTAATAACCGTGAATTTTAAGTCACCATGAATGTATGTACATTTTTTTTACTTTGTGTTATATATGGATACATACATTTATGGATTTCATTAAAAATGAAAGCCTTGTGACCTAATTATACATTAGGTAAGGATATTAAATAACCTAAGGGTTATGGTAACACCTAAAAGTTAGTATTTTATATGTATACTAACTTAAGTGGGTAAACTTAGTATTTCAAGTGACTAATAATTTTAAACCTAATTTTGTAAATCTAATTAGGTTATGAGATAAAATCATATGTATAAGTAATTAAACTTCATATGATTGGAGATGAAAGCCCTAAATTATCAAATTGGGTAACATTATTAAAATTGTTGGACTATGTTTTTATCTAGCCCAAATCAATTAAAAGAAAAGCCCAAGGAAAATAAAATGTAATCCAATACTTAGCCCACTTGATTGGGGGTATTCTAGACATTTGATTAATCAAAATTGGGCATTTAAAATAAAAGCTAAATGGTGGATATTATGAGGATCCTAAGTGGATTAATTAATCTAGCTTGTCCATTAGTAGACATGATTAAACATAAGGACAATGTTGTAAGGCTCCCATTGGTCGCCACTCCATTATGCACATTTAATCATGTTTAACCTAAGGTAAGTAATAATACAAAGTGTTTTACCTAATGGGCAACAAAATGATTGTGGGAGAATTAATAATGAATTGCCCATTACATTTTGAATGCACATCTCATTCTTCCAACACTTCATTCAGATTCCAACATTTCATTTTCTCTCCATCTTCTTCATCTTCTTCTTCTATCTCTTGCTCCCAAGCTAGCCAACTTCAAAGAGAGAAAAGAAAGAGAGAATTTCATCCATAGAAAGAAAAAAAATATAGGAGTGCTAGTTGTTTATGCCCCTAAGTTTATTAGTTACTTTGGAAAATCAAGGAAGGTAGCCACTAAGTCAAGGTATAATGTACCTTCATCTTCTTCTCTTACCTTGTTTTGATAGCTTGAGTTTTGATGGGGTTATAGATAAACTACTCAAGATACACTAGTTATACATACCATCATGCATGGAACTAAGTATCTTGAGTGTTGATCTAAGGCTTAGAGGAAGAAAATGAGCATATGTTCTCCAAGGGTGAAAACTCTTGTTTTTCTTCCACTAAATCTTGTGTAACTCAAGTTCTACAACTTGGAATTATGATCCGTCAAGGGGGGTGCTAGATACATGAGTTATCTAGTAAACCCAAGTGGTAGATCACAAATCTAGTAAGTTTTGAAACCTTTAAGATTATTTTTCCCAAAACAAATTACTTTTATATGCTAAAGCTTTGAAACTCTAAATCAGCTACTGACTTGTTTTTCATGAGGCTGTTTCGGTCAGTTCCTTGTCTTGTAAAAATCTGGAAAAATATTACAGAGGTACCTTATGAAGTTATCTACGCCAGAGGAAAAAGAACGACACGCTTCGAAAGTTATATATTGTGCGTAATGACTATTTCCGTAGAAGGACTCCATAAATATTATCCTACGAATATCTCACTGTATACACTGAAAATTCCAAAATTTTTACAGTAGCTTCATATATGTTAAGAGAGCATACCCTGAAAATTTCAGATTTTTCTGAGTAAAACTCAATTTATGAAAAATAGAGCAAGATCCGAGTGTTTTGGACACTCTAAAAATAGTAAATCATTTTCTAAAATTCTAGAAAAATTAGAGGATCATTGTTGGTTCATATTCTGTTAAAATCCAGAAGCTGAGAATTTTTTTGGAATCAGTTTGCTATTTTTCCTAAAAATGATTAGGTTATGAATAAAAGGAAATAAATAGTTAAATGATGCCTTTAATGAGAAAAAATATGATTTTTATGCTTGAATGCTCATAATATATTATATCATGACTATCTTAGGGCATTTTGGTAATTTATAATAATAAATATTACTTATGACCTTTTATGGATATTAAATAAGAGGTTATTAAAGGATGAACAATTAGAATAAATTGTTTATTAATTTAATAAATCATTGAATATTATTATAATACTAATAATATTATAATATGATGTTGTTATGTAAATAAAATATTAGATTAGAGTATTATTATTAAATAATAATATTCGAGATTAAATAAAATATTATTAAATGATTAATAATATTAGTAGAGTGAATAAAATATTATTAAATGATTAATAATATTAGTAAGTGAATAAAATATTATTAAATGATTAATAATATTAGTAGAAGGGATAAAATATTATTAAAGATTATTAATAATATTAGTAAGTGAATAAAATGTTGGTAATGATTTAAAGTATTATTAGTGAACCAATAATACTAGAAGGTGAATTAATATTATCTAAGTTAATAATATTATGTGAATTAAAGGTAGTCGTTAATTAATAATAACACTATCTAGGCATGATAATGTTTATAAGAACTTATTGTAATGTATGATATCTATGTGATTACATAACTGATGTTATGTATCGACTAATTGAAAGACTAATTATAGGTCTCTCAAAGGAAGATAATTTAACTACATAAAGGATAGAAATTTATTTCAGAGTCAGAACTCTACGATCGAGGCAAGTTTCCTAACTCAACTTGAGTTATTATTTTCAAAGCATATTAGTGAATAATTATTGATGATTATTCACGCCTTTATTGATTATTGAAATTGCACTTTGTGCAATTGAATTCGCTTCTACCGCCATCGAATCGTGAATTAAATTAAAGTTCTTCATTTATGAACTGCTTATGGATAGATCTATGCTAATTGTATCACCCTAGATCAAGCATGTCTAAATTTGTTAAATCAAATGGATTTTAAATAACCGTTTTATTAATTGATATGGTAAGAACTCTCGACCGAGAAATGAACAAATTTGATTAAGGCATGATATCAATGTTTGATTATTAAGTGTTTATGCATAAATCACGGGTATGAAAGGTCGATCCCTTGAATACCAAAACTTTTTAAAAGGTCCAGCTTTAAATCATCGAGCACTCGGCAAATGTTCATGGTTATTCAAACCCACTCACCTCATGTTATTCAATTATCGAATATTCAATTGTTGATTATTAATTCATGTTCCTTCACAATCTTATATTATTGTTGAACATCAAGGCAATATTTCTTTCTAAGTCATGATATATATCCTTTGTCTTTATAAACTTGTGAAGCAAATTAGTTGCTTACTCTTGCTATATCATGACCTCTATTTTCGCTAAGCCCAAGGATCTAATGCGAAGGACAAGGGCAAGGGGCAAGATCCAGAGTAATTTTAGAATGAATGTTAAATTAGTTATTATCTAATGGAATTTCTTGAGTAAACTATTTGTATTATAAATGGTGTATTTAAAGTTAAGGTTAGAGAGACCTTGGGACCATGTTTTGAGACTTTTGTATAATGAACAATGTATGTTTTATTATTTCAAATAGTTATAGAATGCTTATGATGATGATAGGATCGTGAGCACCTCAATCGAGGTTAGAGAACCCGGATTTGGGGAGAGCTCACAAATATCTTAGCAAGTCCACCATGAGAAGGCATCAAGTATCAAGAAGGGAGATCATAAACGCCATCATGGTGGCAAGCATGAGAAAGTTTCTAAGTACCTAGCAAAAGAGCTTACACTCATCTTAGAAACCCATCATGTACAGCCATCACGTATCAAGAGGAATGATCTTCAAGGCAGTTCATCAAGGGATCATCAGAGGAGGTTGAGTAACTGAAGAAGCTGAGCATCATGCAACACTCAACTACACTTTAAGGATGATTACGCCAAGCTACTAAGTACAGAAAATGTTCAGAGCATAAAGACATCTTAGCAGCTCAGCACCAACTCCAACAAACAAACAAACAACTCAACAACAAGAAGCCAGGGCCTGATGGGTCCTTGTCCGGAGGGACTAAATGAAGTTCCAAGCCTGCTGGGCTTGAAGAGTTCCTAGGAAACTAGAGAAGTTCCAAGGCTGCTGGTAATTTAGAATACAAGTCCTCACCAAAGTAAGTTTGGTTTGGATACATTACAGGGTAATTTAGAATTCAATGGTAATCAACTAAGGATTAGTTGATTACAAAAGACACAACTGTATGCTATGGAATAATCATAACTGAATTGATATTTGTAAATTAACATCATGCTTTAGGAATAATCTAATAGCATAAGCATGGAATAATCATAACATTCAAGGTTATTAAGGATTGGGTACTAAACATGCATCATGAATAGTAAATTGAACGACAAAGTTGCTCATCACTAGAATACAGTGACTCGCATGCTAACTAACGAGTTACATATTAAGGAAACTTGTTCAATAATAAGATGTAAGATGTAGAATACTTGCATCCTCATGAACCAATAGATACAAGAGCTTTATCAATAATAAACAATCTAACTCCGCGAAAGTGTAGAGTTAGCAACTTGTATAATTGAAATGGAATTAAAAGCAATAATGTGCTCAACGAAATTAAACTTGTACAACGAAGTTTTAGAGTTAGAAAACTTGCCTTTAGCACAAACTAAACCTTACAACTTGAATCAATACCCTATACATATGTCATCATGACATAATTAGTCATTACCAACATTTTATATCTATATAAACAAATATATACATCATGTAGGTCAAATCACCCATTCACATAATCAAACTATATTAATACTAGTTAACACTTGATAACATGCTCATTCATAGTTTAATACTACTGAAATCATCATTTAGCATTCATATTATTAACACATAACCTTTATTTTCAAAATTTGTGTAATAAACTAAAACTGCTGTCGAACCTTCGCTTTAACTTCATGTTTACTTATTTTCACGATTCTATTAATGGTTGGCTGTCTGCTGATCTTCGAGATTAATGACTGTGCGCGAGTCACGAGCCATTGATTGGTGTTTGCGGTGTGGCCGGCGTTACTTGATGCCGAAACTTATCTTCTTTGGGCACACTGCGACACGCCAAAGTCCGAACCTACGACTAAGCTCTAAGACAAAGACATGAACAAAAGACAAATTGGACTACAAGCTCCAATCTAATAGACTACTTAACATGTAATTTACACATAAAATAGCATAAAATTCATGTAAACGTATTGTGAAGACTTCTAACATGTTCCTACCCATAAAATAGCATAAACATCAAATTTACAACACCCAATTTCAATGTTTTTGGCAAAAACTCCATTTTTGATGTTTTTAATGAAAATCAACACTGTGATTTTGTTTTTCAATCAAAATAGAGATTTCAAAACACCATAGGTATGATTATACATACTCTATCAAATTCAATAATCAATTTATCAGTTTAACAACTAACTAAACCTTAATTTCTACTTTAAACTAAGCCATATTCATATATATTTTCATATGAACTTCTTCAGAATATATTTTCTTCCACAAAACCCATACATACATGAACTAGTTTTTCTATAATCATATATAAACTCATGAAATCATCTTAAAATCAAGAATTTATCATATAACTATAAACACCACCAATTTATCTTTTATAAAAATTTCAGATAACTTTTTGGAGAAGAAAACTAAACTTTAAAATTATAAAATACAAGGATTAATATCCTACCTTTGATTAAGAAGATGATGGCTATTCTCAAGCTTCTTCTCTCCAATTTCTTTCTCAAAATTTGTTAGAATCACTCACTTTTCTCTCTATAGTTTTCTTCTTCTCTCCCTTTTTCTTCTTCTGAGTTTTCTTTCTTCTTAACTCTAACATACGTAGAATAATATAACGTATATAGTAATAATAGATATATTAAGTATAGGATTTTAACTGACATCAGTTAAAGAATTTTGAAAATCAAAAGCTATAAGGCTTGTTTGGCTAGCTAACTAAAAATAACTCATTAACCCTTACACTTTGTTTGGTAAACGTAATTAAAACAAATGGATTAATCCTTATACCTTGTTTGATAAAACATCATTAGATTAAAGACTTAATATGCATTAAGACTTGTTTGGCCAAAACTAAATTAAAGTCCTTTAATTTATTTTAATAACTCCTTTATAGCAAGGTTATTAGTCACACTTCTACTTAATTAAATAATCAATTTAATCAATTCAAATACTAATCTATTAAATTACTTTAACACATAAATCATTAACACAAAGCTATAATTTCTTTTATAATTGTAATTTTATTCGACCAACTAATATTTTAAATTACAAATTCCCATTTAAAATATTATAATTTATTTAAATCACTATAAGCTCTCTAGCTTACTTATTAAATCAAATTGGTATATAATCTCATAACAATTAATTTTCTTAGCTCCTTAATTATTTATTCAACAAATAATTAACTAAACCACATCAACTCAAATTGCCATTAAATACTTATATAATTCAATAAATATTTAATATTGCAAATAAATATTTAATATTTAATATTTAACAAATAATTAACTAAACCACATCAACTCAAATTGAACAATTATTTATTCAACAATAAACATATCCATTAAATACTTATATAAATCAATAAATATTTAATATTACACTTTAAAATTCTGGAATGTTACATACCCGACACTGTGGATACTGCCGCATCCGATGAAGTCTTTGTCTCCATCCACACAGAATACTCTGGTGAACAGCCTGGATGGCTAACAGAAAAATTAGCTATCTCACGCTGATCCCAACATGCATACACCCTGGATTGGTCCTCTGCTGATAGATGGCGAGAAGCTAAACGCTGACCTAACGCCTCATTAAAAGGATGGAAGTCCTAGAACTGGTCAAACTGTGACATCACGGCTAGTGGGTGGTAGGTAGTCATGCCCCTCAAACCAGCCAGAGGGAGATAATCCATGCCCGGAGCATGAGTAATAAAGCTATAGGGTGAATATAAACTAAGCCCTGTGCACGGCAGGATGCCAAACGGATCTCTGATCTCTGCCAGGAATATCAACCAAGACATATCGTCTATAACTCCGATGGCTAAAAGGAGTAAGACATAGCTATATAATGGGTAAAGCAATACCCGTGTCGGCGGAAAGTACCAATCGGTCTCAAGTGTGACATAAACCACATGAATAGCATGGTGAATCGCTCAGAAAATACCCACGAAGGGTAGGTCTTTATAAAGCGTGGTCGACCTCAACGTCTCCACCACAATCATCGAAATGATAGTACGACCCTCCCTGAGAGCTCTCACTGCCATGATAACACCGATGTCCAGCTCATCCATATACCGTGGGATGTATACATATGCCACTATGCACATCACAAAAACATCCACTCTGGCTAAATGCCACTGATCCTCTGGTGTGGTGAAATCCCCAGAATGTCGTGTGTAGCTGTCCAATAAGCCAAACCTATCTATCAGGAAATGCTGGGATAATACATGACCGGATGTAATCTCATCCTCCACTACTCTACGCTGTAACCTGCTGAGTGTGACGACCCAGAAATTCGGGTTGTCCATAATTTAGGTTTAAAGAATTAGTTATTAATAAACCTAATTTTTATTAATACTATTCTATGCTATGTGTTTATTAATCGTTCTAGAACCTATGATGATTATAAGTCAGGAGTATTTTGGCTACGAGCTAGTCTGAGCGAGTAATAATTTTCAAGACGAAAATAAGATTTTTTTGGGAACAAAATATTTTTTGGGGAAAAAGACGAAATAGGCACTATTCATTCATTTCTGCTCGGAGATTTATTTTGAAATTTCAAGACTTTAATGATTACGTATAATTTTGAGACGTGATGGAATATTCAATAATATTTCAGTTATGGCAAAAACAAAGTTTTCGCCTGTAGACTCAAAACCCAAGGGTTAGGAAAAGTGAGTTCCGAAGATTTAATGTTTACGTATAATAATTAGGATTATTATGCATGAGGAATACGAGTATAGCAAAAGGATTGATACGACGTATAATACGATTATCGTACAAATTAAATACAAAGAGAATAAGAGAATACAAGAATGAGATGCGTAGAATACGATTAGTCTTAATGGCTAAGTAAATAATAAGTTAAGTAATGACTAAGAAGACTTAAGAGCTAAGTAAACTTAAGGGCTAAGATGACTTAAGAGCTAAGTAAACTTAAGGGCTAAGAAGACTTAATGGCTAAGTAAGTGTGGAGGCTAAGTAAACTTAGGGCTTAAATAATGAATAGTAAGGAGGTTAAGGGGGGCGAAATGACTAAACTACCCCTAACTTTGGTTTTCTATAAATAGGAAGCTCATTTCTTTGTTTTTGGGATTTTGAAAATCATAAGACACTTGGGAGAGAGAGAGAGAGAGAGTTCGGATGGGAGGAGGAGGAGGAGGAAAGGCTAGCCCGCGTACAAACTTTGTCCAACGGGAGAAGATTAAAGGAGAAAGGTAATCCGAAACCTTATCTCGTATATTTTTTCTTTAAGTTTTTATGTTTAAAAGCATAACTTAATGAAGATAAGAAGTAGATAAGGTTATAGAGGATTTCATATGGTTGAAATCATGAGAAAAGAAGAAATAAGAAATTAGAAATTTAGTTAATAAATTTCTTAAGGAAGTATAAGATTCGTAATGAATTAGAACGATCCGAGTGGATTTTATGAATAAGTAGGTGAAATAAATAAGGAATGGTGTTCTATAACATCAAATTCCAATAAAAAGTGAAATCGTAATCCAAATATCGATTAAAATGAAGAACGAACGAAGAACACGAAGAACACGCGAAGAACACGAAGAACGTTGTTGATGGACAAATTTAAAACCATCGTAGTTTAATTGTTATTGATGGACAAGTTTAAAACCATTGCGTATAAGTTAGTTGCTTATTGCTTGGTTAGGAACGGTAGAAACGTTCATGAAGAACGGATTAAAATGTAGCTATAACGAAGTTATGGCGAGATTTCGTAAAAGACAAACGAGAATTAGAAAGTTAGTAAATGAATCTGAACGTGTAGGGTTTTATAAGGAAGTAAGAAAACATGGAAAATGTTAGTCATAGACTCAAGAACGAATGAGTTCCGAGTTCGGATGACCGAATTACGGACGAGCGAACGAAGAGTGTTAAAAACGTAAAATAAACGAAGGGTGAAGATTAAGCCAATCGAATGGCATGCTAACGGATTCAAAACGAAGTTCTGTCTGAGGGGTATTGAAGTACGTAAGATAAGGAAGAGAATGGATTTGGAACGACCCCGTTCTGAGTTATAACGAAGGAGTTATGAGATCGGGAAGTAAGCGTCTCAAACTTGATTCAAGACTTAGAATATTTTCTAGGGTTTAGGCTCAGCGCCGCAGTGCCGGCTGAGCTTTGGGAGGTGGCGCCGTAGTGCGAGCTCGGCCATCAACTCCTGGAGATTGGCACTGCAGCGCAAGAGATAACAAAGGGTTTGGCACCGCAGCGCCAGAGCAAAGGAAGAGGGAGATTGGGGCGGCCAGTAAGCGCGAGGTAAAGGAAGGGCACAGCCACACGGCCAGCAGAGCAGTAGGTAAGGCCCAGTGAGGAGAGTTTAACTACTCAACTCTTGGGGGAAGTGTATGGATAGATAATAAACATGCAGTTCACGTAATATAACACTTAATCAAGTGATTTAAACCTTTAGTAAAGGTTGAACGGAAAGATTGAACGAGATTAAAAGACAAAGAATATAATCGCGGGTTACGTAACCGATGTCCGGGGACCGTAGTCGGGATGAACGAACGTGAGGGATTCCAATGGTTGTGATTCCTTAGACGTTGAGTGACGAGGGTAATGAAGAACATTTCGATGTTATGTCATGATAATGAGAGATAAGTGTGAAGCGTATAGACGATGTGAACGCAACGTTGTTGCGATGAACGATCGATCTTAGCATACAACGATTAGTATGGCTTCGACACTAAGAACGAGTAATGAACATGGGGTTCATGTAATGGATAACAAAAGTATTAAATAAGAGATGAATTATCAAGAAAGCCGTAACAAATGGTAATAAGATTAATGAAAGCCGAATGTGAGTCGATAAGGAATTAATCCTAAGGTATGTCATTTAGTTGCCAAAAAGCCGTAAAGAATAAGAAATTGACTTAACGAACGTTATAGTTAATGGTTCAGATAAGTTAAGAGAAGTTAGGTTGTGGTACAATCGTAACCTTTGATGGTTGACATATGGGAGCTGGGCTAAACAATTCCTTCAGAGAGCGAAGGTATATACAAAACTGGCAACCGATCTATCTCACTGTGTGGGCAGTGTAGATGAGACGGGAACTTGTTTGTTGGTTGTTTGTGGGAAACCACTCAGAGTACCATATGGACTACTAGCAGAGTAGCGATGTGTGTTGAGTCCTAGAGAAGTTATAAGAAGAAGATAAGAATATAAATCATCCAAGATGATGAATGTATGAGTAAGACATCTCCGTATGTCACAAAGCCGTAAACTGGTAAAGGAAGTTAGTCGCGTAAATTTATATTGCAAGAACGCGAACTCTAAGAAGTAAAGTTAAGTAAACCAATGCGTAAGTTCAATATATGACTAATTGGTGTTTATGTTTTCTCCTTATGTGTTATATAGGAATTGGAATGAACAGTTCGGTTAAAATTTGTGGTAATGCGTAAAAGCAAGTTTCCTAACTTCATTCATATTACATGAATGCTAGTTTCTTAAACTTCTCAGATATTGAACTTGAGAAGTCTTGTCTATGTGCATATGTGCGATGTATGTACAAGGTGATAGTATGTATGAGGCCTTGTGCCACAATTTGAACACTTCGGTGTTTCTAAGATATGAATTGTTCTGTGATTGAGCTGTTCAATACAAGTATGTACTATTTATACATGAACCGTTATTGTTAAGTCTCTGCTAATGATTCTAGCCAGACAGGATGTGTATAAAAAAGGTAGAGGGATGAAAGTATTCCAAAGTGAAAATGATTGATGTTTTAGGATGATAGGAATCGAGACTATTCCTTTTATTCAAGCTGCTTCATAACCTTTGTTCGGTTATCGAAGTTCTAAAGAAATATTTTAATTCTAAAGTTGTTTGTTCAACTGTTATGACTTGCTGGGCAATTGAATGCTCACACTTGCTTTAAATGAAAAACAATTTTCAGCGAACAAGGTTAGAAGAACTTAAAGATCCCAGAAAGATCAAGTCGACGGTATCCAGATGAAGTACCATTCAGAAGGTGAATGAGCGAGAAGATCAAGTGAAGACTTGTAATGTAGAAAGATAAATCTGAACAATAGACTAGTCTAATGAACTATTATGTATCCTTGCTGGCGGATAAAAGTCACTCTTATAAGATGAAATGAATAATGTATTTATTATTATTTGTAATGAAAAAGGTTATAAGGTTTCCAGAACCTGGGATTTGAGAGTGTATGTCGTTATATTTCAGTATATATTGATGTATGTTGGATGAAGGATGTACTCGTGCCGTACGGAATCCAGGTGATAAAAGTACAATAATACGCGTGGTTGCACAGTAGCACACAGTATTGTACAGTATCTTTGATTATTGATGCTTACGTGCGAAGTCACTCAGTTTTATTTAATTATTGCCACAGTAATTGTTGCATAGTATCTCATGCTATTGATTCAATTATTGTCACAATATTTTATATTATTAAATCAATAATTGAGAGGACAAAATTATTAATATTATTATTTGCATTATTGATAATGTATAGAAAGTTATGTCGAGGAAAGGGGTTTGGTCATTTAATTGCGCGTCAAGAAGGAGAAATCCTTATCGGAAAGCCCCCTCTTTCTTGAGAATGATCTGGTTGTTAATATTGTGAGTTATAATATTAATGATGAATGTTATTAAGAATGTGTTTTGTGAAGCCAAGTGAATTGAGAAAAATAGAGGGGATTTTTATGAAGTATTTGTTGTAAATTTGGCTTATTACTTGGACTCCCACTTTCTCATTTTTCAAAATCGTCGGGAGAAAGTTATCTCAGTTTTGTTTTATTACTTAGATATATATATATATATATATATAAGTTTTATATATATATATATATATATATTATATAAGTTTTATTTTTATGTAAACTACAATATATATTATATTTTATTTGCATAGTATTGCATAGTGTGTGCATAATGCTGCATAATAAAATCAAAATTATTTCGCAGAAATCGTCCGTGAAAATTTTCCTGTTCACCCATGATTTTCTAATTCAAATAGTATCCTACCATAGACACTCAAAATTTTACATACTCATCATTTAACATTACAGGGAGGACAAATTAAATCTTTTAAGAGGGAACCCTGAAAGACAATCAAAATCCATACCGGATACTACCGGAAGTTCAGCATCAACCCCAGATCACACTCTGGGAGTAACATTTCCAACCTCGGATGTAATCCCGAGGCATGTAGATCCAATACCAGAACACACACTGGAGAAGACCGATTAATCTCGGAGATAACCCCGAGGTATCCAGTCTCAGTCCCAACCATGGGAATAGCCACCAACCTTGGTGATAACCCCATGGGATGCAGTTTCGACGATAACCCCAAAAATGCTTATTTCAAATGCAACCAGCTTCAATCTCGGCGCTCACAATGAGATACACTACACCAACCCGGCAATAACATCGGGAAGACAGGCACATCTCAAAGGTGACATTGAGGACCTTCAACAAGTCTGACGATCCAATCTCAAATGAAGTCGAGCAACGTTTGTTTTATCGGTGAATCCGTGATAACACCTGGTGAGGGCAACATCGTCATCTCGTCAACATGATGCCACATCACGTCGTCTTATACATCTCTAAGCAAAAATGTCCCACAAGACTAACCAATCCCGAGTGACTATTGTGCGGGGTAACGGATGAAAGTTGAAGCTTGAAGACCGGAGGGCATCGTCCCATCTTCAATGACTTCGTACAAACTCTAATCCTATGCCATCGTACAACTCTCGACAACGGCGGTCCGAAATAGGTCTTGTGTACCTCAAACGGATGCCCGAATTGCACTTTTGAAAGTTTGAGTGGACATTACAGTGCCCGAGTGCACGTACTTCGAGACGACCTCACCCAAAAACCCAAGCCCACCCGGGTTGCCTCTGGTACACCTGCAGCTCAGCCGCAGGTACACCTGTGGCTAAAATGCCTATCAATAGAGGGCTTGGGCTGCCCATTTTGCAAGAGAAAAAGGCGAGGAAGCCCTGCCCAATTTGCTCTGCACTCACCCCATGTAGTGTACTTTCCCCTTTTAAACACCTGTGAGCTCATATATAGCCCTTTTGTACCTACAAAAGTTAGTGTTTACCCACTCTAAAGATATAGAAGTCTTCTTTAGCAGTCAGCTGTAAGCCTTCTCACACACTTTAGAGTCTTTCTCTTCATCTTTGACACACACCTTCTACACGTTGAGAGTCGTGTTGCTTGCTTTTGCTAGAACTTGATTCAGTGGTTTCATTTGATCATATATATATATATATATATATATATATATATATATATATATATATATATATATATATATATATATTTACATATATATTGACTAACATTATCGAGTTATGCCTCGATTGAGCCTGAACTTGATGCAGTGCGTTTCTTTTTTAATATATATATATATATATATATATATATATATATATATTTATATATATTAACTGTGTGTCGACTTTGTTCGATGAACCTAGACTTCGGTCTGGTGCGACTCTACAGGGGACTCCAGTAAGAGGACTTAAGCCGCTATTGCAATCTTTTCAAAACTGTTATCAGCTTATATGTGGATGTTGCATTTACATTTGATGAATGTGTACGAATGCATTTCCTTATTGCACTTAGTGCTTCGCACCATAACTGCTTGTGATGTTAGTGCTTCGCACCATAACTGCTTGTGATATTAGTGCTTCGCACCATATCTGCTTGTGATATTAGTGCTTCACACATGTCATCATTTTCACACACACTGGAGAAGACCGATTAATCTCGGAGATAACCCCGAGGTATCCAGTCTCAGTCCCAACCATGGGAATAGCCACCAACCTTGGTGATAACCCCATGGGATGCAGTTTCGGCGATAACCCTAAAAATGCTTATTTCAAATGCAACCAGCTTCAATCTCGGCGCTCACAATGAGATACACTACACCAACCCGGCAATAACATCGGGAAGACAGGCACATCTCAAAGGTGACAATGAAGACCTTCAACAAGTCACGGAAATTCGAATCTCGGTGAAAAGTCGAGCAACGTTTGTTTTATCATTGATCCGTGATAACAACGGTGAAGGGCAACATTGTCATCTCGTAAACACGATGCCACGTCACGTCATCTTAAACATCTCTAAGCAAAAATGTCCCACAAGACTAACCAATCCCGAGTGACTATTGTGCGGGGTAACGGATGAAAGTTGAAGCTTGAAGACTGGAGGGCATCGTCCCATCTTCAATGACTTCGTACAAACTCTAATCCCATGCCATCGTATAACTCTCGACAACGGCGGTTCAAAATAGGTCTTGTATACCTCAAACGGATGCCCGAATTGCACTTTTGAAAGTTTGAGTGGACATTACAGTGTCCGAGTGCACGTACTTCGAGACGACCTCACCCGAAAAACCCAGGCCCACCCGGGTTGCCTCTGGTACACCTGCAGCTCAGCCGCAGGTACACCTGTGGCTAAAATGCCTATAAATAGAGGGCTTGGGCTGCCCATTTTGCAAGAGAAAAAGGCGAGGAAGCCCTGCCCAATTTGCTCTGCACTCACCCAATGTAGTGTACTTTCCCCTTTTAAACACACAGTGAGCTCATATATAGCCCTTTTGTACCTACAAAGTTAGTGTTTACCCACTCTAAAGATATAGAAGTCTTCTTTAGCGATCGTTGTAAGCCTTCTCACACACTTTAGAGTCTTTCTCTTCATCTTTGCACACACCCTTCTACACGTTGAGAGTCGTGTTGCTTGCTTTTAGCCCGAACTTGATCCGTGGTTTCATTTCATTTCAGATATATATATATATATATATATATATATATATATATATATATATATATATATATATATATATATTTACATATATATTGACTAACATTATCGAGTTATGCCTCGATTGAGCTGAACTTGATGCAGGCGTTTATTTGCTTTAACATATATATATATATATATATATATATATATATATATATATATATATATTATATTTATATATATTATTAATGTGAGTCGAACTTTGTTCGATGAGCCCTGACTTCGATGCAGTGCGTTTCTTGCTTTAATATATATATATATATATACATTTATATATATTAAGCTGTGTGTCGAATTTGTTCGATGAACCTGAACTTGATCTAGTGCGACTCTCTTGGGGACTCAGTAAGAGGACTTAAGCCGCTATTGCAATCTTTTCAAAAGCTGTTATACCTTATATGTGTGGATGTTGCATTTACATTTGATGAATGTGTACGAATGCATTTCCTTATTGCATTAGTGCTTCGCACCATAACTGCTTGTGATGCTAGTGCTTCGCACCATAACTGCTTGTGATATTAGTGCTTCGCACCATATCTGCTTGTGATATTAGTACTTCGCACATGTCATCATTTTCACACACACTGGAGAAGACCGATTAATCTCGGAGATAACCCCGAGGTATCCAGTCTCAGTCCCAACCATGGGAATAGCCACCAACCTTGGTGATAACCCCATGGGATGCAGTTTCGGCGATAACCCCGAAAATTCTTATTTCAAATGCAACCAGCTTCAATCTCGGCCCTCACAATGAGATACACTACTACAACCCGGCAATAACATCGGGAAAACATGCACATCTCAAAGGTGACAATGAGGACCTTCAACAAGTGCAGCAGTCCAATCTCAGCGAAGTCTGAGCAACGTTTGTTTTATCAACCCAATCCGGTGATAACACTGGTGAGGGGCAACATCGTCATCTCGTAAACACGATGCCACATCACGTCATCTTAAACATCGCTAAGCAAAAATGTCCCACAAGACTAACCAATCCCGAGTGACTATTGTGCGGGGTAACGGATGAAAGTTGAAGCTTGAAGACCGGAGGGCATCGTCCCATCTTCAATAACTTCGTACAAACTCTAATCCCATGCCATCGTATAACTCTCGACAACGGCGGTCCGAAATAGGTCTTGTATACCTCAAACGGATGCCCGAATTGCACTTTTGAAAGTTTGAGTGGACATTACAGTGCCCGAGTGCACGTACTTCGAGACGACCTCACCCGAAAAACCCAGGCCCACCCGGGTTGCCTCTGGTACACCTGCAGCTCAGCCGCAGGTACACCTATGGCTAAAATTCCTATAAATAGAGGGCTTGGGCTGCCCATTTTACAAGAGAAAAAGGCGAGGAAGCCCTGCCCAATTTGTTCTGCACTCACCCCATGTAGTGTACTTTCCCCTTTTAAACACCTGTGAACTCATATATAGCCCTTTTGTACCTACAAAAGTTAGTGTTTACCCACTCTAAAGATATAGAAGTCTTCTTTAGCAGTCAGCTGTAAGCCTTCTCACACACTTTAGAGTCTTTCTCATCATCTTTGAGCACACCCTTCTACACGTTGAGAGTCGTGTTGCTTGCTTTTGCCCGAACTTCAGTCCGTGGTTTCATTTCAGTCTGTATATATATATATATATTTACATATATATTGACTAACATTATCGAGTTATGCCTCGATTGAGCCTAGACTTCGGTCTGGAGCGTTTATTAGTTTAATATATATATATATATATATATATATATATATATATATTTACATTTATATATATTAATAGCGTGAGTGAACTTTGTTCGATGAGCTGAACTTGATGCAGTGCGTTCTTTGCTTTAATATATATATATATATATATATATATATATATATATATATATATATATATATATATATATATACATTTATATATATTAAGCGTGTAAACTTTGTTAGATAAACCTAGACTTGATGCAGTGCGACTCTCTTTGGGGACTCGATGAGAGGACTTAAGCCGCTTATTGCAATCTTTTCAAAAGCTGTTATACTGCTTATGTGTGGATGTTGCATTTAATTTGATGAATGTGTACGAATGCATTTCCTTATTGCATAGTGCTTCGTACCATAACTTACTTGTGATCTTAGTGCTTCGCACCATAAGCGCTTGTGATATTAGTGCTTACGTACCATGCTCTGCTTGTGATATTAGTGCTTAACCACATGTCATCATTTTCATACGGTGAGGCGATGTATGTGAATGTATGTTGTATGGTCCCTCCACCGGGAGGCTATCCGTCGATGTTTGATTCTTTGGACTCGTGAGAAGACTAATTCTCAGAGGCTCAAGAAAACACCACCAAATTCGCTCCGGTTGAAAAGACCAGGATTAACTCCTCGTCAAGTAGATTGCGATGATTTGGGGACCTTCATGCCAAAAAAGCCATGAGAGTAACCTAAGATAGGTCACCTCGATAAACCCAAAATGGAGGAAAGTCTCTTCATACTCTCATTTTAATTACTTGTAAACACAAATACTTGTAATTTCATTCTATATCTATCTCCATGTAATGAGAAATATGAAGAAATATGTGTACACATACATATTACAAAACAATTGACATCCATTATGCGGGATAAAATTCCTAAAATAAACACATCACATAGCATGTTATTGTATACATTCCCTAAAGACTAAATTATGCAAGCCTTTCATGAGGAATCAATCGGACCTACTTACCCGTTCAAAGTCCAAAAAGGCAGCAGAGCCTACGATCGAGCATGTAAATCGTCAGAGCCGGTGAACTTAATCCGATTTCTCATGAAAAATTCGATGGATTAAGCAAACAAATTATAGATTTGGGCATTTACTCAAAAAATTACAGAATCTACACACGAGGTCGAGAAAATACCGTACATCTTTGAATCCTCCACACAAGGAGGAATCTCGGTCATTACCATACACGAACCATAGTTGGATCGACCAACAAAACTCATGATCTTGCCCATCCCACTTTGGAGATCCGGACCTTTGGTGACATCAAAAGAAAGTCCTCGAAATGGAAGAGACCCTTGTATTTATCAAAGGAATTGGAACACACAGGGGTGTTTCATATCTTGATCTGTGTATTTTTCACGGGGTTCATTATCCGAGAAAAATTTAAAACTCTGAATTTTAAAATATATGACGGGTTAGGAGATCCTTACACACATTTAAAAGTGTTTATTTTAGAACTTGGATCTTATCTGAGGAGGATGAAAAGCTCGAGAATGCAATTATTCCAAAATGTCTAGCAGGAGAAGCTTGGTTAAGTGGTACACAAGATTAGACAACTCCAAAATCCATAGTTGGGAAGAGCTAGCACATGTTTTCCTCACTCAATACAGCTTTCAAACTCAGATGGCTCCTGATCGGTATCAAATTACCAAGATTAAGAAACAGTCTAACGAGTCTTTCAGAGAGTATGCTCAAAGGTGGAGACGCCAAGCTGACCAAGTTAGTCCTTCCATGACAGAATTAGAAATGGTCATGACTCTTATAGACATACAAGAAGCTCCCTTCTATGAGAGAGTTTTAGCTGGCATCGGTAAACCATTTTCTGAAATGGTCAAACATGGGGAGATGGCTGAGATGGGATTGAAGTTATCTCAGTTTTGTTTTATTACTTAGATATATATATATATATATATATAAGTTTTATATATATATATATATATATATATTATATAAGTTTTATTTTTATGTAAACTACAATATATATTATATTTTATTTGCATAGTATTGCATAGTGTGTGCATAATGCTGCATAATAAAATCAAAATTATTTCGCAGAAATCGTCCGTGAAAATTTTCCTGTTCACCCATGATTTTCTAATTCAAATAGTATCCTACCTGTAGACACTCAAAATTTTACATACTCATCACTTAACATTACGGAGGACAAATTAAATCTTTTAAGAGGAACCACGAAAGACAATCAAAATCCATCTGGGATACTACTGGGAAGTTCGACATCAACCCCAGATCACACTCTGCAGGAGTAACATTTCAACCTCGGATGTAATCCCGGGGCATGTAGATCAATACGGAACACACCTGGAGAAGACCGATTAATCTCGGAGATAACCCCGAGGTATCCAGTCTCAGTCCCAACCATGGGAATAGCCACCAACCTTGGTGATAACCCCATGGGATGCAGTTTCGACGATAACCCCGAAAATGCTTATTTCAAATGCAACCAGCTTCAATCTCGGCGCTCACAATGAGATACACTACACCAACCCGGCAATAACATCGGGAAGACAGGCACATCTCAAAGGTGACATTGAGGACCTTCAACAAGTGCAACAGTCCAATCTCAGCGAAGTCTGAGCAACGTTTGTTTTATCAGCCCAATCCGGCGATAACACTGGTGAGGGGCAACATCGTCATCTCGTCAACATGATGCCACATCACGTCGTCTTATACATCTCTAAGCAAAAATGTCCCACAAGACTAACCAATCCCGAGTGACTATTGTGCGGGGTAACGGATGAAAGTTGAAGCTTGAAGACCGGGAGGGCATCGTCCCATCTTGATGACTTCGTACAAACTCTAATCCTATGCCATCGTCTGAACTCTCGACAACGGCGGTCCGAAATAGGTCTTGTGTACCTCAAGCGGATGCGAATTGCACTTTTGAAAGTTTGAGTGGACATTACGATTGCTGAGGTGCGCGTGCTTGAGACGACCTCACCCGAAAAACCAAGCCCACGGGTTGCCTCTGGTACACTGCGGCTGGCTCGGTAGCAGTACACTGTCAGCTAAAATGCCTATCAATAGAGGGCTTGGGCTGCCCATTTTGCAAGAGAAAAAGGCGAGGAAGCCACCTTGATTTGCTCTGCAGACTCACCCCATGTAGTGTACTTTCCCTTTTAAACACACAGCGAGCTCATATATAGCCCTTTTGTACCTACAAAGTTAGTGTTTACCCACTCTAAAGATATAGAAGTCTTCTTTAGCGATCGGTTTGTAAGCCTTCTCACACACTTTAGAGTCTTTCTCTTCATCTTTGCACACACCCCTTCTACGTTGAGAGTCGTGTTGCTTGCTTTTACTAGAACTTGATTCCAGTGGTTTCATTTGATCTGTATATATATATATATATATATATATATATATATATATATATATATATATATATATATTGGAGCGTTAATATATATATATATATATATATATATATATATATATATTTACATTTATATATATTAAGCGTGAGTCGAACTTTGTTCGATGAGCTTTGAACTTGATGCAGTGCGTTCTTTGCTTTAATATATATATATATATATATATATATATATATATATATATATATATATATATATATATTAACTGTGTGTGCGACTTTGTTCGATGAACCTAGACTTGATGCAGTGCGACTCTCTAGGGACTCAGATGAAGAGGACTTAAGCCGCTATTGCAATCTTTTCAAAAGCTATTATCGACTTTATATGTGGATGTTGCATTTACATTTGATGAATGTGTACGAATGCATTTCCTTATTGCACTTAGTGCTTCGCACCATAACTGCTTGTGATGTTAGTGCTTCGCACCATAACTGCTTGTGATATTAGTGCTTCGCACCATATCTGCTTGTGATATTAGTGCTTCACACATGTCATCATTTTCACACACCTGCTTGGAGAAAGACAGATTAATCTAGGAGATAACCCCAGGTATCCGGTCTCGGTCCCAACCATGGGAATAGCCACCAACCTTGGTGATAACCCCATGGGATGCAGTTTCGGCGATAACCCTAAAAATGCTTATTTCAAATGCAACCAGCTTCAATCTCGGCGCTCACAATGAGATACACTACACCAACCCGGCAATAACATCGGGAAGACAGGCACATCTCAAAGGTGACAATGAAGACCTTCAACAAGTGCGTGTCCATCTCGGTGAAGTCGAGCAGCGTTTGTTTATCGGCCCTGATCCGTGATAACAACTTTGGTGAAGGCAACATTGTCATCTAAATAAACTCGATGCCACGTCCACGTCATCTTAAACATCTCTACAAGCAAAAATGTCCCACAAGACTAACCAATCCCGAGTGACTATTATGCGGGAGTAGCGGATGAAAGTTGAAGCTTGAAGGCGGAGGGCATCGTCCCATCTTCAATGACTTCGTACAAACTCTAATCCCATGCCGTATAACTCTCTCGACAACGGCGGTTCAAAATAGGTCTTGTATACCTCAAGCGGATGCGGAATTGCACTTTTGAAAGTTTGAGTGGACATTACGATTGTCCAGGAGTGCGTCTTGAGACGACCTCACCCGAAAAACCCGAGGCCCACGGGTTGCCTCTGGTACACTGCATTTCGGTAGCGGTACACACATGGCTAAAATGCCTATAAATAGAGGGCTTGGGCTGCCCATTTTGCAAGAGAAAAAGCGAGGAAGCCACACTTGATTTGCTCTGCACTCACCCAATGTAGTGTACTTTCCCTTTTAAACACACAGCAGAGCTCATATATAGCCCTTTTGTACCTACAAAAGTTAGTGTTTACCCACTCTAAAGATATAGAAGTCTTCTTTAGCGATCAATTGTAAGCCTTCTCACACACTTTAGAGTCTTTCTCTTCATCTTTGCACACACCCTTCTACGTTGAGAGTCGTGTTGCTTGCTTTTGCCCGAACTTGGTCAGTGGGTTTCATTTAGGTCTGTATATATATATATATATATATATATATATATATATATATATATTTTACATATATATTGACTAACATTATCGAGTTATGCCTCGATTGAGCCTGAACTTGATGCAGGCGTTTATTTGCTTTAACATATATATATATATATATATATATATATATATTTATATTTATATATATTAGCGTGAGTCGAACTTTGTTCGATGAGCCTGAACTTGATGCAGTGCGTTCTTGCTTTAATATATATATATATATATATATATATATATACATTTATATATATTAGCGTATGTCGAATTTGTTCGATGAACCTAGACTTGATCTAGTGCGACTCTCTTGGGGACTCAGGTAAGAGGACTTAAGCCATTATTGCAATCTTTTTCAAAAGCATTATCACTGCTTATGTGTGGATGTTGCATTTACATTTGATGAATGTGTGCGAATGCATTTCCTTATTGCACTTAGTGCTTCGCACCATAATCTTTTGTGATGCTAGTGTGCTTCGCACCATAATCGCTCTTGTGATATTAGTGCTTCGCACCATATCTCGCTTGTGATATTAGTACTTATACATGTCATCATTTTCACACACCTTTGGAAAGGCCGATTAATCTCTTTGAGATAACCCGAGGTATCGGTCTCGATCCCAACCATGGGAATAGCCACCAACCTTGGTGATAACCCCATGGGATGCAGTTTCGGCGATAACCCCGAAAATTCTTATTTCAAATGCAACCAGCTTCAATCTCGGCCCTCACAATGAGATACACTACTACAACCCGGCAATAACATCGGGAAAACATGCACATCTCAAAGGTGACAATGAGGACCTTCAACAAGTCGTGATCGAATCTCGGCAAAGTCGAGAGCAACGTTTGTTTTATCAACCCAATCCGGTGATAACACTGGTGAGGGGCAACATCGTCATCTCGTAAACACGATGCCACATCACGTCATCTTAAACATCGCTAAGCAAAAATGTCCCACAAGACTAACCAATCCAGAAAGTGACTATTATGCGGGGTAGCGGATGAAAGTTGAAGCTTGAAGGCCAGGAGGGCATCGTCCCATCTTCAATAACCCGTACAAACTCTAATCCCATGCCATCGTATAACTCTCGACAACGGCGGTCGAAATAGGTCTTGTATACCTCAAGCGGATGCCGGTTGCACTTTTGAAAGTTTGAGTGGACATTCTGATTGCTTAGAGTGCACGTCTTGAGACGACCTCACCCGAAAAACCCAGGCCCACCCGGGTTGCCTCTGGTACACCTGCAGCTCAGCCGCAGGTACACCTATGGCTAAAATTCCTATAAATAGAGGGCTTGGGCTGCCCATTTTACAAGAGAAAAAGGCGAGGAAGCCACCTTGAATTTGTTCTCTTCACCCCATGTAGTGTACTTTCCCCTTTTAAACACCTGTGAACTTCATTATTGCCCTTTTGTACCTACAAAAGTTAGTGTTTACCCACTCTAAAGATATAGAAGTCTTCTTTAGCGATCGGTTTGTAAGCCTTCTCACACACTTTAGAGTCTTTCTCATCATCTTTGAGCACACCCTTCTACCGTTGAGAGTCGTGTTGCTTGCTTTTACTGCAACTTGGTCAGTGGTTTTCATTTGATCAGTATATATATATATATATTTACATATATATTGACTAACATTATCGAGTTATGCCTCGATTGAGCCTGAACTTGATGCAGGCGTTTATTAGTTTAATATATATATATATATATATATATATATATATATATATATATATTTACATTTATATATATTAGCTGTGAGTCGAACTTTGTTCGATGAGCTGAACTTGATGCAGTGCGTTCTTGCTTTAATATATATATATATATATATATATATATATATATATATATATATATATATATATATATACATTTATATATATTAAGCATGTGTACGACTTTGTTGATAAACCTGAGACTTGATGCAGTGCGACTCTCTTTGGGGACTCCAATAAGAGGACTTAAGCCATTATTGCAATCTTTTCAAAAGCTGTTATCTCCTTATGTGTGGATGTTGCATTTAATTTGATGAATGTGTGCGAATGCATTTCCTTATTGCACTTAGTGCTTCGTACCATAACTTGCTTGTGATCTTAGTGCTTAGCACCATAATTCGCTTGTGATATTAGTGCTTCGTACCATATCTGCTTGTGATATTAGTGCTTCGCACATGTCATCATTTTCATACGGTGAGACGCGATGTATGTGAATGTATGTTGTATGGTCCCTCCACCAGGAGGCTATCCCGTCGATGTTTGATTACTGGACTCGTGAGAAGACTAATTCTCCGAGGCTCAAGAAAGGCACCACCCAAATTCGCTCCAGTTGAAAGACCGGATTAACTCCTCGTCAAGTAGATTGCGATGATTTGGGGACCTTCATGCCAAAAAGCCGCGAGAGTAACCTAAGATAGGTCAGCCTCTGATAAACCCAAAATGGAGGAAAGTCTCTTCATACTCTCATTTTAATTACTTGTAAACACAAATACTTGTAATTTCATTCTATATCTATCTCCATGTAATGAGAAATATGAAGAAATGTGTACACATACATGTTACAAACAGCTGACATCCATTGTGCAGGATAAAATTCCTAAAATAAACACATCACATAGCATGTTATTGTATACATTCCCTAAAGACTAAATTATGCAAGCCTTTCGCAGGGAATCAATCGGACCTACTACCCGTTCAAAGTCCAAAAAGGCAACAGGCCTACAGTCAAGCATGTCGTCGTCCGACCAGACTGAACTTAATCCGATTTCTATGAAAAATTCGATGGATTAAGCAAACAAATTATAGATTTGGTCATTCTACTCAAAAAATTACACCGGCCTACGAAATTCGGAAAATACCATACATGCTGAATCCTCCACACAAGGAGGAATCTCGGTCATTACTATATTACGAACCATAGTTGATATCGACCAACAAAACTCGTGATCTTTGCCCATCCCACTTTGGAGATCCGAGACACTGGTGACATCAAAAAGAAAGTCCTCCAAATGGAAGAGACCCTTCACGCTATCAAAGGAATTGGAACACACGGGAGTGTTTCATATACTGATCTGTGTATTTTTCCTGGGGTTCATTATCCAGAAAAATTTAAAACTCCTGAATTTTAAAAATATGACGGGTTAGGAGATCCTTACACACATTTAAAAGTGTTTATTTTAGAACTTGGATCTTATGCAGAGGATGAAAAGCTCAGAATGCAATTATTCCAAAAATGTCTAACCGGAGAAGCCCGTTCGTGGTACACAAGATTAGACAACTCAAAATCCATAGTTGGGAAGAGCTAGCACATGTTTTCCTCACTCAATCTGACTTTCAAACTCGGATGGCTCTGATCGGTATCAAATTACCAAGATTAAGAAAGCGATCTAACGAGTCTTTCGGAGAGTATGCTCAAAGGTGGAGCGCTGGTGACCAAGTTAGTCCTTCCATGACGAAATTAGAAATGGTCATGACTCTTATAGACATCTGAAGCTCCCTTCTATGAGAGAGTTTTAAGCTGACATCGGTAAACCATTTTACGAAATGGTCAAACATGGGGAGATGGCTGAGATGGGATTGAAGTCCGGAAAGATTCAAGACCTAGCTGCACTCAAAGCTGTTGCGGATCACATCCAATCTGGAAATTATGGGAACAACCCCCGGAGGGTCCATAAAAAGAAAGAAGAAGATGTTTCCCTAATACTACAGGGTCAAAAAGGCAATCAGAACATGCTAATTTAAAGGAGAAACTACACTCCCTTTCCAGCAGAGTCTATAAACCTTCCAATACCAAAAGGTGGAGAAGTCAAACGCCCTCGAGTGTTTACACCCTTAGGGGATACCCTCGAGAACATCTTAAATCTTCTGACAACACAGAAGAAAATCACACATCTTCTTCCACCAGCTAGCCCTAATGGACGGGGTTTCATTCTTTGCTTTCGAAATGTGCTTATCATCTTAGGGGCACACGGACATGATACTCAGGATTGTTGGGCCTTGAAACACAAGATCCAAGACCTAATAGACAACAGGGAGATCATAGTCACCAAACCTGATCAGCCTCATGTTCAAGATAACCCTCTTCCTCAACACAAAGAAGAAGAGGTCAACATGATTAATTGGAGCAATGGATAGAGTTCCAATTTCAGCTGTGATTCTTCCCAGACCATCAAAGATGGTGATGACTGATGGGATTATGCCAAGTTCCAGTTCACAATGGAATGAAAGATGAAAGCTCTCTGCAAACAAACTGAACAATTGGCGGAACTGGTGACTTATCAGCATCAAGTGACTCGTCAGTTAATTAGCCAGGAGCATGCCAGTCTCCTACCTATTGTCATAAATATTCCCTCGTTAATTTCAGAAAATGAAATGCTGGAAGACAAAGTGACGAAGGGAGCAAATGCCAAAGCCCGTCTGGATTTCCCCAACAAAAGGGAATTCACCTATCTGGGCCAACCTATGGAGGAAATCCTTCATATGTTAATCAATGAAGGAAGGATCAGTTCCTTTCTACCTCCAATCAACCCCTGTTCAGGGCGATACAACTCTGATGGAGTATGTCAATATCACTCCTAGTCTCATGGTCACAACATAGAGGAATGCTGGGCACTCCGCCACCTTATTCAAAATCTAATCGACAGTGGTGTCCTGCGCCTAGCGGACTACAATCTTGTGTAACATGCAAGTGAGAATCTGAGGCCTACTAAGTGGAAAAGTGTGGTAGCAGTCATATCCACTTTGGCCGATGGGATTAATACATTACTCACAATGCCAACAATTCAACTCAAGGAGGCAACAATCCTTTGAAGGTGGCCACTCTGAGCCAATCAACTTGCTGAGGCGAGAGCACAATATCCTATTGTTAGCTTGGCAGCACAATTACGTGGAATTATGGAGAAGGTGAAGGATTCACCTCACATACAAGCTACTTTCTGATGTCGAAGAAAAATCCACTGTATCTTCCCCAACGGGTGATGAAGCCCACCACCAAATCAAAGGGGAAAATACCCATGGAGAAGATTGAAAAATTCCTCTGCGTTGTGGGTCATAATGAAGCTACGGTGGTTTTAAGCTTGAAAGAAGCTCCACAACAAATATCAATTTTGGACTTGGTCCTAACTTCTGAGAATCACCGGAACGTCTTGTTGAAGGTTTTAGAAGAAGCCTATCTACCGACATCAGTTGATACGAAAAAGTTTCAACATCTGGTCGATCACATTTTCAACAACAATGTGATATCCTTCATTGATGATGGCATACCGCCCGATGGGACCGGTCATTGTAAGCCGTTGCACATTGCGGTCTTGTCCTCAGGATATATGGTAGCTGGAGTCTTAATAGGTGGAGGTTCCTCATTTGAATATCTCGCCCACATCGCTACCTTGGGTGAAGATGAATATCAATCTCAACCGAATTCAAAGTAACCATACTATCATCAAAGCTTTTGATGGAGCCGTGAAATTCGGTAGAAGTAATTGAGTACATGATCGAAATTGGTCCTCACACATTCTGCGTATCTTTCCATGTGCTCAAGATAGATTCGGGATACAACCTGCTCTTGGGATGACCATGGATTCACATGGCTGGGGCAGTCCCCTCCACCCTTCATCAACAATTGAAATACATTATCAACAAGAGCACAGTCACGGTCAAAGTCGAACGAGTGTCCTCAACACGGGACATCTTGGTTCATCAATGCCAATGTAGACGTTGAACCAGTCAGTTTTCATGCTTTGGAAATAAGCAACACCCAATACCATGCTATTGGAGCGCCATTGCCCTAACCCAAGATTTCTGTCGAGGTAATGTCGGCTACTCAAAAAATGATGTCGTTGGGTCATAAGACGGGATAAGGGTTGGGTAAAGATTTCCAGGGTATCAAGTACCCAATTCTCTTAACCAGACAAGCTAGAACAGCTGGGCTAGGCTATTCTGCCAGTTCTAGTCATAGGAATCCTCATAAACATCAGCAGATTCCTTCAGCTTCAACCATGTGGCGTTTATCTTCGCCTTCAAACTCTGAGTCTGTACAACCTCCCGTAAAGGTGCCAGCCAATGTAATGGCTATGTTATGTCCCAAGCCGGTACCGATAAAAGGAAAAGAAATCTTTGTTCCAAATCCCGTAGTGGAAGAAGAGGAACGAAGAATCAAGCAAGACGTCATACGGATGATGTCCGATATACGCATCATCGTTCACGATGAACATACCAACAGATACATCCCAGACGATGATTGCCCAAACGTAATGGCCATCATTCGGGACATGGAGGATGATGACAATCCCTCCATCACTACGGTCCACCGGACTTTGCTTTTTGCCAATTGGAACAACATTCCTTGCATTGGTGCGTCGAGGGTAAAGCGGTAAAACTTCTTCGCCTGTGTATATAATAATAATTGCTTACTTTTACGTATAATATTAGCAGTTTATTTTGCCGGTATATGCTAACACTGTGTATGATAAACACATTTCATATATACTAAGTGAAAGCATATTTTGTTTTAGGACTCTGAATTTAGATGTGCCTGTACTTGTTGATATCGTGCCTCTTCTCCACAAGGATTGTACCTTTGATGTAGAGATGAATTCAGCCTTGATGGATATACAGGATGACATTGAGGTGCCTCCAGAAATTCAAGAATGGGTTAAAGACAAACCCAAACCCAACCTCGATCAAACCACTTCTTTCAATCTCGGAACATTAGAAAGCCCTAAGTTAATCCAGTTGGTTCGGACCTTACCCCAAACCAGCGGAATGACATGGTTACGCTATTAACCCAATTCCAGGATGTGTTTGCATGGTCTCATGAAGACATGGTGGGTTTGTCCAATCGACATTGTCATTTATCGCCTTCCCATTAAAGAGGATTTAAGCCGATCGAAACAAAAGCTCAAAGTGATTGAAACACGAGTGGAGTTTAAAGGTGAAAGAAGAAATTGTGAAACAATTTCAAGCCTCAAGATCATCATGGTGTCTACATATCCCGAAGTGGATATCCAACATCGTGCCTGCACCTAAACTCGGAGGGAAGGTGCGAGTTTGCGTGGATTACCGGGACTTGAACAAAGCTTGCTTAAAAGATAGCTTTCCCGTGCCATTTATCCACATTCTCATTGACAATACTGCGCAATAAAACATGTACTCCTTTGTTGATTGCTTTGCGGGGTATCATCAGATCATGGTTGCTGAGGAGGATCGTGAGAAAACTACTTTCATCACGCCTTGGGGAACCTTTTGCTATAGACGGTTGTCATTCGGCCTCATCAATGCCGGAGCCACCTATCAACGAGCTATGATTTTGACGCCCCAAAAATAGGTATACAACACCCATTCTGAGTCATCAAAATACATGGTACAGATACAACTACAACTTTATTAATACAACATAAAAACTGTGAGTTTAAATACAAATATTGTCATCTAGACAATATCCACACTCAAATAAGTCCTCATTACAATTATTGATACATTATTTTACAAAAATGGTGAGGACTACTAAAACGACTTTATAGAACCTTCATTCCATACCCCGACTAGTACTCGCTTGCTAGACATTACCAGTAATGTTATCTAATAATATTATTCAGATAATATGAATTATTGCTTCGATAATGAAAAATACTGTGTAGTGACAATTATTGAAACAACAGTAATATAGAATATCAATGCAACAATTATTGAATCAATAAAATAAAATCTTTGAGCGATAATTCTTTATTACAATTATTGAGTAGTGCCTTCTTACGTAAGAATCAATAATTGGTGCAATCTGAGTGTCTTCTTTTGTGCGATAGCAGCGTATTCTTGTGTTTTAACCATAGGTATTCCAACAATATTAATTCTAACAAGCTACTGTTATTTATAAACAACTTATACTTGTCATTTTCTTCATCCAATCGCTTTTTTAGTTATGGGGCCCATACAAAGTCTGCTTGTAGGTCGTCGAATATTCCCCGAACAAGTGAGAATATTCCATGACCAAACGAATATTCTCCGATAAAAATGAATATTTTATAACCACTTGCTTATTTAAAATATTTACGCATTTTACCCACTACTAACCACATTAATCAAATCAACCCTTACTATTTCAAAATAATAAATAGAGGAAATTTAATTTTATTTATAATAAGTTGGGGTCTTACAACCTCCCCTTCTTATGAAATTTCGTCCTCGAAATTAACGTACGTACCTGGTGTTTCGAAAAGATGAGGATACATCGCTTTCATTTCCGTTTCCAACTCCCAGGTCATTTCCTCAATAACATGGTTTCTCCACAAAACTTTAACTTGTGTATGACCTTCGTGCGTAGGACATGCTCCTTCCTATCCATGATCTTGACAGGTACCTCTTACGTACATTAAGTCTTCTACTATCTCGTCCTGGTTCTAACTTCAATGACGTGGTTCGGGTTTTCACATATTCTGAAGCACGAGATATATGAAAACATTATGAACACGAGACATACTTGGAGGTAATGGCGAGTCTATAGGCCACATTTCCTACTCGGTCAAGAATCAGAAATGGACCAATAAATCGTGGATTGAGCTTTGCTCTCTTCCCAAATCTTGTAACTCCCTTCCATGGAGCCACACGCAACAATACATGATCCCCAATACTAAATTCCACGTCCTTTCGATGAAGATCCGCATAACTCTTTTGTCGATCCTGTGCCATTTGTATACGTTGTCGAATTGTTTGGATCTTCTCTGTAGTCATTCATACCAACTCTGGTCCCAACAAAGTTTCTTCTCCTACCTCATCCCAACATACTAGAGAGCGACACTTTCGTCCATACAATGCTTCAAATGGAGCCACACCTATACTTGCCTGATAACTGTTGTTGTAGGAGAATTCCACCAATGGTAGGTACTTATCCCAACTCCCTTTGAAATCGAGGACACAAAGTCTTAATAGATCTTCAAGAGTTTGAATAGTCCTCTCTGATTGTCCATCTGTTTGAGGATGGTATCTTTGATCGAATCAAGTAAATCTGTGCCCATAGCTTTTTGCAAGCTAACCCAAAATCTTGAAGTGAATCTTGGGTCACGATCCGAAACTATGGATACTGGCATGCCATGCAACCTCACAATCTCATTCACGTACATACTAGTAAGACGTTCAAGGGAATAAGTCTCCGTGATCGGCAAGAAATGAGCGGAACTTAGTTAATCTATCAACAATAACCCAAATAACATTTATGCCTTGAGAAGCAAAGGGGAAGACCCATAATGAAATCCATGGTAATGTGTTCCCCCTTTCATTTCGAATCTCAAGTGGTTGTAACGGACCCTTCCGGTGCTTGATGCTCGCCTTTACACGTTGACAAGTTAAACACCTCGAGATAAACTTTGCAATCTCTCTCTTCATATTATTCCACCAAAATGTATGTCAAGATCACGATACATTTGGTACTTCCAGATGGATTGCAAATGGTGTATTGTGTGCCTCCATCATGATCTTGTACTTCAAATCGAATCATTAGGAACACAAAGTGCAGGTGGACTCTAAGTATTACTTCTTCATCGATTCTTGCTTCTGGAATAGCACCTTCTTGCACTTTCTTCTTCATACGCATCAGCTCCGGGTCCGTGGCTTGAGCAACTTTAACTTTATCGATTAAAGTTGGTTCTATACGTATACTTGACATCATTGCATGGGTCCTCAGAGTCTTGAATTACATCTTCATCTTTTGTAAATCACACAAAATAGGCCTTTGTGTTAACAACATCGCACTTGTTCCGCATATAATCTTCTACTCAACGCGTCGCCTACCACGTTCGCTTTTCGGGATGGTATTGAATAGTGTGGTCATAATCTTTCATCAAACTCGAGCCAACTTCGTTTACCGCATGTTGAGTTCCTTTTGGGTGAAGAAATATTTGAGGCTTTTATGGTGCGAATATATCTCCACTTTCTCCCCGTATAGATAGTGCCTCCGGATCTTTAAGCGAAAATGATCTGGCCGCTAACTCTAGATTATGAGTAGGATAATTCCTCTCATATTCTTTAAGTTGTCACGAGGCATAGGCTATGACTTTCCCACGTTGCATGAGAACACATCCTAACCCTTTGCCTGAAGCATCGCTGTAGATAACAAATCCATCCGAACCAGATGGCATTGTCAAAACAGGTGCCGAAATGAGTCTCCTCTTTGAGATCTTGGAAACTCTTCTCGCATTCATCGCTCCATACGAATTTTGTATCTTTACGAGTCAGCTGAGTTAACGGAGTAGCGATTCAATAAAATCCTTCCACAAATCTCCGATAATAACCAGCTAAACCCAAAAAGCTACGTACTTCGGTCACCGTTTTTGGTTGTTCCTAACTTTGTATTGCTTCAATCTTCGCCGGGTCAACAGATACTCCATGTTTTGACACCACGTGCCCTAGGAATGCTACTTCCTCAAGCCAGAACTCGCATTTCTTCAACTTAGCATATAGCTTGTTTTCACACAGCCTTTGGAGTACCAGCTTCAAATGGTGCTCATGATCTTCACGGATTTTGGAATATATGATGATGTCATCAATAAAGACAACAACGAACTGATCCAAATAATCCTTGAATACTCGGTTCATCATATCCATGAAAGTCGTAGGAGAATTAGTCAATCCAAAAGACATGACTAGGAATTCATAATGCCCGTACCGAGTTCTGAAGGCAGTCTTCAGAATATCCTCAGTTTTAACCTTCAGCTGATGATATCCAGAATGAAGATCGATCTTTAAAAAGAATTGTGCTCCTTGCAACTAGTCAAACAGGTTATCAATATGAGGTAGCGGATACCTATTCTTGATAGTGACATGGTTTAATTCTCGGTAATCGATACAAAGTCGCATACTCCTGTCTTTCTTCTTTACAAATAAAATAGGAGCACCCCAAGGAGATGTACTAGGATGAATAAAACCGATGTCTAATAACTCCTGTAGTTGGACATTTAACTCCTGAAGTTCAATAGGAGCCATTCGATATGGGGTTTCAGAAATGGGATTTGTACCAGGTTCAAGATCAATAAAAAATTCAATTTCACGTTCTGGGGGTAGACCGGGAAGTTCTTCAGGAAATACGTCAGGAAAGTCAATAACAACAGGAATATTATTCAAATATGACGTGTCTTTATTCAAATTCATAACATGGGCTAAGAAAGCTTGACATCCGTTTTTTAATAAACGAATGGCTTTATGGCTTTATATAACAGTGATTGATTTTAATGGCTTAGTTGCTTGAATTCGCACAACATGTTGGTTAGGAATATGAAAACTAACAACCTTATGAAAACAATCAATTTTGGCATGATGAGTAGTTAACCAATCAATCCCTAAAATCACATCAAAAGCAAGTATCTTTAAAGAGATAAGGTGAACAGGTAATGTGATGGTGCCAACTTGGATCAAACAAGATTTATAAACAGTGGATGTGATGAAAGTTTAACCTAATGGAGTCTCCACAAATAAATCAAAGTCTAATTTCTCCGGAGTTAAGTTTAAACGTTGAGCACAAGCAGGAGAAATAAATTAATGGGTAGCACCGGTATCTAGTAAGGTATAAACTTCGCATGAATTTATTATTAGCTTACCCGTAATCACCTCGTTTGGGTTCCTCGCATATTGACCAGTCACGACAAACGCTCTTCTAGGAACCGTTGACTTTGACTTTTCTGGGACAACCTTTTGAGTCACCATCCCCGCTGGACTTGGTTTCTCTACAGTACAAACTCGAACGATATGTCCTTCCTTTCCACAATTATAGCATACTTTGAAGCTGTTGTGGACGGTTTGGGTGATATGTCCCTCTTTTCCACATTTATAGCATACGACACGTGGTCGTTCTCTCCTCCCTTAAAACCGATTCTTCTTTGGTGTTTGACATCTTCACAAAGGTCATTGTTGAATCTCCTATTTTAAAATCTCCCCCAACTCGCTTCTTCTATTTTCATGGCCACGATTACCACCCAGTGTGGTTGCCGCTCTTACCCGTATTTTCTTTCTCCATTTGGTTATCGTTGTTACGATGGTGATGTCACCAGATGATCTTGGTTGTGGTCCCTCGGTTGGCCAATCACTCATTATCTCGCTTTAATAATTGAGCCTGTTGACAACATCTCTGATAGAGAGAAAATTTATGAGAAATGAGATATTGACGTATGCCGGGTTTTAAACCTCTCAGAAACATCTGCGTCATACGTTCTTCATTCTCCACTAAATGAGGTGCAAAACTGGACAACTCTGCAAACTTTGCCTTGTACTGGGACACCATCATGTTATTCTGCTCCAGTCTAATAAACTCTACCTCCTTCATATGACGAATACTTTCAGGAAAGTACTTGTCATTGAACAGTTTCTAAAATGTCTCCCAAGACATGCTGAGTGCGGCTGGATGGGTACGCTTCACAGACTCCCACCAGTAGTCTGCATCGCCACAAAACATAAAGGTGGCGAATGGAACCTTCTGTTCCTCCGTGCATCCCAAGACATCGAATATCTTGGTAATTTGTTTAACCCACGTCTCTGCCTTGATCAGATCCGGCTTTTTAATAAATTCTGGTGGCCCCAACTCTTTGAACTATTTGGCTGTGACAAACCGTGAATTGCTATCATTTCCTCCTATATTTTGAACACGAGTCTCCCTCGTCTGATTTTGCATGAACTACAAAAAGCTTCTAAACATCCCATCGTTCATCATCTGCTCAGTGGTGTTGTTCACAGGAGGAACATTGCCATCTTGTTGCACGTTCTCCTCGTTGGTGAGCACAGGTGTTTCCACGGTCTCATTTACTCCACTGTTAACATTCTCAGTCGACATTCTCAAATACTGCCATAAAACAAGGGTTAATTTAACAAATTAACATATCACATAATATCCCTATATTATGACCGACAAACAAATAAGCTTAGGTAGGACACACTAGCGAAGGATTTACTCGTCTCTCCCCTCCTAGTTCTATTCCCCGATCTCAGCCATAGATCATATCCCTAAGCTCCGATACCAACTGTGACGCCCCCAAAATAGGTTTACAACACCCATTCTGAGTCATCAAAATAAATGGTACAAATACAACTACAACTTTATTAATACAACATAAAAACTGTGAGTTTAAATACAAATATTGTCATCTAGACAATATCCACACTCAAATAAGTCCTCATTACAATTATTGATACATTATTTTACAAAAATGGTGAGGACTACTAAAACGACTTTCTAGAACCTTCATTCCATACCCCAGACTAGTACTGCTACATTCTCGCCTCCCGAGAAGAAAATGGAACAAAAGAAAAGGGTGAGCTCAACTAGCCCGAGAAAGAATATTATGACTAAGATAACATAGAACAAATTATCGTTAGTCTTCAACAGAAGAAAATCTAATAGAATACAATAGACAACCAGGTTTTAAATCAATCTTACGTGGCGGAAATAATAATTCATTAGAAGAGTTAAGTAGAGAATGCAAACTACTATCTTCTATATATGAATTTAAAAGTTCATTAATCGATATTTTATCCTGTAACATCAATCAATATATATCTAGAATTAAATATTTATCTTTGCACTCTGAGCCAAAGATATTCATCGATTAATCATGTTCATCTAAACACTGTTTCATCTTTTTGCATTACGGGCCAAAGATATTCATCGAGATAATCATTCATCTTTGCACTACATGCCAAAGATATTCATAATATCATCATTTAAGACTGAGGATGATGAAAAATATTTTAAAGAAAACGAATCCAGTGAAACAAAAAAATATTAAGGATCCGTATTTCAACTATTCCATGTCCAAAAATACCTCATAAATAATCATAGTGGAGTAAAATTCAAGAATGATCAAAACATGGATACAATCAAAGCTAGTATCCATAATAGATATTTTGGACAAAAAGAAGAAAATTTCATTTTTGGTGAATAGTCTTGATTAAGTGAATAATGTCGATATCGTGAATAGTCTTGATATCGTGAATAGTAACCCCAGACACAAAAGTTCCAAATTTGATAAAAAGTTCAAACCAATATTTCGGCATAATGATATTGAAAAAAATAATATCATTTAAGAAGAAAATAACATCCCTTACCTCGTAAAGATAGAACTTCTAGTTGAAACACCGGATATAAGCTATGACTTGAACTTGCACAGATATAGCAACACTCAAAGTATTAAAATACTCACAAGAATACGCTTCGATATATCGAGAGAGAAGAGAGAGAAAACTTCGGTTTAAATGTGATTTTCAATTCTAACCTAAGCACCCTATTTATAGAAAAATGCTTAGAACACCAAAGCAGAAAATTTAATAAAATAATAATATAATTATAAAATTTCAAGCCCACGTTAGACCAACTGAAATCAGTCCATTTTTATTAGAAAAATTCAAACCTGATGTCCTTTCCGTAGGAAATTCCATTCTCTACAACTTTGTAAGTTTAAGTTTTTCCAAACAGAAACTGACCGAAATCCAAAAACGGGCAATTTTACAGGCTATAATCAAATTTCAGTCAAGAAATGGGCCCACAGACATGTTTAACATGTTTTAAACAACTTTTGCAACAAAAATACTCTTCCTCCTCATATACTTATATATCCCACATTCATTGTAAAAATATCATCATTATTATATTATAATAATATAATAAAATATTATTTTATCAGAAAAGATAAAATATCGATTTTCAACAATTGTCACTTTAAAAATTTTCTCCATCTATATCCACATAAAATGAATATTTTCCTCATCATATAAATCAATACTTAATTATTCACAAATAATATTACGAGAATCACAATCTTGAATCGTGCGGTTCGAGGAAAGAGGGGGCTTTCCAATAAGAATTTCTCCTTCTTCGGGCGCCAAGTGATTAGGTGACCAAACCTCTCCTTGATGTAACTTTCTAGACATTGCCGAATGTTTGTCTAATAATATTATTCGGATAATATGAATTATTGCTTCGATAATGGAAAATCTTGTGTGTAGTGACAACTATTGAAACAACGATAATATAGAATATCAATGCAACAATTATTGAATAAATAAAATAAAATACTGAACAATAATTACTATAACAATTATTGAGTAGTGCCTTCTTACGTAAGAATCAATAATTGGTGCAATACCGCAGTGCTCTTCTTGTCTAACAATGCGTATTCATCGTGTTTTAACCACGGGTATTCCAACAAATATTAATTGGAATAATCTATTGCCATTATTTTTATAAACAACTTATACTTGTCATTTTTTTCATCCAATCGCTTTCCGTTATGGGGCCCACACAAGGCTGCGCCGTCGTACGAATATTCCCCGACAGTAAGAATATTCCACGACCAAACGAATATTCTCCGATAAAAATGAATATTTTATAACCACTTCCTTATTTAAAATATTTGCGCATTTTACCCATAACTAACCACATTAATCAAATCAACCCTTACTATTTCAAAATAATAAATAGAGGAAATTTAATTTTATTTATAATAAGTTGGGGTCTTACAATGATGGCTCTTTTCCACGACTTAATGCGCAAAGAGATCGAGATCTACGTGGATGACATCATTGTCAAGTCCTGGAAGGAGGATGACCATCTCAGAAAATTGTTCAACAGGTTGCGTAAGTACAACTTGAAGTTGAATCCAGCTAAGTGCGCCTTTGGTGTTAAATCAGGCAAGTTGCTAGGATTTCTAGTCACCACAAAAAGGATTGAAATGGATCCTGCCAAGATCCAAGCCCATCTTTAAATGCCTAATAAGTGGATTTTTATACACTTATCCAAAGATCTTTACTTGAATTAGTTGCTTATATTCATGTGTCTTAGTTACTTTTCATGCATTTTGGGTTCATTTTGTAGGTTATACGTTTGGGAGCGGTGTGAGCGATTATTGGTAAGGAAAAGCAAAGAAAATGCAAAGAAAAGGCAATCCGGACATCATTTGGGCTTTCATGTTACTTCATGTTCTTGGCTTGGAACTTTGACTACGTTGTAGAGCGTCTTCGTAGCTTTACGGAACATCTTGAATCGCTCTAATCGGAGTTCGGATGCAAGAGTTATGATCGTTGTACCAACGGACGTCAAACTTCGTTGTTTTGGTTAGCCATTTTCATAGCAGTCCCTTCCAGATCAATTTCAACCTTCATCCGGCCAGATTTTCTCAATGATTAAAGAATGAAAGTTGTAGAGCTCGTCGATATCTTCGATTTGATAGGTGGCAGGCTCCATAACACTTCCCGGATCAAAAGTTATGGACATTTTATCAGAGCACATCGAAAGAAAAAATCACCAAGCGCGATTTTTCACTTTTTTCGGCGGGGGGAGCTAACTTTAGGCCAATTCTCGCGCAGCCGCGTGACTTCGGAAGTTGACCAACGCTGACTTTTCATTAAACAGTGCAATTGACGCGTAACGGAGAGGGGGATTCAATTAGGGCTTATATATTAGACTTATTTCCATGATGTAAAGGGGATTCCACCCCTTGGGGGCTAAAGCTATCATTATTTCTTTTCTTCTCTTTCTTTTTAGATTAGATTAGAACCCTAGAATAACTAAGATTTGGAGATTGAAGCAATTGAAGATCCTTGAATGTTCAGAAGTGAAACATGAGAAGAAACTCAGATTTGCTATTCTTGATCCCTAACTCTCTTTACTTGTATTGTATATTTCAATGTATATTCAATTGTGGATCATGGATTCTAATTCAACTATGAGTTAAACTCTATTTTGGGATTGCAATGGAATCTATTGCCTAGTTTATTTTGACATACTTCTTTGTTAGTCTTATTAATTGTTATGAGATTGTCTATTAAGATTCACGCTTATTTGCTTAGTTGATTGGCCATCAATTACTGTGATAACCCATATGAACTTAAAAGACGAAGTATGGGTTTAGATTTGATCTTGATAGCTTTTGTTTATATGTTCTACATGGTGATGGAATATATTCGTGCTTAGGATAGACATATACCGAAGCACCACTCGTAGTCAATTGAGGACTTGGGTTCAAACCCTAATTATTTGTAAATCACATAGACATATAGTGGTTTAGGTAATGTGGGTGTTCATGTGTATTCTATCAATTGTGGATTATATGTGATATGAGTATGGTACATCGAGAGATGGCTATATTTCACTTTCGTGTTCTCGACTAACAATCCGTTATAATTAATTTGGTTTAACTAGAAGTGTGTTGATTTAAATGATGCAATAGGAGAAATTGTAATCTCATGTCTTTATTATCTAGTCTCATTCTAGGGGTAGTTAGTACTATTTAATTTCATAGTTTAAATATAAAAACTCAAAGCAATAGTTTAAATAAGACTGAAATGGTTATGGGCTAATGCTAGGTGAACTTTATTAATTAATTCTCCGTGGAAACGATACTTTACTTACTCTTTATTACTTGTTGACCACGTATACTTGCGTGTTGTGTGTAACTAGAAATTACCCAACAAGTTTTTGGCGTCGTTGCCGGGGAATTATTTTAATAATTTTTGCCAACATTAATTTCAATCAAATTAGTCTTAATTTAAACATTTTATTTTATTTTAATTCTCTTCCTATATTTCTCTCTTTTCAGGTACCATGGGTGACTTTTCTTATCAAAGGCCTTATGCAAATAGGACTCAACCAAGGGACATAAGCACTGAGGGACTCAATGTATTTTCTACATTGTCAGCACAAATTGCAACACTTTCGGAGAGGTTGGATATTCTTCCATGCCCAACGCACTCGAGAGATAGTAGTTACATGTGAATACTGTGTTGGCGAGCATCCGAGTTATCAGTGCGACATCAAGGTTGGACAAGTGCAGTTTAGGGGTGATTTCTTAAACAACGATGATTATCCTGATTATCAACAAGGTTGGGGGTATCACCTAGATTATGAATGGGGTTATAACTATCAAGACCAACACTACGTTCCAAGTCCAACACATCCATCGGATTTCTCATATCCACCTTCAATGCAACAAGAAGAAAATTCAAGATTGGAGGATTTGTGGTTCAAGTTTATAGCATCAACTGAGGAGAAGATGATTGAGCAAGAGAGATCAATTTGAAATCTGTAGAATCAAATGGATCAAATACTCGAAACCTTGAGCAATCGCCCTCAAAACAATTGGTGTTATGACATGGACGATGAAACTGATGGAGAGCCAGATGTGTTCATGCCACTGAATGAACTGAAAGGAGTGGACATTGAGGAGACAACTGGGGGTGTGGAAAATGAAGATCATGAGCTAACTTGTATAATACTTGTAGACACTCAAAATTTTCTGTACTACTGTTACTAACATTGCAGGAGGACATATTCGTCTTTTAAGAGAGAACCCTGAACGACAGTCCAAATCCATACCGGATACTACACAGGAGTTCAAAGATCAACCCCGATCACACTGGGAGAAATAGCCCAACCTCGGATATAACCCCGAGACCTCCAGATACAATACCGGAACACACACCGGAGAAGACCGATTAATCTCGGAGATAATCCCGAGGTATCCAGTCTCAGTCCCAACCATGGGAATAGCCATCAACCTTGGTGATAACCCCAAGAAATGCAGTGTCGGAGATAATCCCGGAAATGCTTGTTTCAAATACCACCAGCTTCAATCTCGGCGCTCACAATGAAATGCACTGTACCAACCTGGCAATAACATCGGGAAGACAGGCACACCTCAAAGATGACAATGAGGACTTTCGACAATTGCAAAGATCCAATCTCGTGGAAAGTCTCGAGCAACGCGTCATTATCAAACCCATCCGGGAAAAAACCGGTAAGGAGCAACATCGTCATCTCGTCCAACACGATGCCACATCACGTCTCTACGCAACGATGTCCCACAAGGCTAATCAATCCCGAGTGACTATTGTTCGGGGTAACAGATGAAAGTTGAAGCTTGAAGACCAGAGGGCATCGTCCCATCTTAAATGACTTCGTACAAACTCTAATCCCATGCCATCGTGCAACTCTTGACAACGACGGTCTGAAATAGGTCCTGTATACCTCAAACGGATGCCAGGATTGTACTTCTGAAAATCCGAGTGGACATTACAGTGCCTGAGTGCACGTACTTCGAGACGACCCGACCCGACCCGCCTCTGGTACACCTGCGGCTCAGCCGCAGGTACACCTGTGGCTCATATTACCTATAAATAGAGGGCTTGGGGTGCTGATTTTTAAGAGAAAAAAGACGGGAAAACCCTGCACAATTTGCTTCAGACTCGCCATACAAAGATTGTATTTTCCCACTTTTAAACACCTGTGAGCTCATATATAGCCTCTTTTGCACCCACAAAGCCCAAAGATTTACCCACTCTAAAGATATAGAAGCCTTTTTAGCGATCAACCGTAAGCCTTCTCACACACACTTTAGAGTCTTTCTCTTCATCTTTGCACACACCCTTCTACACGCTGAGAGTCGTGTTGCTTGCTTTGCCCCCGACTTCTCGTCCGTGGTTTCATTTCATCAGATATATATATATATATATATTTACATATATATTGACTAACATTATCGAAGTTATGCCTCGATTGAGCCTGACTTGATGCCCTGAGCGCTTACTTTTTTAATATATATATATATATACTTATATATATCAACCGTATCGGACTTTGTTTGATGAGCCTGAACTTGATGCGCACGTTTACTCGCTTTTATATATATATATATATATATATATATATATATATATATATATATATATATATATATATATATATATATATATATATATATATATATCTATATATCAACCGTGTGTGGACTTTGTTCGATGAGCCTGAACTTGATGCAGTGCGTTTACTTGCTTTTATATATATATTTATATGTATGAATTGTGGTGGGACTCATTCGATGAGCTCGGATTTTATATACAGTGCGTTTATTCGCTTTTATATATATATATATATATACTTATATATATAATCGTGGTCTTAACTCTCGTTACGATGAGCCAGATTTTACATCCGGTGCGTTTATTGCTTTTATATATATATATATATATATATATATATATATATATATATATATATATATATATATATATCCCACCTGGAGTTTACTTCGTGGTGGTTGATCGCTTTTACAGCTTTCTTTACATTTCGTCTCCGCTCAAGTTTACTTGGCGAATTGATCGTGATTCTGACTTTTATTTACATTATGTCCCTTTGGAGTTTCCTTCGTGGCGGTTGATCGTATATTCTGACTTTATTTACATTTCGTCCCTTTGGAGTTTCCTTCGTGGCGGTTGATAGCTTTTTGATGACTTTATTTATATTTTTGATCCCCATGGAGGTGCTTCGTGGTTGGTGATCCCGTTCGTATATATATATTTGAGTGTTTTATATATATACCGCTTATTGCTTTCATACAAATTGCAATATTATGTGCGCCTAGGAATCATGTGATCACAGATTCATCCCATTGAATCTAGATTCGGTTCCGTGATGGACATTTTCAAATTAGTATGTGACTTGTAAATTATTCTGCATGTATCCGAATTTCCTCGGATGGTTTTCATACCCACGAGGAAGTCGGCATTATTTTTGTATATTATTTTCGCAAATGCGGATGCCTCGCGTTCACAAATAAAATCAATTCATTACTTCACTTAATAAAAATGGGAGTGTAAAAGGTCTCAATTCCTATTGAGCATCGTGGTTTGAAAAACATCTTTTATAAAACATCACCGTCATATCTTGCTAAAACTCTGAATTTTACATAAATTCAAACCACATGTATATATAGGTTCGAACGAGGCCTCGCACGGCTTTCCATATAACAAAGACATCGACCCACACACACACACACTCGAGATAATAGTTTCTTGAAAAGAGGCGGCCACCGTGGTAACATTTGATGTCTGGGGTGCCTAACACCTTCCCTCGCATAATCAAGTCCCCGAACCCTAAATCTAATCTCGGTTTCACCAACCCGTGATATCGTTGTCACATCATTGGGTCAATGTGCAAACCTTTTCTCGGTTGTGTTGGTACAACCATTTAAAAACCAATCGGCGACTCTTAATAAGGTCCATCGTCGACATTATACATGTCGGACCTTTTTCACTTATTTTTCAAAAATCTCACCTAAAATGAGAACACCAAAGAACAAGTAACGGAGAGGGGCACACAAAAATCCCGACGTCGACAATACCCCAAGAGCCTTCTCAGATAGAGTTAAAAAATTTAGTGAAATTTGCACACCCATGTCCCCTTGGTAGTCACATCCAAAGCAAGAATATCTGCGATTATGAGGCCTCTTACAAACCATGGTGGGCTGAGGAAGAGATAATAGAAGAAGAAAAACATGTTGTATCTTTCATGCCTCAATTCAAAAATCCATTCACAGATACAACGGGAGAAGCACCTGGCGATGCGATAGATGGGAGGCACCCCATCCAATCTTTCTCCCTCCTTATTTAATTCTTATTTACATTTCCATATTTAGTAGATGTTAGATAATGGTAAGTATTAATAATGGTTTGATTGTTTCTCCTCTCGTGTTCAATCCAATTGTTTCAAGCATTCGTGATCAAATGTAAGTCAAAACTCTAAATCGCCAGAGTATGTGGTCGGCATGGCCGCCAACTACAAGCCAAACACCGCGCGGCCACGCGATAGCTCAGTCACAGAAAAAAATTGCTGAATTTTTAGAATTTCTGACTAATGCGTTCGGAGAGTTAGAAGCCCACACTCAATTTTCGACCATAGAATATCTCAAACTTAGCCATCGCCTGATATACCATCGGATCATGAGGAGGCGAATGGAGATGACATTGCCACTTAGGGGAGTATTCTTTCACTATTTAATTACAATGAGGGCATTATTTATTTTAAGTTTGGGGGTATTGGGTTATAGTGAGTAGTTGTTGCATATAGTTAGTTGCATATAGTTTTATTGCATGTTTAAGTTGCATAGTAGGGGTATTTTAGTATGAAATTTTTTTTATTTTTATTTTTTTTAGTTTTCTTTTGTCTTGTTTATTTAGTATGTGTTTAGTTGCATAACATTGCATAATCCCAGGCTTTTAGTTAGTTAAATTCTAATTTGGCCAATGATAGAAATTTGATAGATTTTTGAATTTGGTTATATCTTGAGCTTAGTTATAATTTTATACATGATATAATTCATGCTTGCTGTTTAGATGTTACCAGGTAGCACGATAATGTTTTTATTTGCTTGTTGGTTAAGATTAGCATGTTGGTTTGCTGAGTAGAAAATGTTGTTTTTAAAGATGGAATTGTGTATAACGTAAACATAGACTATGAAAACACATATACTCAAACTTTGGGAACACATGGGTATGCTTGCTATTGGAACGAGAGGGAGCGTAAAACGCACTCGTTTAAATGGAAATGGAAAGCGAGATGGAGCGTAAAACGCACTCATTTAAATGGAAATGAAAAGTGAGATGGAGCGTAAAACGCACTCGCTATTTACACATATAAAATAAAAAAAAATTATCCATAAACACCGCAGGAAAGTGCGAAAATCGCCCTCGTGAATAAAAACAAAGCAGAATAAACCCATTGTTGAACCTTAGTTTGTATTGATGTGTTTGAGTAGTTGATGTCTCATTAGTATATACAGTTCTTGATTTAAACTCAATTTTCTGCCTTAAGAAATAAAGCATGTGGTATCTTCACCTTTGTCAAGTTTATCTGTAAACACATCACACACACACAACATCTTTATAGCAGGTTAGGATTATCTGATTGTATGTCATTATGCATTTAGCTTAGTTTGATGCTTTATTCTTGAATCTAGATATTTCTCTGAGGCATGTCTCATTGGAATTCATAACATGGCTGGAAATCTGGGGATTCATTGTCATAGTAGCGTAGCTTGCATAGCATATAGATTGCATTATTTTGTGTTGCTTGGGGACAAGCAACGGTTTAAGTTAGGGGGTATTCGATAAGTGGATTTTTTATACACTTATTCGGTATCTTTTACTTGAATTAGTTGCTTATATTCATGTGTCTTAGTTACTTTTCATGCATTTTGTGTTCATTTTGTAGGCTATACGTTTGAGAGCGGTGTGAGCGATTATTGGTAAGGAAAAGCAAAGAAAATACAAAGAAAAGGCAATCCGGACATCATTTGAGCTTTCATGTTACTTCATGTTCTTGGCTTGGAACTTGGACTACATTGTAGAGCGTCTTCGTAGCTTTACGGAACATCTTGAATTGCTCTAATCGGAGTTCGGATGCAAGAGTTATGATCGTTGTACCAACGGACGTCAAACTTCGTTGTTTTGGTTAGCCATTTTCATAGCAGTCCCTTCCAGCTCGATTTCAACCTTCATCCGGCCAGAATTTCTCAATCATCAAAGAATACAAATTGTAGAGCTCGTCAATATCTTTGATTTGATAGGTGGCAGGTCCCGTAACTCTTCCCGGATCAAAAGTTATGGCCATTTTACCAGAGCACACTGCAGCAGAAAATCACCTGCGCGCGGGCGCGCGAATCCTGCGCGGCTGCGCGACTTACAGTAGCAAAAAGACGCGATTTTCAGCTTTCGTGCTGGCGCGCCCAACTTTAGGCCAATTCTCGCGCAGCCGCGTGACTTCGGAAGTTGACTAACGCTGACTTTTCATTAAATAAAGGCAATTGACGCGAATCTTTAGAGAAGGATTCAATTAGGCTTATATATTAGACTTATTTCCATGATGTAAAGGGATTCCACCCTTGGGGGCTAAAGCTATCATTATTTCTTTTCTTCTCTTTCTTTTTAGATTAGATTAGAACCCTAGAATAACTAAGATTTGGAGATTTAAGCAATTGAAGATCCTTGAAGGTTCAGAAGTGAAACAAGAGAAGAAACTCAGATTTGCTATTCTTGATCCCTAACTCTCTTTACTTCTATTGTATCTTTCAATGTATATTCAATTGTGGATCATGGATTCTAATTCAACTATGAGTTAAACTCTATTTTGGGATTGCAATGGAATCTATTGCCTAGTTTATTTTGACATACTTCCTTGTTAGTCTTATTAATTGTTATGAGATTGTCTATTAAGATTCACGCTTATTTGCTTAGTTGATTGGCCATCAATTCTCGTGTGATAACCCATATGAACTTGAAAGATGGTATGGGTTTAGATTTGATCTTGATAGCTTGTGTTTGTATGTTCTAAATGGTGATGGAATATATGATTCGTGCTTAGGATAGATATATACCAAAGCACCACTCGTAGTCAATTGAGGACTTGGGTTCAAACCCTAATTATTTGTAAATCACATAGACATATAGTGGTTTAGGTAATGTGGGTGTTCATGTGTATTCTATCAATTGTTGATTATATGTGATATGAGTATGGTACATCGAGAGATGGCTATATTTCACTTTCGTGTTCTCGACTAACAATCCGTTATAATTAATTTGGTTTAACTAGAAGTGTGTTGATTTAAATGATGCAATAGGAGAAATTGTAATCTCATGTCTTTATTATCTAGTCTCATTCTAGGGGTAGTTAGTACAATTTAATTTCATAGTTTAAATATAAAAACTCAAAGCAATAGTTTAAATAAGACTGAAATGGTTATGGGCTAATGCTTGGTGAACTTTATTAATTAATTCTCCGTGGGAACTATACTTTACTTACTCTTTATTACTTATTGACCACGTATACTTGCGTGTTATGCGTAACTAGAAATTACCCAACAATGCCCATTCCTCAGACAGAGAAGGAAATACGGGGATTTTTGGGAAGAATCAACTTCATTAGCAGGTTTATCTCCCAACTCACAAAGAACTCAGAGCCAATCTTCAAGTTATTAAGGAAGAACTCCTCCATGAAATGGAATGATGAGTGTCAAAATGCCTTCCTTACAATCAAGAAACAGCTAGTCAAAGCTCCCGTCTTGGTACCACCCAGGGATGATGTTCCCCTGTTTATGTACATGTCCATAAGTGACAATGCCATGGGCTGCATGCTGGGACAGAAGGACGATAGAGGCCAAGAATGAGCTATCTATTACCTCAGCAAAAGGTTCAGCAGCAGTGAACACAAGTACACTTTGATCGAAAAGACGTGTTGTGCTTTAGCATGGGCTTCCATGAGGTTACATCATTACCTCCATGGTCACACAACCCATCCCATATCCCGCATTGATCCTCTCAAGTACGTGTTCAATAAACCCATGTTAAATTGCCGGTTGTCCAGATGGCAGTTGATCCTACAACAATTTGACATCGTATATGTGACTCAAAAGTCCATCAAAGGTCACGGAATCGCGGATCAATCGGGTCACCAGACCTTCGGGGATTACAAACCTTGGAAACATATTTCCCTCGATGAAGGAGTAATGATGATGACAAAGAACACCATTACTACGATATCGCCAATCATGGAAGATGTATTTTGATGGAGTCATTAATATGGAAGGTTCTGAGCCGGAGCGATTCTAAGTAGGCCGTGCGGGAGCAATATCACGTCGCCATCAAATTGCGCTTTATCGGACCAACAATACTACCGAGTATGAAGGTCGTCTCATGGGGCTAAAACTTGCCCGTTCAATGGGCATCAGGCGGTTAACCGTCTTTGGAGATTCGGAGTTGGTAATCAAACAATCCACCGAAATCTATCAAACCAAGGAACTACATTTGTTGCCTTACCATCGGCAGGTTTTACAGATGGTTTTGGAGTTCGAAGAAATCTCTTTTCTATACATTCCTCGTAATAGGAATGACTTTGCGGTCGCATTAACAACTTTATCCTCCTTGATTCGCATATCAGGCAAGGAACACTTGCTGAGCGTCGCGATCTCCTTGCACAAGGCCCCAGCATGTATAGAAATATACATTACGTTGGAGAAGTATCAGATGAGCTACCTTCCATCTAGCATCCTTGGTATCAGCATATCAAGGAATATATGTGAGATGGATCTACACCCGCTGAGGCGAGCCCAACTGAGAAAAGGCGGATCCATCGACTTGCTATGAAATTCTACCCGAGTGGAGATGCGCCTACAAAAGAGATGCGCAGACTAGGTCTCCTTAGATGTTTAGACAAAGATCAAGCCCAAAGGCTTATGGATGAAATCCATGGCGAGTCTCGTGGCCACACATGAGTGGCCCCTCTCCTCAAGAAAGTCCTCGTGACGGGACATTATTGGTTATCTCTCAAAGTCGACTACAATGACCACGCCGAGATGCTATCGATGCTGATTCATGGGAATGCTATACACGCCCCCACGGAACTCCACAATATGAGTTCACCTTGCCCTTCTCAATGTGGGGAATGGACGTTATCGGGCCCATTGAGCCTAAAGCCAGTAATGGTCATCGGTTTATCTTCACCATGATCGACTACTTCACCAAATTGGTAGAAGAAGCCTCCTTCCCCAGGGTTACTAAAGAAGACATCATTGCTTTCATCATAAACAATGTCGTTTGTCGATATGGACAACCAGAGGTGATTGTGTCAGACAATGCCAAGAACCTCAACAACAAAATGATGGAGGAATTATGCGAGAAATTCCATATCAAACATCTCAACTCACATCATCTATCGTTCAAGATGAATCTACATTGAAGCGGCTAACAAAAACATCAAGAAGATTATGCAAAAGATGTCCGCCAACGACAAAGATTGGCCCGACCTTATTGCTTCTTACTCGTTAGCCTTCACGTAACCTCAATGCGACTTCCACCGGGGTAACCCCTATGCATTAACCTATTGGATGGAAGCAGTACTCCCCATAGTAGTTGAAATGGAATCCCTTAGAGTGTTGATAGACGCTCAGCTGGATGAAGACCAATGGGTACAAGAGAGGTATCACCAATTGTCTCTAATAGACGAAAGGCGAACCGTGGCTATCTTCCATGATCAGTTATATCAACAAAGGATCGCCAGATCCTACAACAAAAAAAGTCCGGCTATGGCAGTTTAAACAATATGACTTGGTTTGAAGAAGATTCTTGACAACCAAGATCAGGCTAAAGGAAAATTTTCTCCTAACTAGGAAGGCCCGTTTATTGTCAAGGAAGTATTGACAGGAGGCGCTCTCAGATTGCAAGAAATGGACGGTGATGAATTTCCACAACTCATCAACTTAGACGCCTGAAATCTGCAGTACTATATCCGGCGTAATTCAGAAACACCACGGTATCGGACCATCAGATCACCAGTCATTCCGGTTCTTTAACCCTTTACCACCTACAACTTTCTTACACTTTGCCCCTCAGGAAAACATACTTTTCAAGCCAGCAGCCTGGCTCCCCTTTGCGTTCCTACAACTTAGGTCATCCCACCGCGGATTGAACCTCTTGCATTTGCAGTTTTGCTACCCATACCTGGGATCAAACTTCTCATACCTGCAGTTTATCCTCAACCTAGGATTAAAATTTCTCCTCCCCGCACTCTGACCTGCACATGGGATTACACTTTTCATCTCGCCCTGAGGGGCGAACTACGTCGACCTGATCTCCTCTTCAATAATAGTATGTAGGCAACCATGCCACATGGCCCGGTCGCAATAAAACAAAAATAACAAAAACATTCCTACACCATTCCTGCCATATACAGCGTTGAACCTCTTACACCAGGTTTGAACTACGCAGACTTGATCTCCTCTTCAATAGGAGTACGTAGGTAGCCATTCATGGTACGGTCTCACCCCCTACCAAAACACAAACCCTTGTCAGTTAGTACTGGGATCATCCTTCAATCCACCACATTTCATTGGCTTCGCACCAAAGGATGGAATTACGAACTCCTCCCAAATAGGAGATTCACGACCATCTAAGCTGCGGTCATACCTTGAAGAGCAACACCAATCCATAAGAGGTGGAATTAACTAGGCTTCTCCTAAATAGAAGTGCTGGCGACAATCTGTGGTGCGGTCAATCTCAGAGAGGAAAGCCACACTCCTCTTCACATTTTCATCCGTAAACCACCCCAAGACACCAAAGATGGTAGGGATACACAAAAGATCGATGATCTATTCTCAATTATCCGTGGCAACTCAATGTCCATCCATCCAGAGGAATTCGAATACATCAAGACCACAAGCCACAAGTAGCGGTGCAAAATATCAAGCAAGCAAAGAAGGCATATCTAAAAGGGAAGTGATCCAAAATATATTTCCACATCATATATAATGTTGTTTGATATATATACAATGTAAATCATACATGACAAAATGGCTAAGCTTTAGTCTGCATGCGGTAAATACAAGCTCATCTACAAGTCGTAGTATATCTGAGCTAACAAGCCCAACATGGCATCCCTCTCGGAAGGCGGAGGTGAAGTTGTGGTCTCCTCGTCACGAGAATATCCACACGACCCAAAAAGATCTACAAACCATCTGCATGGTGACCATATGATCATCAATATATGCGCTCATCTCTGCGATCATGCCGCCATAAGGGACCTCATCAAGCGATTATCTCGTGATGGCTACATCCCGGGCAGATATAGCACTATTTCGCTCAACTATCACTGCGTCTCTGGCTGATCTAGCCTCATCCCGCTCAACAAAGGCGGCATCTCTGTGAGCTAATGCCTCGTCTCTCTCTAATAGAGTTGCGTCCCTCCCCTCAAGGGCAGTTAATATCATAGATCGAGCATGATCTCTCTTAAAGGTCATCAGATGAAGACTCTGCTCTAAGTACCGTGCCGAGTGCTGAATCATAACAGTACTGGTACTAGGAGAATCCGGAAGAAATGTTGGCAACTCAGCAATGGGCTCCTCCTCGATGTAGGTATAGATGTCCTCCATGGGCTCTGCATCGTCGACTCATTATCCGGTCTTTGCAGACATCACTACAATGATAAAATCTCTGTCTCCATCCATGCGGAATACTCTGTAGAACAACCTGGATGACTGACAAAAAAAAAAGCTATCTCACGTTGATCCCAACAAGCATACACACGGGATCGGTCCTCTGCTGAGAGGTATTGAGAAGCTGAACGTTGACCTCTCGCCCCATCAAAGGGATGGAAATCCTGGAATTGGTCGAACTGCGACATCACGGCCAGTGGGTGATAAATAGTCACGCCCCTCAAGCCAGCCAGAGGGAGGAAGTCCATGCCCGGAGCGTGAGTAATAAAGCTGTATGGTGAGCAAAGCCCCGAGCACGGCAATATGCTGAATGGATCTCTAATATCTGCCAAAAATGCGGACCAAGACAGAGCATCTATACACTCCGATGGCTGAAAGGAGTATGACATGGCCACATCATGGGTGAAGCAATATCCATGCCGTCTAAGGGTACCAACCGGTCTCAAGTGTGACATAAACCACACGTACAACATGACCGAACTCCCAGTGAACACTCATGTAGGATACGTGCAATAATAGGATGCCTACCGCAGGGTCTCTGCTACAATCATAGGTACAATGGTGCGACCCTCTCTAAGAGCTCTCACGGCCATGACCACACCAATGTCTATCTCATTCATGTAACGCGGCATGTAAACATATGACAGTACGCATAGCATCAGTGCATCAACCCTGGCCAAATGCCAATGGTCCTCCGATGCGATGAAATCCCCAGAATGTCGTGAATAGCTATCCTCTAAGCCAAATCTGTCGTACAGAAAACGCTGGGATATCACATGGCTAGATGTCAGCTCGTCCTGCACTACTCTGCACCGCAATCCTGTGAGGGTGCCAAAACAGAATACCTTCCTATTCGGTAACCAATGCTCTAGCAACCCGTCCATAAACCCTGTGGGAACCTGAAAAGGCAATAAAGTCATGGTATGTTGCAAAGAATCGATCTACGATCCACCCGTCTGGTGGTGACATGCTATCATACCACGATCGCGATACCCAATACCACCACCATCGGTGGGGTATGATCTATACTGACTAACTATCGAAGAAGACATCATCAGACGGCCGCGTGTCACAAGACCATCTAGGGGTCAATCTTTGAATATCTCTGGACATACATACATACATATGCGTAATATGATACATGCATAATGTATAATAGATGACAATATGATATAGGGAATGAAAAAATGGTGCATACATTCCTAAGTATATCATCATCTAATACATCAGATCTGTACAGCTACAAATACAGGAAAATGGGGCACAACCTCTACTACTACTAACAGAGGCCTATCAAAAGATATAGCGAGAATGGGGAACACCACCCAATATCTAGCAGAGGCCTATCAAAAGATATAACGAGAATATACATCAGAAAAAAAACCAGGGTCTCGATGTCTACGTCCTCAATCTTGTCCACGATGTAACTCCTCCCGAGTCATCGGATCTCTATCAACAGGATGTCGGGGCCTATAAAGAGGAGGATCTGCGGCAAAAATCGAATGGGTCGTCGAGGGCCAAATACCGAGCTGGAAGGAACAAATGACTCGCTTCACGGGATCTCGCCCAAATGCCGTATAAATATATGTGCTTGATCCAACTGTCGGGTCAAGCTATCAATCTGGGTCATATGAGTCGGAGCTCAAACACAAGTTACCCAATCCGTCATCATCAAGGATCTTGGAACCATATCCCCCATAAAGCGTGTGTGGCGCGGATCGGGCTCCAATAAAGTCGTGAGGGACCACCACCGCTAGAACGTCTCCTGAGTACATGGACCCTCTGACAATGCAAAACCGTCAACCACCAACAATGGGATATCAGTGACGGGTGACTGTGATACGGGCCAATGACGCCTAGCAGGAGGTAAGATCGGTATACGGATCTTCCTTGTGGTGCTCCTAAAAGCACGCTCTCCTAAATAGAGCTCCCAGCCTCCATCTGTGAAGAGAGGAACTCTCCTGGTGGAAATCAAATACTCGACTCGAAATGGATGTCCATCCTCAAAGCCGATGGTCAAATGTTCCCTGAATAGGGAATCCATGTAATGGTACTGTTATCGAAGAACTCCAACATTGCATCTGGCGTTGAGTGAATCCCTCACCATGAGGACCTCCTAAAAAATAGAATGGTGCCATCGTCGTCCTCGTGGATAGGTATATAAACTTATCACACTCACAGGACGCAAACATGGGAGCCTCTCATAGGCCCAAAACTACCAACACAATGGCAAAACATCTGCTATCAGTAAACACTCTTAACCTATGAATGGGAAAAGACAAGAGAAATACTCACCACCAGAAATGGGTAAAATCCTAGCCAAGCCTCGGTCAAAACCACAGCAGCGATGCATGCCCCAGAGGAAATAGGCAAAGGTGTAAGAGCCCCAATCATACTCTCCAATACGGTCCACATCATGTGTGGCGCTGATCAAAGCAAAGGATACCGTAGAAGAGTTATCTACTATGAAGCAGCCTCGAATGATCATCAGGAATAATCGCCGCAGAACGCGATCCCTAATTCTGACATCATCAGGCATGGGCTCACTCAAAAGCCCACTCATAACATCTACGCTCAAAGGACCTGAACGGACAGTCCTGCCTTTAAGCGCCTCCACCGGAACTCCTAATAAGGATCGGACGGTAGTAGGGGTGATATTCGTCATGCAAGGCACTGGCTCCCCTCCAAACTCCATACCTATGATAAATCGCCAGTCCATAGGTGTCATCATCACCTCATGAATCCAAAGAGATGGAGGGATGAGTCCGATAAAACCATCGCTTTCGAGACAATGCCCTGAGGTAACCCCAGGGACAACGACGGGGAAGGATGGAGAAGAATGCCCCAAATCCCCACTCATGCACAATCGCTCTATAATCAGGATGAAGCGCCTGGTACATGGAGTGAATGCTTAACCAGTTCCCTCAAGGCTGTGTAAAACCTGGAACCTACATGAAATGCAGATCAACATCAAAACCTTTTAATCCTCATCAATAGGAAAGAAGGAAGATCAAAGTCTAACGCCATACCTCGTTAGCTTGCAAGTACATCGATGGATGTCTACTCAAATCACCCAGCAACTCTGGGTTTGCCACCTGAATGCTCAGAAGCTCCCTACGAGGGACATGTGCAGTAGGAGCGGGATCCTCAATCGGAATATCCGCCTCCTCATCCTTAACGTCTGGCACATCTACCCGGATAGGACGAATCATGGCCTCCACTAATCGACGAGGTCAGTCTCGACGTAATCAGGGGCGAGGCACTTCTAAGCCCTCCGCCAAACGCGCCGTAAGTGGTCCTATAGAATCGCCTACCGATCCGGATCCATAATATCTAGACAACAAGTCTCCAAATCACCTCAGAAAGGGTGTGGTATTTCCTTACCTGGAGCTTTTTAAAAATACATTTATAACTATATGCATGCATGCATTTACATAGGCACATAGGCATGTCTAGGTGGCCATTCAGTAGCACACCTGCCCCAAAGTCATATACATAATATATGCATTAAAAATTAAAATCATTATGCATAAGGCCAACCTCAATAATAGGAGTACTTTTCCTTACTACCTTGTGCTCATTGGACCTCAAATAGGACAAGAAATAGCAAAAATAGGTGCCAATTTGACTGTCTCAAAAGTTAATTTTTTTCACATCATTATGTTCAACATGGTTTAATACTAACATTTACTATGTTGAATATTTTTTATCAAGTCATTTGTGCATACATAATCACTAATATGTGTTTAGATGCATTTCGTACGATAACTCACAATCCAACGGATAGAAACTGGAAAAAAATACATGTATACGTTACCAGGATAGTGTAGAACACTTGTACGGTGTGATGAATTTGCGTAAAAGCATCCCAACTCAGTGAGATCCGAAGATGGCTCGTGGTTTTCTACTATCGAAGCAAGTTGAAAATGACTTGTAAAGACCAACTCAGTAGGATTTATGATCCACGATTGGTCATGAGGCTCACTCAAGGGCTTACAAAGAAGTGCACTCAAGCGGTACCCCTACATACATATGCTCGGTCCAATTCGAGTTGCAAAGGAGTTCTCACAGACTGGAAAGGTCAAATCGAGAATAAAAATGCCACGCGATTGAGCAAAACAGCATACAATCCTGGTCTTCTCAGATAAAACTTTGAGTCTATACATCACTCATTGGTAGTCGCCTGAACACAAGGTATACCCTGCCGATGATCTCATTTGGCTACAAATCACATCCGGCAATACCTTATACAGGTCCGATGCCACCAACTCTGGGTCGTTACCCTAAATATGTCCCCGACGGGGGTTACAATGTAGATCCCCGTGGGGGTTACAACATGTCCATCCGTTGACACGTCTATCAACGAAGGTCAAGCAGCCTTGCATTATTTCAGCCGATGGCAAGTAAACCCATCGAAGCATTGAGAGCTATTCAATAATTGCATACGTACTCATGAGTCCCCAGTAGGTCCCCGACGGGGGTTACAACGTATATCTCTGGCAGGAGTAACAATGCATGCTCAGCCATTGACACACATATCAACGAAGGTCAAGGAACCTTGACGTCATGTCAGCCGATAGCGATTAAACCTATTAGAGCTCTAGAGCTATTCGAGGTTTTCATACCCAACTGCTCGTATTCCCCAGTGGCTCCTCTGTGGGGGTCACAATGTAATGTTCCATTGATTCACACGTCAACGAAGGTCAAGCAACCTTGACGATCTACTCACAGATTCTCAGCCGTTGATTCACACGTCAGCGAAGGTCAAGCAGCCTTGATAGTATATCCCACTAAATTTCTCAGCCGTTGATTCACATGTTGGTGAAATACACGTCAACGAAGGTCAGGCATCCCTGACAGCATTTGCTATCAGCGAGAAATCCAATGAGAATCTTGACATGTCCTCGCGATACCAACCAGGAAAGGTCAATGTTATCAAAGAGGATAGATGATGGAATATGTTATACACATCCTCATACGCACCAAGCTTTCTCCCCACGATCTCTTGCACATAAGAGGTACCTCTTCGTGATCAAGTCATTATCAAGAACACGAATTTGGTGATAACTCCAACATCAACATCCTAACAGATTCTACTTACACATCAAATGGTCAAGATTGCCAATCCCGGTTGAAAGCAACGAGGGATCCAAAGAATCATCCCCAACATGTTGGGCTACAACCCGTACACATGCATCATATATTTGCATCATTTTGCTACCCATAGTACCACGTTCGTCTTGTTGCATTTCAAGTGTCTAGGATTCTTTATCCTACCCATGCATCGCCATGCATGAGTATGATAAAGAGGGGCATCTGTAGACACTCAAAATTTTCTGTACTACTATCACTAACTTTACAGGAGGATAGATTCGTCTTTTAAGAGGGAACCCTGAAAGAACATCCAAATCCATACCGGATACTACCGGAAGTTCAGCATCAACCCCAGATCACACTTTGGGAGTAACAGTTCCAACCTCGGATGTAATCCCGAGGCATACAGATCCAATACCGGAACACACACGAGAGAAGACCTATTAATCTTGGAGATAACCCCGAGGTATCCAGTCTCAGTCCCAACCATGGGAATAGCCACCAACCTTGGTGATAACCCCAAGGGATGCAGTTTCGGCGATAACCTCGTAAATACTTGTTTCAAATACAACCAGACTTTTCAATCTCTTGCGCCAAAACGAGATACACCGCACCAACCCAAAGAATAACATCGGAAGATGTACATCTCTTAAAGGTGACAATGAGGACCTTCAACAAGTGCGGCAATCCAATCTCAAATAAGTCTCGAGCAACGTCATGATCAAATTTAATCCGGCGATAACACCGGTGAGGGGCAACATCATCATCTCGTCAACACGATGCCACGTCACGTCGTCTTAAACATCTCTACGCAACAATGTCCCACAAGACTAACCAATCCCGAGTGACTATTGTGCAGGGTAACGGATGAAAGATGAAGCTTGAAGATCGGAGGGCATCGTCCCATCTTCAATGACTTCGTACAAACTCTAATCGCATGCCATCGTACAACTCTCGACAACGGCGGTTCGAAATAGGTCTTGTATACCTCAAACGGATGCCCGGATTGCACTTTTGAAAGTTTGAGTGGACATTATAGTGCCTGAGTGCACGTACTTCGAGACGACCCGACCAAAAAAACTCAGGCCCACCCGGTTGCCTCTCTGCACACTGCGGCTAAAATGCCTATAAATAGAGGGCTTGGGCTGCCCATTTTGCAAGAGAAAAAAAGAGGAAGCCCTCACCCAATTTGCTCTGCACTCACCCCATATAGTGTACTTTCCCCTTTTAAACACATGTGAGCTCATATATAGCCCTTTTGTACCTACAAAAAGTCAAGTGTTTACCCACTCTAAAGATATAGAAGTTTTTTAGCGAACGGTTGTAAAGCCTTCTCACACACTTTAGAGTCTTTCTCTTCATCTTTACACACGCCTTTCTATACGTTGAGAGTCGTGTTGCTTGCTTTTCGCTTTATTTATTCAGTGATTTCATTTCATCAGTATATATATATATATATATATATATATTTACATATATATTGACTAACATTATCGAAAGTTATGCCACGATTGAGCCTAGACTTTGCCTCGAGCGTTTATTTGCTTTAATATATATATATTTACATTTATATATATTAATCGTGAGTCGAACTTTGTTCGATGAGCCTGAACTTGATGCAAGTGCGTTCGCTTTAATTTATATATATATATATATATATATATATATATATATATATATATATATATATATATATATATATAAACGTATGTCGACTTTGTTCGATGAGCCTGACTTGATGCAGTGCGTTTACTAACCGTATGTCGACTTTGTTCGATGAGCCTAGACTTGATGCAGTGCGTTTACTCGCTTATATATATATATATATATATGAACTGTGGTTTGACTCATTCGATGAGCACAGATTTTACATCCTATGCGTTTATTCGCTTTTATATATATATATATATATATATATATATATATATATATATATATATATATATATATATATATATATATATATATATATATATATCGCCCCACACCGAGTTTACTTACGTGGTGGTTGATCGCTTTTACATCTTTCTTTACGTTTAATTCCTCGCCTTCGAGTTTATTTCTTGTGGCGCTTGATCGCTTTATGCAGCCTTTATTTTACATTTTGTCCCGCCTAGAGTTTCCTTCGTATAGGCGGTTGGTATTTATTGCTTTATTTACGTTTAAATCCGCTGAGTTTCCTCCATGGTGGTTGATAACTTTAACAAATTTATTTACATTTATGATCCCCATGGAGGTGCTTCGTGGTTGGTGATCATGTCTCGTATATATATATATTTACAACTTTTATATATATACCGCTATCGCTTTCATACAAATTATGGTATTCAGTGCGCCTAGGAATCATGTGATCACATGATTCACCTATTGATCTAGAGATTCGGTTCCGTGATGGACATTTTCACCGTATGGCGACTTGTAAATTATTATCTGATGTCTGAATTTCCTCGATGGTTTTCATACCCACGAAGAAGTTCGGCATTATTTTGTACATTATTTTCGTATTTGCGGATGCCTCATGATCATCACAAATAAAATCAATCAATGGACACTTAATAAAATGGGAGTGTAAAAGGTCTCAATTACTATTGAGCATCAGGGTTTGAAAAACCTTTTTATAAAACATCATTGTTATATCTTGCTAAAAACTAAATTTTTACATAAATTCAAACCCTGTGTATATAGGTTCGAACGAGGCCTCGCACTACTTCCAAGTAACAGCACATTGACCCACACACACAAACATTCAGATAATAGTTTCTTGAAAAGAGGCGGTCACCGTGGTAACACGGATGTTGGGGGGTGCCTAACACCTTCCCCCCGCATAACCAAGTCCCCGGACCCTAATGAATCTCGGTTTCACCGACCCGTTTAGCAGTGTCACATCACTGGGTCAATGTGCAAACCTTTTCTCGGTTGTGTTGGTACAACCATTTATAAAACCAACTGGCAACTCTTAACAGTCCATCGTCGACATTATACATATCGGACCTTTTTCACTTGTTTTTTCAAATAAATCTCACCTAAAATGAGAACACCAAAGAACAAGTAACGAAAAAGGACCCCCAAAAATCCTGACGTCGACACTACCATTCTCCTATAAATAGGATGCTTAGTTTAGAATTGAAAATCACACCAGAATCAGAGAATTCTTCTTCTATAATATTGAGCATATTTCTTTAGAGTTTAAGGAAGCTTTGAGTGTAAAAAACAGTGCAAGCTACCAGTCAGAAATACTCTCCTTTTAAGGTAAGGGATATTATTTTTGTTCAATATTCGCAATAAATAATATTTTCTTCTATACTCTGTAGTATGTAAGTAATATTATTTCATTATGGATTCCGAATTCTACACTCATTTTGATAAGTATTGCTTCTATACTATTTGAAATTAGTAGAATATCCTTGAAATTTACGCTTCATCTAGTATCGTTTCACAAGAATATTTTCCTGGACATTCTTGTTAAATTTTAATCTTTTCATGCCGAGGTACTATCCACGGGATACTATTCACAAAATACTATTCACGAGGTACTATTCACTCGGGTACTATTCACGACAAAATTGATTTCTTTTCTGTCCAAATTATTTTTGATACATGAATACTATTCTTGAATTTTACTCCACAAAGCAGTTGTCATGTTGACAATTTGGACATTTTTAAACTCTGGATAAATTAAAAAAATTTAATATTTATCCTTGCTTTCGTTTGATTGATGCTTATATCATTGTCATCATCTTCATGCTTATATATATTGTGATAAAATTCCTCTTTAGCCCGTAGTGCATAGATGGACTGTTGAATTGGTATGACTATGACTATGTATCGGTATAATCATGACCTGTAATATTACAAATGATGTGGTAAAAGTCCTCATTGGCCCGTAGTGCATTGATGGACAGTCGTTGGCATGATCATGACCACTGGTGATACTAACGAATATCCTTGGCCCGTAGTGCATGGATACTTCGTGGATGTGATAATAATGAATATCCTTGGCCCGTAGTGCATGTATAATTCATGGATGTGATACTAACGAATATCCTTGGCCCGTGGTGCATGGATAATTCGATGATGTGAATTATTTATTGAGTTGTGTTACAGCGATAAAATATTGATGATGAACTTTTAAATCATAGAAGATAGTACATATCATGCTCTACTTGACTCTCCTAATGGATTATTTGTTCCGCTACAGTTAAACTTGTTGTCTATTGTATCCTATCAGTTTAACACGGTTGAAGGATAACGATAATTTATTCTGCATTATCTTAATCATAATATTATTTACTGGGCTAGTTGAGCTCAACATTTTCTTTCATTGTTCTCTTCAGGAAATGAGAATATAGCTGGGACTAGTCGAAGAATAGAGTGATGGTCTAAGCTGGTGGTTATAGTAGTCCTCACTATTCTATGAAATAGTATGGTAATAAATGTAATGAGGACTTCATTTGAGTTTGGATATTTTCTACGAGACAATATTCGTGTAAAAACTCTCAGCTACGTTTTGTCGTATGTTACACGACAGTTGTATAATTAAGTTTGTATTTGAATTATGTACCATGTATTTGGCGACTCAGAATGGGTTGTGTATACCTATTTTGGGGGCGTCACAGACTACCTACTGGACAGTGGATCGTGACATGTCAAGGGTGTTAGGTGAAAAAGCAGACTGATGTGACATGCACAAAAAAAGAAACTATCTTCAAGGTTCAGAATGTCAACATTAAGCTTCATAGTACATCAAAACATTAAATGCAGCAATGGACATATCGTAACGAGAAGATTGTTCATGGGAGTATATGTAACAACCTGATATTTTCTATATAAATAAATTAGAAATTTTGCGTATAAATTTTTTTTTTACTTTAAGGATGAGGATTTGTACAAGATAAGGTGTATATGTATTTATGTGATAAATAAAAAAATATTTATTACATGAATATTTACAAATAATTTTATTTTAGAATTATTAATTATTATAAATTATATTTTATAATAATTAATTTTATAATAGAAATGTTTCTATTAATTATTTTCCATGAAAATATAATTATATATTATTTAAATAATATATGAAATAATTTTTAGAATAATTATAATAATTATTTTATTATACTAATTTTAGTACGATTATTATGTTAGTTATTTTACCTTAATTATTAAGGTTAAATATGGGAGATAAATCGATATGGAATCCAAACTCTAATTTTTGATTTTTATCAAGGAATGAGAATAATAATAATATAATATTAAGTATATTTTGATTTTTCAGTGCTATAAAAATGTACGGTATGTACGTACTGTCAATGATTGGTCAATTATGGTACAATATTTGAAAACCCTAATTTTACTGTGGAAAACCCTAAATTGAAACTCAATTGTGAGTTTAAGTCTGTTATATAACTGTGTTATATGATCTATGTTGTGTATTAAATGATTAATTAGGTAAATCCTAATTAAAATCTAGAAACCCTAATTAATCATTAGAAAAACCCTAATTATAAAACCCTAATTTCAGAAATGAGAAACCCTAATTTGAAACCTAAACTGGAGTTTGTGATTAGTCAGAAATTGTGTTAATGTGATTAATATCATGTATTGTAGGTTTTATTGCTAATTATGGAAAACTTAATTAGTAATTTAAAACCCTAATTATAATTTGGTAACCCTAATTATCAAAATTGTAAACCCTAATTGTTTATTTAATAATGTTAATTATAATTAGCATTATTAAACCCTAATGTTCTTGTATAAAGTAATTAGAAAACTAATTTAATTAAGGAAACCCTAATTTCAAATTTTTAGAAACTAAAATTCTGATTATTTATTTATTTTTGCTTAATTAGAAATACTACAAATGATTTGTGCTAAACCTTAGGGTCAAACCCTAAGGGTTTGCCAAATGATAAGAATGCCATTAAAATTGTATGACAATTGACCATTTTGCCCCTCTTGTATAATTGAAGTCTAACAAGTAGGTTTTGACAATAGGAGAAGTTGGTGACCTAATGTACCAACTCTCTTGACTTAAAATTGACAGCACATGAGCTCTAGATCAGCCAATGCATGTATCTACCACTTCTATATATAGATTGAAAGAGAAAGGATTGCATTTATTAGCCCAATTTTGCACAACACTCAAACTAACTCTCTCAAGCCCCACACCTCCAAATAATTTTGCTAGATCAGTCCCCAAGACCAGCCCCACGAACAACCACATCAAACTCAGAAGCCTAGAATCAAAATTAATCATAGAAGGTATAAAACCCTAGCTTGAAATATGTCCATCGATCTGTTGTTAGATGTTAAAATTTTTGTGATAAACATGTTAGATATAGTGTATAATGATGATCTGGGTTGCTAGATATTAGATTCATAACATTTAGAGGCTCGGATTTTAAGATTTGTCAAATCTGGAAAAAATTTCTATGTGTTCTGACAACCAAATGTCAGGCCTTGTAGATCTCTGTCTGTGTTTTATTTTTGTGTTTTGGAAGTTGGTAGTTGTAGTCTGATATGTACTCTTGGATCTGGGATTGAAATTAGACTTAGATCTGGTCTAAAGTACAAGATAATGGAGGTCAAAAGCCGTTGACCGGCCATGACTTGACGTTTCTGGGTAACCCAGAAACTGCCCAGAAACGGTCTCACAACATTTTCTAACGCCCAAATCTTTTTGTTGTTAGTCATTTTGTTATTATTGATGTATCTAAGTTGTAGTATGTAGTTTATACTATATGTTTATGCCTTAACATCTCCTAAAAAATCGAACTGGATGATTGCAATGGATGGTCAAACTAGGACAGACGATCATGGAAGCTGTTTCTGGGTAACCCAGAAAATGCTTGACCATGTCGTCTGAAATGGTTTGACCAGCCTTGTTATGTTTGATCTGTTGTTGTTTTCGTGATATAATGTAAGACCCCAACTTATTATAAATAAAATCGAATTTCCTCTAATTATTATTGTGAATAATAAGGTATTAATTTGATATAATTCTCTGGTTATGGGGGAAATGTGCAAATTTTGCAAAATAAGTATGTGGTTATAAAATAATCATTGTTGTCGGGGAATATTCGTTTGGTCGTGGAATATTCTTGTTGTCGGAGAATATTAAATGCACCAAGCTAGCTCATTTAGGGCCCCATAATAGTAGAATAAGCTGTGGATGAAGAAAACGATAAGTTTAAGTTTTTATAAATAACGGCGTAGTTATTACAAGTTAATTAACCTTTGTTGGAATACCCGGTGGTTAAAATACGAATACGTGTGGATGGACATGATTGATGAATTATTGATCCTTACGTAAGAAGGCACTACTCAATAATTATTACGATGAATTCTTACCGCTCAATATTTTATTTTATTGATTCAATAATTGTTGCGTTGATATTTTATATTATTGTTGTTTCAATAATTGTCAACACCGCACAAATATTTTCCATTATTAGATCAATAATTCATATTATTTGAATAATATTATTAGATAGCATTATTGGCAATGTCTAGAAAATTCTGTCAATAAGAGGTTTGGTCACCTAATTATACCTAGTAAGGAGAAATTCTTATTAGAAGCCCCCACTTTCCAGGAACTACCGGTTGTCATAAATGTGATTCTGTAATATTATTTGTGAATAATTAATTATTGATTCATATGATAAGGAAATATTTATTTTATGTGGATATAAATGATGGATATATTTATTTTTATGTGGATAAAAATGAAGGAATTAATGCTAAGGTGTTTTATCGATTATTTTGTTTGTTGAGGTATTAAAAATCATCCGTTTGTGGATTTCTTTGATATTTTCATTTTGGAATTTGGAAAACTCAAAGCTACAAAGTTGTAGAGAATTCGATTTCGAAAGAGAATGGACATAAAATTCATATTTTTTTGATAAACGAACTATTTTCTATGAATTGTTAAAGTATCAGAAAATAAAATAATTTTAATTAAATTTATGGGTGGGACCCACTTTTATTTTACCACATGTGGGCTGCAAATTTTCTTCAAATATGGCTAGCTTGAATTTTCAACAAAGCATGCGTAGGAAGTTTGAATTGAAATAATATATTTTATTATTTTAGTCTCCTATGGCGTTCTAGCATTTTCCAATAAATAGACGCTAAGGTTAGAATTGAAAATCACACCAGAAACAAGTTTTCTTTCTCTCTATATTGTCAAGCGTATTTTAGTGAGTATTTATATACTTTGAGAGTTGTTGTTCGGTACAAGTTTTCTTCGACTTTCTATAAGATATTCCGATCAAAAGTACCGTTATTTTGAGGTAAGGGGTGTTATATTCTTCTTAAAATGATATTTTCTTCAATATCATTATACCGAAATATTGGTATGAACATTTTATCAAATTTGGAACTTTTTGTGTGTCCGGGTTACTATTCAATTATCTGGCCTTTATTCACGATATCTGACTTATTCACGAATACGGCATTATTCATCGAAAAATGAAATTTTCTCCTTTTGTCCAAGATGTCTATTATGGTTACTATCTTTGATTGTATCCATGTTTTGATCTTTATTTTTGAATTCTTCTTCAAAATTGGTATTTATGAAGTATTATTGATCTTGGATAAACCTCATATATCTGAATCCCTACTATTTGTCCTTCCGTCTCCATTGGATTCGTTTTTTTAAAAATATTTTCATCATCCTCGGTCCTAGATGATGATATTACTAAATATCTTTGATCCAGTAGTGCAAAGATAAATGATTAATTGATGAATATCTTTGGCCGTAGTGCAAGATGAGCAGTGTTGAGATGAATATGACCAATTTGGTGATACAAATGAATATCTTTGGCTTTTGTAGTGCAAAGATGAATATTTGATTAAAGATGTATATTGATTGTTGTTACAGGGATAAAATATTTTAGATGGACTTTTAAATCATAGAAGATAGTAGAACTCATTCTCTACTTGACTCTTCTAATGGATTGCTATTTCCGCTGCAGTTGTTGATCTAAAACTTGTTGTCTATTATATTTTATCAGATTTTTCCCTGTTGAAGACTAATGATAATTTGTTGTATATTATCTTAGTCATAATATTCTTTACTGGGCTAGTTGAGCTCACCCTTTTCCTTTTTGTTCCATTTTTCTTCTCAAGAGGTGAGAACATAGTAGGATCGAGTCGGGGTATGGAGTAATGGTTCTAGAAAGATGTTTTAGCAGTCCTCACTATTTCTGTAAAATAGTGTTTGAATAATTGTAATGGGACTTATTTGAGTGTGGATATTGTCTAGAAGACAATATTTGTATTTAAACTCACAGTATGTATTGTCGTATTTCACATGACATTTGTATTATTGAAGTTGTAGTTTGCTTTATGTACCATGTATTTGACGACTCAGAATGGGTGTTGTATACCTATTTTGGGGGCGTCACATATAATGTGATAGAGCTCTTCCTTGTTATGTTGGGTACACACTGCAGTTTTTAAATCACAAAAACAACACAAGATTAGCAAGTTGTGGAAGCTAAAACTAGTTGATCAATCTTTCTTCATTTACGGGTAACCTAGAAAATGAAAAAAACTCTACAACAACTTGTTTAAGGCTCCAGATCTCGCTTATGTTATGCTTGTTGACCATGTTTGTTGTTGGGTCTTGTAGTGTTACAATTGTACTACACAATCAGACCAAAAACAATCATAGAAACACATTACACGGTTCATAATTGATGGTCAAAGTAGCACCCTCGAAACTGCCTTATGAATACTCAAGAACACGAAGAACACCTATAGCGACGGTTCTGTCGCTATAGGCAATCTTTAGGGACAAATATTTTCAAAAATTAATTATTTTAATTAAATAAAAAAATATTTTTAATTATTAAAAATACCAAATAAATTATTTTAAATTCTAAAAATTAGTTTTTAATTATTTTTAATATATTTCATAAATATTTAATATTTTTGAAATATTAAAAAGTATTTAATTTATTTAATTATTATATTAAATAAATTATTTTAAAATGATTTTAATATTTGAAAAATCATTTAAAATTATATAATGATACATGAAAATATATTTTAAGTTATTTTTAATGACTTTTAATATTTTGTGATGAAATTCATTAATAAATTAATATTAATGATAATTAAGTTATTTGATAAATGAATTAAATTAATTAATTAAAATGATTTTATTATATTAAAAATCATTTTAAATAATAATAAGGTATTTAAAAATATTTTAAGTTATAAAATATAACTTTCAATATTTAAAGGTAAATTTCATTAATTAATTATTATTAATGATATTAAGGTTATTTAATAAATATATTAAATAAATTAGTTTTAAAATGATTTTAATATTATAATAATCATTTTAAATGAAAATAAAGTGTTTAAAGATATTTTAAGTTATAAAATATAACTTTTAATATTTAAAGGACAATTTAATTAATAATTTAATATTAATGATTATTAATTTATTATTAATAATATTAAATTTAATTAATAATTATATTAAATAAATAGTTTAAAAATGGGTTTATTAATTTAAAAATCATTTAAAAAGGGTATAAATGAATTAAAAATATTTTAAGTTATACTTAATGACTTTTAATATTTTGATAAATAAAACATTAATACTTTAATATTAATGATAATTATTTAAAATGATTTTAAATGTTTTAAAAATCATTTAAGGTAATATTAATACTTTAAAAATATTCTAAGTTTTTATAAATAACTTTAATATTTTGGAAATAATTTCATTAATAGTTTAATATTAATTAAATATTAATGATAATAGAATTGTTTAATATTTAAATCATTTAATAATGATTTCGATGTTTGAAAATTCATGATAAATTATAATAAATGTTTTAAAATTATATTAAGTCATTTAAAAATAATATGACTGATACTAAATTACAGGACCGAGTCTTAGACTCAATAATTACCCAATAAAGTCGCTTTCATAATCAAACATGTTTGAAAATTAATCTGGACTTAGATAATTTGATTAGATATGTGTTTATTTGTGATTGATGGTTTGTTAAACATAGGTGACAATGTGATTAGGTTATGTCTTTGTTGCAATAAGCAGTATTATATGTTGAGATATGTTATTCTAATCAGTAAAATGATCTTATTACTGATAGGTGGTTATATAAAAGATAAAACTAAGTAGCGAATTGTAAGCAGCGCATCAGGTAAGTATCTTACCTTTGCATTTCCTTTATCTGATGGACATGAGTAAGAATGTTTAATTATTATATTATTCTTTATGCATTATTAACCCTATATTATATACACTCATTGATTATCAACATGTTAGTATATGGTAATTCAGATATATATTTTGTATGTTAATTTTTATAAATGGTTATACAAGTGTCCCCACTTGGATAATCATTGTATTTAATCACATGTTGATACACATTTTTCAGTGTATATATATATATATATATGTTGAATTATAAGTTATTATTGAACAAGATAAAACCTTTTTGTATCCAATCAAATTATTTTGGTTCGAATTCGAGACTAATTATGAACATCCCTATCAAGGAAAACTTTTATCATGAAGATTTTACGAGTGAACGATCATATCATTCTTGCATGTAGTGTTGATCAATCAGGTACAACGGTGATCACCCCGTGCGCTAGTAAGTTATGACAGGTTTGCGAGATGAAGTTACTGTTTAAACCTATTCAAAAATTGAAAATAATGTTCATAGCATGTCACCTAAACCCTATTTATAGTCAGTACGTAGTTTCAAAATTTTGGTATAGAATTGATATATTATTATCATTGGTACAGATTACTTCACAACTATTGAATCGTTGTAGAAGGGCAGTATAAAGAAAACATTTAATCCTTTCAGCTAATATTTATAATTGTTATTACTTGTTGGGCACTCAAATGTTCATCCTTGCTTAATTTAAATGTTTTCAGCTAAGTGTGAACGAACAGAGAGCTCTACTAAGAACAAGGAAAAGGGAAAGGTTGCTGAATGAACGCAATGCTATTTTATGTAATAGTTAACTTTATTAAGACAAGTATGATATATATTATCTATCATGGGTTGTAATGAATGTTTAAAGGTTACGTACTTGGGATTCAAACTCTGATAAATATGTAAATTAAGTTGATCTTTATATTATTATTATTATTATTATTATTATTATTATTATTATTATTAGTATTATTCCGCTCATAGAAATGGTATCGTGAAGCACCGAGTTCGGATTTTAAGTACCCAGATTTGGGGGCTTTACAATATAAAAGGCCTACAAGGATCCAACTTTTAAGTGTTAAACATCCTAATCAAAAAGCCATATACTCTACCAAAAAGTCAAGAACTAACTCAACAATCGAATACAAAAAGTTTGAGCTGCTAAGTACCTGTGAAGAAGAGGTTTAACGCCAGCTTAACAACACCTCTCAACAAATAACAATCATCTGAGCATCTGAGGGCAAGAGTGTCCTAGTCAAGAGTGACTAAATATCCAAGTCTGTTGAGCTTGAAGAGGGCAAAAGTGTCCTTGTCAGTTGTGACTAAATATCCAAGTCTGCTAGGCTTGAAGAGGACAAAGTTTTCTTGTATGTGTGACTAAATTCTAGTGGATTCCTACTCAAGGAGTAGAAGAGTGGATTAGGAGCATTTTAGTTTCTGAACCACTTAAAATTGTATGTGTCTTTACTTACTGGTCTTATTGTTTAAATTTGCTTGATTATTATTCTTCATTGTTCAAATCTGAAACCATCATTTGATTTAGATCTTTAAGGGGTTCTTTAAAAAGAAAATAATATTCTGCTATGCTCACTAAGATTAGTTTATAAATAATCAAAAAAAAGTTTTTAAGAAGATCTATTCAACCCCCCATCTAGATCTACAAGTGCCTTTGGGAAATAACAAATTCCTTTAATTCAAATATAAATAAATAATATTTATTCTACATCATGAGTGACACCTTATAAATAATGTATCATTACTATCCGGATAATATGAATTCAACATAAATCACAAAGATTATTACAAAAAATACGAAAACCTATTTCGTGAATAGTTACCATACAATTCAATCCTTCTACCATACAATGTCCCAATCATATATAAAACATGAAATTACTGTCAAATTTTATTTATTTGATTATATGTATTTCGATTCTAAAATGTAAAGCAATAGCTAATGTAAATTAGAAACTCCTTTCTAATTTCCATTCAACCCTGGCCAGGGATTTCCATATTGTCACTTTATCGAATCACATAAGACATTTTCTCCCTTTACTAGAAGTGGTAAATCCTTTTTTGATCGTTCAACTATCTCCATATATACTTTATTATATTCGAGCATACCGTATGACATATGTTGGGTAAAATCAATACGCGCAAAACACGCAAGTATACGTGGTCAACAAGTAATATAGTAGTGAATAAAGTATCGTTCCCACGAAGACAAATTAGCAAGAAATTTAACTTCACAATTATCAATTTTCTATTAATCTTAATTCTATTAAACTATTCAATTCAATGGCTTAAAATTATAGAAACTAAATTAATAAATAAATAAACTATCACAAAACAATCACTAATATCAAAATCCGGAATTTCAGACAATTGATGGAGAATTAGACTTATGATTTCACCCTAAGCTTCACTCTAATTTCCAAACCTTTATTCCAATTCAACTCAATATCTCAGTTTATTAATCAAGAACACGAATGTAGTACTAGCCACCTTTCAATGCACTAATAGCGTATTAACTTAAATCCACAATTAAGATAGAAACAAGTTAAACACCTAATTCAACCAACTCACTATATCTCTATGTGAACTGAAATTAGAGAAGGTTTAAGCTAAATTTCTCTATCCGATAACATGCGATGTCAAGCATATCTCTACCTTAACAATAATCAAGAATCTGCTATTCACAAAATTCATGACACATGTTATATTAACTAGGTCTAGATTTGAATATCCTCTCTCGATTCTATTCAAATCCACAAGGAATTGTTGATCAAGCAATTCATAAATTCACGCTCAAATTAACATAGATAAACTAAAAATATTTTATTGAACTGGAAATCAAAGTTATCAAATCATAGTTTCACCCAAAGATCCATCACAAGCCTAATAAGTGAATTAGTTCATAACGAATAAATTAAAAACTGAATAATCTAATGAAAACATCCTTGCAATTACAAATAAAAGACTAAAGAGAAGAATAATGATGAACACCCTTCACGTAGCCTAGAATTGCAACCGTCACGAAAATCTCTTCAAATTACTCCTCCAAAGCTTGCACTTGAAAATATGGAATTTTCCTCTGTATTATGCTTCTTGTGTTGTGTGAATTGTTGTTTTTTTAACATAATCTCCAGCTCTCCTTATGTTCTGGCCGAGGTCTCCCTTTCTTAGAGTCCAGGCACCTAACAAAACCTCTAAAATCCATGTTGCAATGAGTCTTCAAAAGCAAAGAAGAGTCTTGAGGTTTGGCACCCCGCCTTGGCCAGAGGTGCAAACAATAATAGCCATTGGTGAGTATGTCCACTTCTAAAGGATTTTTTGTATTTTATGTATTTTTCCAACTTTGCTCCAAAAGACCGCCTTTCTTCACCACTTGCCTCCATGACCACCCTACACATAAAAGAACATGAAATGAGTGAAAACGAACACAAAACAAGAAGATAACTACGAATTTAAACTTGAAATGAACATCAATTCGTGTATATTAAATCCACTTATCAAAATCCCCCAAACTTAAACCGTGCTAGTCCTCGAGCACAAAACAAACTACATGTTATGCAATGCAATAAGATGAAATAAATAAAATCTAAATGCCTTCGAATCCAACAAAAATGCAGAAACAAAATTATCTCATCGGCCTCAAAGAAAACAAGTAACTTTACAATATGAATTACCAAAACCAATCCACGATTTCATATCAATTCTCAAATCTTGAACCATTATCACTGATAGAGTGTGCGTGTGTGTTCAACATCTATGAAAACTGATACAGACTCCAATTCAACACATAAGTAATTTCTTAGAAGGAATCATACAGTGCACACTTAAAAATGTCAAAAATAGGCATATTCCAACTAAAACTAAAACTACACAATACCAAATTCAAGGGTTCATGCAGGGTACTGATACTTCTTTTATTTTTTTTATTTTTTCACGGGGGATTTTTGCTCTTTTCCCGTTTTATTATTTATTTTTTTACAAATACATAAGTTACTGTGCAATGTCTCATCCCATTAGACTAACAGTGCTACCCCTTAGCGAGCTTTTGACCAACGACTCCCAGACCATAAAAGACCTTAGGGCGCTAGGTGTAAAGACAATCCCCTCGGGCGTACTTGCTCAAGTAACAAAGGCTTCGAAATAAGACTAGTCACAATGTATACCCCTTTTTTTCAAGCTTATGTACCCCACATATACTCCCCCAAACTTAGGTTCTTGCCTAATTTTAGCCTTACTGCCTATCCTTGTCATTTTTTCATTTACCCTAGCATTATCCTTTAGAACCTATTTATGTATCAATTGTAACTGATCGGTCAACGAAGATGTTATTAGTGCTAACCTTTTTATAATAGTTTCAAATAAGTTCAAGAGTCGATTCATAACAGAAATTGTATCACAGTTCTAATAATTAATACTGTATTGGCTAACTTGTTCACAATCTCATCATTGGCCCACAAATAACATAAACTGCAGCATTATTGGACATATGCAAACACAATATTTAACTAAAAAAAATATTTTTTTTTATTTTTTTTAACATAGATATATGATAATGACATAAATGAAAAACAATGCAATATCAAAAATAACCTAAGCTACTATGCAAAAACCTAAGCTACTATGCAAACTAGAATGCATGCAAACAAGAATTTAAATCCCCCAAACTTAAGTAACACAATGCCCTCATTGGATAAAATTAACATTTAGTGCATGAGGACTTCCGTGCAATCGCCTAAGTCTGAGGAGGTGGTTGGTGCTCTTCGTCATCAGAATCACTTATTGGAAATCGCGGCAGTGGTCCGGGTTGTTGATATGGATATTGAGCCGCCGGGTTGAAGCTTTGGAGTGTTATGTTGAGTGAGGAGAAAGATGCGTTCATAGCATCAAACATGTTATCTTGTCGCATTGCCAATCGCCGCATTTCCCGACGTGCTGCCTTGTCGTGCGCATTCATCTAATTTTGGAACTCAAGGAACTGAGAACTGGATATTGCCTCGGTCTGCGGTACCTGCTCGGTTCCTTGATCTCCCATAGCTTCATCCTCATCCTCTGAGGTATCTTCTACATCAACTTCATCTTCCGACGCCAATGGAAAAATAAAGCCCAGACCTCATGGATGTGACTCGCCTCCTGCCCATACAGAATACCGCGCTATCATTCTAGAATCAAGCAAAGCGAGCAGCATTTGTATAGGCTCATCGTTGGACCATCTCACTCCTGCATTGCGACACAACCCACATATGAGTGATGGGTGTGGCAAGTCGCCCGAAAAATTTCCACGTAAACATCGGCGGATGGAGAAACTGATAATAGCCCTGATGTCAATAATGAAATCTTGCATAATTGCGTACAATAGCAACGCCTTCTCTTTGGTGACGTCCAAAGTGTGTTAGGACAGAAGTAATTTAGCGCATAAGAATGCGTACCATATTTTTTCATACCGGCTAAGGTCCTTGCTATGGAACAATGTACCTCCCTTTCGACCTTTAATCCAAGATGTTCCGGGTTTTGTCATGTTCGTAATAACCTCCTCGTAGTCAGGGTCAAAGTCCCTCAAATGTGCATACTGACACTGTCGTGGCACCCACAACTGATAATATGAATTAATGGCATCATCACTGAATGGGACCATGCGACCCCACACAAACGCATTGAATGGGGCTTTGTCTTCGGCGTTTGCATAAAACTCCTTGACAATGTTGACAACGGCGGGTTCCGGATTTTCGGTGAGCTTGATCCACCCCTTTTGATAGATTTGAGACATCATCTCCCCATCATTTCCCTCGGGGGACAATCCCCGCTCCAGCGTAAGGGCTTTGGTTAGTATGTAATCATACCGGTCGGCGGCGGTGGCACTTACAAATTTTTGACGATCATAGGTTCGTGTCAGTTGCGTGGATTGTGAACTCTCTCCCCTTTGGCGTTTGGATGTCAATTGCAAAGCCATCGAATCTGACTGTCTGAACTCACTGTCAACAGCCTACCGTTCCCTCAAACTTGGTTAACACAATTTCGCAAACACTTAGTGTGCAGTTGGTGAAGGTTCCCCAATTTGAAACCCTGAACATGCAAATTGGTGTACTTGGAATGGATAAGTTGAAGCACCAAGTGATCACTCAAATTTGCTCTCCAATAGCCTCTATGAATGCCCTAATTCAAAAATAGTTGCAGATTATATGAAGAAGTTGAGATGAGATGGAGCAATATATATAGAGGTAGTGTGATTGGGTGTAATGTTTGATTGAGAAGGCGGGGTAGTGGAGATCATGGGGATTAGTAGTGGGGATGAGTGGTTTTGATGGTGGCAAAATAGTGGCCGAGAGGTAGGGTGTAATGTATCAGTTGTTGTAGTGTAGGAGAAAAAGTGGGGCTCGTGTGAGGCAACTGCCGAATAAGTAGGCGCCCAGGATTCAGGACCCCCGCCCCGGCGAGGGGTGCCAGGCTAAAATAGCCCGCCCCGGTGGGCATGCCCACTGACTTTAGATTTTTGACTTCATATTGATCAGATCAAAAGTAGCCTATTTTCCTTATTTTCTTACCCGTTGTTGCTCTTACTCACTTTTGACTCCTCCTGCAACCATAAACATGCAAGATGTTAGATTATTGACGACTTAGAGTATGATTGAGAGTTTCAACAAAACTTTTACTCTATAATACCTACCTAATACTTAATAAAAGCTAGATTCTAACAATTATAAATAGGACTACGAAAAAAAATAACAAAATATTGGGTTGCCTCCCAATTAGCGCTTGATTTTAAGTCGTTCAGCCTGACTACTCCTTGTTTTACTGTGTATCGGCGAGGGTGATGTTGACGACATCCCAGTTTGACTTGCCACCTCAGTAATGCTTTATCCGTTGACCATTGACCTTGAACGTCTCTAAAGGATTATGACTGTAGAGTTCAACGGCGCCATGAGGGAATACTCGCTTTATAGTGAATGGTCCCGACCATATCGACTTAAGCTTTCCTGGAAACAATCGCAGCCGTGAGTTAAATAAGAGGACTGATTGACCCGGCTCAAATGTTTGATGTACAATTTTCTGGTCATGCCATCTTTTGACCTTTTCTTTGTATAGCTTGGAATTCTCGTATGCATGAAGTCTGAATTCATCGAGCTCATTTGGTTGGAGTAGCCTCTTTTTTCCTACAGTGGATTGATCAAAATTCAATTTCTGAATTTCCTAGTAGGCCTTGTGTTGTAGCCCCATCGGTAAGTGACATGCTTTCCCGTACAAGAGTTGATATGGTGACATCCTGATTGGTGTTTTGTATGCAGTCCAGTAAGCCCATAATGCGTCATCCAACCGAAGTGACCAATCTTTCCGACTCAAATTTACGACTTTTTCCAATATCTTCTTAACTTCTCTGTTTGATACCTCCGCCTGTCCATTTGTTTGAGGATGATACGTTGTAGCCACCTTGTGGTGAACCCCATACTTAGCCAAAAGAGCTGTAAAAGACTTATTGCAGAAGTAACTACCTTCGTCACTGATTATTGCTCTTGGCGTGCCAAACCTCGTGAAAATGTTTTTCTGTAATAATTTGAGGACCACCTTGGCATCATTGGATGGTAGTGCTGCAGCTTCAACCCACTTCAAGACGTAATCCACCACGAGTAGAATATACTGATTGCTCAAAGACGAAGGGAATGGCCCCATGAAATCGATGCCCCATACATCAAAGATTTCCACTTCAAGAATTGTTTGTAGGGGCATCTCATTCCGTTTAGAGATATTTCCCACCCTTTGGCACCTATCACATGTTTTCACAAATTGGTGGGCGTCTTTGAACAATGTCGGCCAATAAAACCCGGCTTGAAGCACTTTTGACGCGGTGCGCTCACGCCCATAATGTCGCCCATATCTTGGAGTAGTGGCATTCTGCGATATGTTGTGCACTTCACTGTAGGGGATACACCTTCTAATCATCTTGTCGGCGTACTGTCTGAATAAATAAGGCTCATCCCACATGTACCACTTGACGTCATGAAGAAACTTCTTTTTTTGTTGTCGTGTAAGATCAGGGGGGAAGCATGTTGCTCACCACATAATTTACGAAGTTTGCATACCAAGGAAGTTCTACATTTAACCCAAATAGTTGCTCATCCGGGAATGACTCGTTGATTGCACATCTATCTTCTTCCTTTTTCTCCGAATTTTCCAGCCTTGATAAATAGTCGGCAACTTGATTCTCCGTCCCCTTTCTATCTTTAATTTCTAAGTCAAACTCTTGAAGTAGGAGAATCCATCGGATAAGGCGTGGCTTAGCATCTTTTTTAGCTATTAGGTACCGAATCATCGAATAGTCCGTGTAGACTATCACCTTAGTCGCGATCAAGTATGCCCGAAATTTTTCAAACGCGTACACCACTACAAGCAATTCCTTTTCCGTGGTAGTATAATTCATTTGAGTCTCTGTGAGTATTTTGCTTGCATAGTATATGGCGTGAAACACCTTATCTCATCTTTGGCCCAAAACAGCCCCAACCGCAAAGTCTCTCCCATCACACATAATCTCGAATGGCATATTCCAGTCCACTGCGACTATCACGGGGGCTGTAGTTAATTTCTTCTTCAATAATTCAAACGCTGACTTGCATTCCGCAGTAAAACTGAAAGTAACATCCTTCTCTAAAAGACTGCATAAGGGTTTTGCAATCTTAGAGAAGTCTTTTATGAATCTCCTGTAGAACCCAGCATGCCCCAGAAAACTTCTAATGCCCTTAACTGAGCTCGGTGGAGGCAGTTTCTCGATCATATCCAGCTTTGCTTTGTCCACCTCCAATCCTTGAGCCGACACCTTATGGCCCAAAATTATACCTTCTTCAACCATGAAGTGGCATTTCTCCCAATTGAGTATGAGGTTTGTATCCTTACATCGCTGCAATACCATGACCAGATTCCCTAGGCAAGTATCAAAGTTGTCTCCATAGACCGAAAAATCATCCATGAAGACTTCAACATTTTTCTCCACCATATCTGAAAAAATGGCCATCATACACCGTTGGAAAGTTGCAGGTGCATTGCATAACCCGAATGACATCCTCCTGAATGCAAATGTGCCATAAGGGCATGTAAATGTTATCTTTTCTTGATCCTCAGGAGCGATGGCGATCTGTTTATAGCCCGAGTATTCATCCAATAAACAGTAGTACTCGTGTCCCGCTAATCTATCTAACATTTGATCGATAAAGGGTAGCGGGAAGTGATCTTTTCGGGTTGCCTTATTTAACCTCCTATAATCAATGCACACCCTCCAACCTATCACTATTCTTGTTGGAATTAACTCGTTATCCTCATTCTGTACCACAGTCATTCCCCCCTTTTTCGGCACACAATGAACCGGACTAACCCATTTACTGTCGGAAATTGGATATATGATACCGGCATCCAATAATTTCATAATTTCCTTCTTTACCACTTCCTTCATAATTGGGTTAAGTCAACGTTGATGCTCCACCGAAGGTCTTGCATCATCCTCCATCAGAATCTTATGCATGCAAAATGACAGGCTAATTCCCTTTATATCCGCAATCGTCCAACCAATCGCTGATTTGTGTTCCCTAAGCACCCCCAGCAACTTTTCTTCCTGCAATTCATTAAGTGCAGCAGAAATAATTACAGGTAAAAATTTGAATTGCCTAAGTACGCATACCTGAGATGTTTAGGGAGTGGCTTAAGTTCCAATGTTGGTGGCTCCTCCAAAGACGGTTTCAGTTTTTCTGCAGCTATTTCCTCAGTGTGCAAAGGTTCAAACGGTGCTTTGAATCGGCTAACTCGTGGCAATGAGTCTAGCATCTGTAAGAAATCCACAAATTATGGGTCATCATTTTCTTCATCCCCCAATAAGGTTGTTTCTAACGGATCATTGACCAAACTCTTTCTCATATCTTCACTGATTATTTGCTCAAGTAAATCCATCCGAAAATATTTTTCCTCATCCGTAGGGAATTTCATGGCCTTGAACACATTAAATTTGATTTCTTGATCTTGGACTCTCATAGTAAGTTCTCCTTTTTGCACGTCTATGAGTGTCCTTCCTGTAGCCAAGAAAGGTCTCCCTAGGATAATTGGTATGTTCTTATCCTCCTCGAAATCCAAAATGATAAAGTCCGCAGGGAATATAAACTTATCCACTTTAACCAGAATGTCCTCTACTATGCCTCTCGGATATGTAACTGACCAATTCGCCAACTGCAATGAAATATTCGTAGGCTTTGGCGCGGGCAAACCCAATTCTGTGTATACTGACAATGGCATGAGGTTCACACTAGCCCCCAAATCACATAAACATTTGTTAAACGACATTTTCCCGATCGTGCATGGGATAGTAAAGCTCCCTGGGTCTTTGAGTTTTGGTGGTAGCTTCTTCTGTAACACCGCACTACACTCCTCTGTTAGTGCCACTGTTTCAAATTCTTCCTATTTCTTTTTCCTTGACAGAATTCCTTTTATAAACTTCACATAACTCGGCATTTGCTCTAGGGCTTCTGTGAATGGGATGTTAATCTGGAGTTTCTTGAACACTTCTAAGAACTTTGCGAACTGTTTATCTGATTTCTGTTTTTGAACTCTCTGCTGAAACGGTGGTGGAGGATAAAACATTAGCTTATTGTTTACTTTTATTTCCTCACAATGCTTATCCTCACCCTTGTTACCTTTAACCACGTTATTGTCATCAAATTTTTCCACCGGTGTCGCTGAATTTTCTGCATTATTACCTCTGAGATGTTTTCCACTTCTCAACATAATTGCTTGACATTGCTCATGACTACCCTTCGGATTTCTCTCAGTATCGCTTGGTAACGTTCCTTGTGGTCTATTATTCAATGCTAAAGCCAGCTGTCCAATCTGATTTTCTAAATTCTTGATAGCCAAATCTTGTGATTTCATTGCCATCTCTTGATTTTTCATTATCATTGCTTGATTTTTCATTGTTTCCTCATTGCTAGTTATGTACTTCGACACCATTTCCTCGAAATCTGATTTCCTTTCCTGATGTTGAACCGGTTGTTGGTGACTCTAAAAATCTAGGGGATAGGATGGTCATGGAGCTTGATTTTGCTGGTTATTGCTCCATGAGAAGTTTTGGTGGTTCCGATTCCCCTGGTTGTAAGTGTTTTGGTATGTATGCTGCGGAATTCTGTTATAGCTACCTATGAACTGGACGGATGCTAGATCAATTGCGCACCGATCTGTAGGATGATCACCCGCACACAATTCGCATACTACCGCAACCTGTTGTACTTGAGCCCCTATCATAGCATCCAATTTCTTGGACAGCGCAGCAATCTGTGCTTGTATAGCTTTCACCCCATCTACTTCCAAAATCCCAGTCGCCTTTGCCTGTATCATTCTTGTTGTGGGCCACTGGTAGTTATTTGCCGCCATGGTTTCAATCAAGTTATAGGCTTCCTCGTAACTCTTAGCCATGAATGCTCCGCCCGACGCTGCATCAATACTGGTTCTAACATTCCCATTTAGTTCGTTATAAAAGGTGTTCATTTGCAGCCACTTGGGTAATCCATGATGTGGGCACTTTCTAAGTAATTCCTTGTACCTCTCTCATGCCTCATATAGCGACTCCCTATTCTGCTGCTCAAACATCGTTATGTCATTCCTCATTTTAGCAGTTTTCGACGGTGGGAAAAATTTGACAAGAAATTTTTGAGCCAAGTCTTCCCACGTAGTAATCGATCCTTTGTCTTGTCCCGTAAAGTGAACGGAAACAAGCGAAGTCTCATTGCCTCATCCGACACCCCATTGTACTTGAACGTGTCGCACATTTCTAGAAAACTGATTAAATGCTCATTCGGATCGTCATTTGCCATTCCCCCAAATTGAACTAAATTCTGCATCATCTGAATGGTCCCAGGCTTGATTTCAAAAGTATTCGCACTATTGCGAGCCAAGTGATGCTCATTGCGGATCGACCACCTTAGGTGTTGCAAAATCCTCAACGCTTTACGGTCTTGGCGGCCATTTCTTCTTCTTCCTTATCAGAGTTTTCAAATTCGTTCCTTGTTTCCTTGATCCACTTACTTAACCTCTAAAATCTTCTTTCAATGTCATCCTCAAAAGGAAGCAAGTCTGGATGTTTGGATCGTGTTTGCATAAACCAATGTCAAAAACCTAAAATAAGGAGAACAAAATCAAAAACAAAAATGTTTAAGTAAAACTGGACTAATTAAACTGATATCGTAAAAATATTAAAATCTAGGCTAAATTGTCCCCAGCAACGGCGCCAAAAACTTGTTGGGTAAAATCAATACGCGCAAAACACGCAAGTATACGTGGTCAACAAGTAATATAGTAGTGAATAAAGTATCATTCCCACGAAGACAAATTAGCAAGAAATTTAACTTCACAATTATCAATTTTCTATTAATCCTAATTCTATTAAACTATTCAATTCAATGGCTTAAAATTATAGAAACTAAATTAATAAATAAATAAATTATCATAAAATAATCACTAATATCAAAATCCGGAATTTCAGACAACTAATGGAGAATTAGACTTATGATTTCACCCTAAGCTTCACTTTGATTTCCAAACATTTATTCCAATTCAACTCAATATCTAAGTTTATTAATCAAGAACACGAATGTAGTACTAGCCACCTCTCAATGCACTAATACCGTATTAACTTAAATCCACAATTAAAATAGAAACAAGTTAAACACCTAATTCAACCAACTCACTATATCTCTATTTGAACTAAAATTAAAGAAAGTTTAAGCTAAATTTCTCTATCTGATTATATGCGATGTCAAGCATATCTCTACCTTAACAATAATCAAGAATCTGCTATTCACAAAATTCATGACACATGTTATATTAACTAGGTCTAGATTTGAATATCCTCTCCCGATTCCATTCAAATCCACAAGGAATTGTTGATCAAGAAATTCATAGATTCACGCTCAAATTAACATAGATAAACTGAAAAAAATTTTATTGAACTGGAAATCAAAGTTATCAAATCATAGTTTCACCCAAAGATCCATCACAAGCCTAATAAGTGAATTAGTTCATAACGAATGAATTAAAAACTGAATAATCTAATTAAAACATCCTTGCAATTACAAAAAAAAAGACTAAAGAGAAGAATAATGATGAAAACCCTTCACGTAGCCTAGAATTGAAACCGTCATAAAAATCTCTTCAAATTACTCTTCCAAAGCTTGCACTTGAAAATCTGGAATTTTCCTCTGTATTATGCTTCTTGTGTTGTGTGAATTGTTGTTTTTTAACGTAATCTCCAGCTCTCCTTATGTTCTGGCCGAGGTCTCCCTTTCTTAGAGTCCAGGCGCCTAATAAAACCTCTAAAATCCATGTTGTAATAGTCTTCAAAAAGCAGTAGGAGTCTTCAGGTTTTGGCACCCCCCTTGCCTTGAAGGTGCAAAATAATAATAACTTTCCCGTGCATGTCCATTCTTAAAGGATTTTTGTATTTCATGCATTTGTCCAACTTGGCTCCAAAAGACCGCCTTTCTTCACCACTTGCCTCCGTGACCACCCTACACATAAAAGAACATGAAACGAGTGAAAACGAACACAAAACAAGAAGATAACTACAAATTTAAACTTGAAATGAACATCGATTCGTGTATATTAAATCCACTTATCAACATACTCATAATTATTAAGGAATATGTCAAAACATAATTCAGTATATACAAGATACTATGATGATCTCAAGTCCAAGGATCACTTGTACTACTATCACATTAGGAACTCCTATTGACAGACAAGTAAAAATTCATTAGGGTTCCCTTATTAGTCACATTCACTGAACTTATTCTGCAATAAGCACCTACATACTTGCTTTAGTGTCTCCACATAAATGATCATGAGATCAATCATCCTCTTCAATGGAGCAATCATAGTATGTACTAATCTATCCAAAATCAGTAACCTCGCATTAGTAATCCATAAGATTAGGAACATTTTAGTATTAAGCTATCATAGAATTTAGATCTCATTAGCATGATCCACATCATGATTCTAAAAGAATTGCTCAATAACTATAGGTTTATCTCATTTATTAATTCAACTAATTAACATGGATAAAGTAGCCTTTTATTGAATAAATTTTCTTATTAATAAATGAATAAGTTTACAAAGTAAATGCTTATTAAATCAAATGTAATTTGTTTGACGGCATACTACTTTCACATATATGATAGAAAATAAATGAAACAATATATTTTTGAGTGGTTCGGAGTACAAATAACTCCTAGTGCACTCTTCTACTAAGGATGGGTCACAAAGACCAGATCACTAAGATCTATTACAACTGAATCACTTAAATTCCTTCGAGTCACTTAGTCTCGGCAATTTGGTCACACAGACCATGACATTTAGTCCTCTGAATCACTTAGATTCCTTCGAGTAACTTAGTCTTGGTATAATGGTCATTAAGACCAGGACACTTAGTCCTCTGAATAACAACTGAATGTTGATTGGTTGAGGTGTTGCTAAGATTTACAATGAGGCTTTCACTCGTTTAAGTACTTAGCATTTTTGAACAAGTTATCTGAATCGTAAAATGGAGCTTTGAATATTTTGGCAGAGGTTCAGCTTTGTATTGTGTGATTTGTACTTGGATTTGAATCCTCATACTCCTTTTAAAAGACATCTAGATATTTTCTCGTTGGAGAGTTTCCGTTGGTGCATTTAATGCTCTACACTCTGATGTTCTCTAATGTTGATTGCTTGGACAAATACTAGGTTACTTTCAGCTCTTGCACGTCCCATCAGTCTGCAGTCTCACCTACCTCGTTTAAGTGCTGTCACATTTTTAATCTAGCAGTTTAGACACACCACCACATAATCTTCTAATTTGAACTTGAAGATAGTGAGTAACATCTCGGATTCTTTGCCTTGAGACTCTCTAAAATTATCAGTCTAAAGACAGTTCTGACATGGCCCATAAACTTAGTTGATGGTAAAGTGATGAGGAACGTATTGTATGAGCTCTACGACCTGCTCTATGATCAGCTCTACAGTGTTCTGCTATCTGCTCTACTAATAAGTACTTCACGATGCTTGGGCAGACTTTGCAGACTACTCTACGAATAAGTACTTCACGATGCCGAAGAAAGCTTTACGCTCTTGCTATCTCTTTGTAGCTTTACTTTTTCTTAGTTATTGCTCTACGAAATCTAGGGGTTACTCTGCGAACACTATTTAATTATAAAAAATGGCAAAGTAATCTATTATCGTTTAACAATACTATACGATCGATTTGATCCTATTGCATATTCATTGAATCAACTCAAAGGAACAACCTAACAAGTTTAATCATTTTATTTCTAAGCCCTTGTACATATATTTCTCAGATAAGGACTTTACAAAAGTTAATGAACAATTATACATTATAATCACATCATCAAATTTAAATATGCATGGCATAACTATTCCTAACATAATATGTACTCATGCTCTTAAAGGTGTAACAAGTCGGTGAATGCATTTACTCAACATTGTTGCATAATATGACTATACGATCGTTTAGTCATGACTCAGATCGTAGAGTTTAATGGATGCTCTATTTTTTACTCTAAAAAATTATCTAGTAACTTGTAACAAGACATTTGTACAATCATAAACTTGCAACACACCTAGAAATGTTGAAAATAATAACAATAAGTTCTAAAAATCAAATCATATTGCATATTAATAACCACAGGTGTTGAAAAGTAAGGAAATTATCCAAAATTACATAGAGTAGAGGAAAATTGAAAGAAATATGTCATACATACATTAATAGAAGAATTCCAAAAACAAACCAATATAGTTTTGCATCCCCAAAAGAGACCTAAAAGACTTGGCTTTTTTAAAATCCACAAAAGAAAGTCATAATACACCAATACAACTTAGCTTACATAAACAATCTTCAATACCTTCAAATATATTAATCTACACATTTGTTTGCAATACAACGAAAATTAAAATCTATGAAATTACAAAAGTAATCCATAATTTCTTCTCTATTGAACTTTGATTGACAATCTGTTTCTTTAACGTTTGGACTTGTCATTGCATCACTAATGTATTTTCGTGCTTGGTTTCTTCATTTTCTTTTTCACCTTTACTCATCAATTGGTTGCCAACTTCCATATTTTTTATTTCTTCCATCAATCTCTCAACTTTTTCATTGTTTCTTTCAATTTTTTGCTTCAATCCCAAGCTCTTTCTATAAATGGTGGATCACACCATTTAAAGAACCTATAACATAATCTTTTATCCTGCCACAAATTAACCCAGTTATTACCTGTGACGCCCCCAAAATAGGTATACATCACCCATTCTGAGTCGCCAAATATATGGTACATAAATCAAATACAAACTTCTTTTATACAATACAACAACAGCGTAGCTTAGAGTTTTTACACGAATATTATCACATAGACAGTATTCAAACTCAAATGAAGTCCTCATTACATTTATTATGACACTATTTCATAGAATAGTGAGGACTACTACAGCCACCATCTAGGACCGTCACTTTGTTCCCCGACTAGTCCTGGCTACGTTCTCATTTCATCAACTTTATCGTTGAGACTCAGCTTAATAAATAAACCACATCATCGAATCATCCCTGCACTACAGGCTAAGGATATTCATGTAATCATCAATGGTCATGATCATACCAACAACTGTCCATCAATGCACTACGGGCCAATGAGGACTTTTACCACATTATTTGTAACATTACGTTCATGATTATACTGAATAATCCCTGGTCATAATCATACCAATCAATAGTACATCTACGCACGTAAGTCACAGATGAATTTTATCACAATATAAGTATGAGGATGATAACAATGATATAAGAACTCAATCAAACGAGATCAAGGATAAATATTAAAGACTTTAAATTTATCCAGAGTTTAAAAATATCCAAATTGTTAACATGATACTGCTTTGTGGAGTAAAATTCAAGAATAATATTCATGTATCAAAAATAATCTTGGACATAAAAGAAATCAATTTTTGTCGTGAATAGTACTTCGGGAATAGTATCCCGTGAATAGTACCCCGGCATGAAAAATACCCTGAATACTCGAGTGAATAGTAATCCATGAATAGTAACTCGATATGAAAAGTACCCTGAATCCTCGGGTGAATAATATTTGAGTGAATAGTAATCGAGTGAATAATAAATTGTGAATAGTACCCCAGGTGAAAATATTGATATTTCATAAGAAAGTTCACATCAATATTGCAATGAAATGATACTGGATGAAGCGCAAAACTCAAGGATATTCCACTAATTTCAGGAATTATATAAGCAATACTTACCACGGTAAGTTTAGATATAAGAATATGAAAAGAAATCATATACGAAACTACAAATGGATTTTCATTGTCACGCGGTAGTCCGCGTTGACAGATCATTTCCATAATTTAATAACAATTGAATACGAAGGGTTAATCACCAGGCATGCGGTAGTCCGCGTAGACAGGTTATTCCCACAGAATAATAAAGAATGGAATAACGAAAAGATTTCACCATGCATGCGGTAATCCGCGTAGACAGGTTATTCTAACAGAATAATAAAGAATGGAATAACAACCCTTACAAGTATTGAAAGAAAATAACTCTCTTCATGAATACAAAAGAAATAATACCCCTTACGAATACAACAAATAATATCTCCTACGAATAGTGAACGAAGATAATATTCCTTACGAATACGAAAAATAATATCGTAAGCGAATATGAAATAAATAACACCCCTTACCTTAGAAGAAGACTGGATACTGAAGTAGGGAAGTAGTAGAATACTCCTCTTCTTTCTCTCTTATTTTCTCTCTATAGTTTCTCTCTGTATAGCTTTGTGAATAGGTAAGAAATAATGAAGGAATGAGCTTTTATTTATAGGAAAAAGGATTGAATAGTAACTAATTTTTGAATGGCCCAAATTAATTTACTTTTAAACGGACGGTCCATATTGATTTATTATTAAAACTTAAAGCAATGGTCCATACTGATTTACTATTAAAACTTTAAACCAGCGATCCATATTGATTTACTATTATAACTTTCCACCAGCTGTCCATATTGATTTACTATTATATCTTCAACCAATGATCCATATTTATTTACTATTATAACTTCAACCAACGGTCTGAAAAATTAGCACATCCCCTTATGGAATAATAAGCCAAACTTATAACAAACACCTCATAATAAACCCCTCTATTTTATATCAAAAATTAAATAAATATTTACGATAAATCACTTATCTTTAATAAAAAAAAAATTTAATCTATTAACAATTATTCATCATTAATATTATAACTCACAATATTTAACAACCAGATCATTCCCAGGAAAGAGGGGGCTTTCCGATAATGATTTCTCCATATTATGCCTTGATTAGGTGACCAAACCTCTCCTCGATGTAACTTTTTTAGACATCGTCAATATTACAAATAATAATATGAATAACTTTGTCGTCTCAATTATTGATTTAATAATATAAAATATTATGCAGATGATACTGTGACAATAATTGAATCAATAATATGAGGGATACTATGCAGCAATTACTGTAGCAATAATTGAATAAAACTGAGTTGCTTCTTACGTATGCATCAATAATCAATACCGTGTGTTACTATTCAACCACGCATATTACTGTACTTTTAGCACCGGTAATCCAACAGTTAACGGTAAAACTTTCGCCGTTATTTTTATAAAAAGATATTTCTATCGTTTTCTAACTACGACAATACTTCCATTTATGGGGTCCATCAATGATTGTGCCATCGTACGAATATTACTTGTTAAAACAAATATTCCCCGACCAATCGTATATTCCCCGACACAACGAATATTTTATATCAACTTGCTTACTTTTGTAAAATTTTCACATATCACCCTTAACTTTAACATTTTATCAATTTAACCATTTACTAAATAGAATAATAATTATAAGAAAATTGAATACATTTATTTCATAAAATTTGGGGTCTTACAATCTCCCCTCCTTATGAAATTTCACCCTCGAAATTTACGTACGTACCTGGTATATCGAAGAGATGAGGATACCTAGTCAGATTCTAACTCTAGAGGTAAAACCTTTTAGCGTAGAATATATTCATTCTTATCCAACATTTTAACAGGTATCTCCTCATACGTTAAATCTTTTGCTATCTCGTCTAGTTCTAATTCAATAATGTGGTTCGGGTCGTCCAAATATTTACGTAACATAGATATATGAAAAACGTTATGAACACGAGACATACTTGGCGGTAAAACGAGTCTATAGGCCACAGTTCCTACTTAATCGAGGATTTCAAATGGCCCAATTAAATCGAGGGTTGAGATTTACTCTCTTCGTCGATTCTAGCTTCTAGAATAACGCCCTCTTGAACCTTCTTCTTCACATTCATCAGCTCCGGGTGTGTAGCTTGAGCGGCTTTAACTTTATCGATTAACGTCGATTCTACTCGTATTATTTGACATCATCATGTGGGTCCCTAGAGTCTTTAACTCTATCTTTATCATTTGTAAGTCATATGAAATGGGTCTTTGTGTTAACAATATCGCACTCGTAAACGCATACGATCTTCTACTCAATGCGTCAGCTACCACGTTTGCTTTTCTAGGATAGTATTGAATCGTATTATCGTAATCTTCAATACCTCGAGCCAACGTCTTCAGCGCATGTTACGTTCGTTTTAGTTGAAGAAATATTTGAGGGTTTTAGAAATGGGTTTTGTACTGAGGTCAATGCAAAATTTGATTTCACGCTCTGGGGTAGGCTAGGAAGTCTTCAGGGAATACATCAGGAAATTTATTAACGATAAAAATATCATTCAAAATTGTGACTCTCATCCAAGACTTGGATAGAACGTCACATTGATACCTATCAACTTGCCACCGTTATTCACGGCGTCCCGTATGGATGGTCTGGCTTCGGTGCATTCCAAAACTTTGAAGTTACCAACAAAAGGCTTGGGGCTCTTCACTTATGGCTTGATATAACAGTAATTAACTTTAGTGGTTTGGTTACTTGAATTCGCATAACAGGTTGGTTAGGAAGGCTAACAACCTTATGAATAGTATCAATTTTAGCATGATGAGTAGTTAACTAGTCGATTCCTAAAATCACATCAAAGGCAAGTATTTTTAAAGGGATAAGATCGACAGGTAATGTGAGGGTACCAATTTGAATCAAACAAGACTTATAAACAATGGATGTAATGATGGTTTCTCCCAACGGAGTTTCAACAGACAAACCAAAGTCTAATTTCTCCGGAGTTAAATTTAAATGTTGAGCGCAAGTAGGAGAAATAAAAGAATGGGTAGAACCGTATCGAATAACGTATAGACTTCGTAAGTGTTTATGATTAACTTACCTGTGATAATTTCGTTCGGGTTCCTCGACAAATGCTCTCACTTAAACTACCAGCTTTAACTTCTCTGGGATGACATTTGGTGTCACCATTCCAACTGGACTTGTCTTCACTACACGACAAAATTGAGCTAAATGACCTTCTTTTCCACAATTGTAACACGCTTTGGACTACATCGTGCAGTTTGGACTGATGTTCCCTCCCTTCCGCATTTGAAGCATACGACTGGTGGTCATTTTTCTTCCTTAGAAACGAGTGATGGTGCTGCTATCGACATCTTCCCGTCATCGTTAAATCTTCTCTTCTTGAAATTTCCACTTAAATCATTTCTTCTATTATCTTGGCCATGATTACCACCAAAGTGGTTACCATTCTTGGCATGATAATTTTTTCCACGATGGTTATCATTGTTCCGATGGTCGTTGCCACCAGTATGATTATTATCGTGTTGTTGGTCGTTACCTTTTGGTTGGGCTGACTTATTATCTCTCTCCAATAACTGAGCCCTATTTACCACATCTAAATATAAAACAAATTTATGAGAAATGAGGTATTGACGTATCGCAGGTTTCAAACCTCTTAGAAACATCCGCGTTATTCTCTCCTCATTATCAACCAAGTGGGACGCAAACCGGGACAACTCGACAAACTTAACTTCGTACTGTGACACGGTCATATTGTTTTGCTCCAACTTGATAAACTCTACCTCCTTCATGTGATGAATACTTTCGGGAAAGTACTTGTCGTTGAACAGTTCTTGGAACTTCTCTCAAGACATCTTGAGTGCGGCAGGTTGAGTATATTTTACAGATTCCCACCAGTAATCTACCTCTTCACGGAACATAAAGGTGGCGAAGGAAACCTTTTGCTCCTCTGAGAATTCCAAGACATCAAATATCTTGGTGATCTGCTTTATCCACGTCTCCGTCTTAAGTGGTTCTGGCTTTTCCAAAAACTCCGGTGGTCCCAGCTCCTTGAACTGCTTGGCGGTGACCAGCCGTGAGTTTCCAGTGTTTCCACCTGTATTTTGAACAAGAGTCTCTTTCGTTTGATTTTGTATAAATTCTATAAAACTTCTAAACATACCATTGTTCGTCATTTGGTCGGTGTTGTTGTTTACACGATGATTATTGCCTTCCTGATGCACATTATCCTGGGTATTGATCGTTGGTGACTCAACGGTCTCATGTGCTTCATTGCTTATCTCAACATTTTCAGATGTCATTCTCAAACACTGTCACAAAACAAGGGTTAATTGACATGCCATATATTATCCCTATACTATGACCGACCAATTAAATAACAAATAAACTTAGGTAGGTCATACTAGCGAAGGAATTACCCGTCTCTCCCCTCCTAGTTCTAGTCTCACATCTCAGCCAGGGATCATATCTCTAAGCTTTGATACTAACTGTGACACCCCCAAAAATAGGTATACATCACCCATTTTGAGTCGCCAAATACAAGGTACATAAATCAAATACAAACTTCTTTTATACAATACAAAAACAGCGTATCTTAGAGTTTTTACACGAATATTGTCTCATAGACAGTATTTAAACTCAAATAAAGTCCTCATTACATTTATTATCACACTATTTCATAGAATAGTGAGGACTACTATAACCACCATCTAGGACCATCACTCTGTTCCCCGACTAGTCCCGGCTATGTTCTCATTTCTTGAAGAGAACAATGGAAGTAAAAGGGTGAGCTTAACTAAATTGTCAACATGATACTGCTTTGTGGAGTAAAATTCAAGAATAATATTCATGTATCAAAAATAATCTTGGACAGAAAAAAAATCAATTTTTGTCGTGAATAGTACCCCGTGAATAGTACTTCGGGAATAGTACATGTTAGTTCCCGGAGGCACAATAGTTATCTAGAAGGGGGGGTTGAATAGATATTTAAAAATCTTTTCGTTTTAACTTGTTAGTTAGATAATGATTAAAACTTTAGCGGAAATAATATTTGTTTTAATCTCCCTTAAGATAGTGAGTTTATGAGAGTGAGGCAGATATAGCAGTTATAACAGATATAGTGTGACACCCCCAAAATAGGTCCAATCCATCCAACCTATTCTGAGTCGCCAAATACATGGTACAGAAAACAACTACAACTTTATTACAACAATTGTAGTACAAAATACAACAACACATATGTTGTGAGTTTTGATACAAATATATACCAACTGCAACTCTTATCCCAACCTTGGATAGCACGTCACAATGGCACCTTACATAAAGGTATAGTCAAAAACTGTTTTAGAAATTAAAACCTTTGGGAAGTGCTCAAGGAAACCTTCGTACATGGGAGGCCATGCGTTTAGGTTATGATAGATATCATATGTCCACAGAATTATCCTTGGTTGATCCAATAGACCCCAAAGAAAAACGAGAAGATTACTATCATGTTTTTTCCAATGGTGAGTCTTCTCTTGACATATAACTATCTCCACTGTCTCCAGTTGAAAATTATATTTCAAATAAACTCCAAGATCATAGATCATATAGGTAGTGCTCGTAGATATACTGAGCAAGTGGATGTGCACAACCATGTCTTATGATAACATGAGGTTGTATGTCACTAGACATCTTGTGTAATAGTGGCAAAACACCCTTCCAACGTTAGGTTCGCCTCACCCTATTTGATTCACCAAATATAACTACTAAATGATGTATAAAATACAACACACTTTTCTATACTGTTTAGGGAGAACTTCCACCGCTAGAGACCACCGTTCTATTTCCTTGTTACCCCCGCTCGACCCAGCTACACTCTTATTACCTGAAAGGAATTGTGAAGCAAAAGGGTGAGCACAACTAGCCTAGTAAATAATATCATGACTAAAGATAAATAAATTATCAATAGCCTTCAACAGTAATAAATCAGAGATTTAGAACATATGGTAGATGATAAAACTTTTCAACCATAGTTGTAGCGGAACGAGAAATCCATTAGAAGAGTCAAATAGACCATAAAGTCTATTATCTTCTCCATGTTAAAAGTCCACCAACAATGCTCTGTAACATCAATCAACAGTTCCTATTCACAATCATGTGAATAACTCATAATCATAATTGTAGTTCTAAATTCCTCTTCGTACCCAGGACGAAGATAATTTTTATCACATATCTTTACCTGAAACATCAAAGATCATGGTTATACCAAATCACAGTTCATGTTCATAATCATACTAATAAATTCATCTTTGCACTACGGGCCAAAGATATTCATCAACAGTTCATCTTTGCACTACAGGCCAAAGATATTCAACAACAGTTCATCTTTGCACTACGGGCCAATGATATTCAACAATAGTTCATATTTGCACTACAGGCCAAAGATATTAATATCTCAAAGAAATATATAATCATTTCAGAATTTATATAAACAATAATTATAACCATGTTGATCAATTTACCTTTGCACTTAAGCTAAAGATATTCAATTATAAATTCAATGGTCATGATCATACCAATCAACGATTCAACTTTGCACTACTGGCCAAAGAGAACCCATAGTCATGATCATACCAATAATCTACCCATATTTACACTCAAGTCAAAGAAAAATTTCTTCACCAGTATTATAAAAAATGTTATATATGATAATAAAAATAATATGATCAAAACATGGATTTAATTTCAAAAGTAAGATTCATAAATCAATGATAATTTGGTCAGAAAAAGAAACCAATTTTGTCGTGAATAGTAACTCATGAATAGTAACCCCGACATGAAAATGTTAGAAATTTCACAATAAAATCCATACCAATATTTCGGTATAATGATATTGAAAGAATAATATTTCTTAAACATATAAATAATTTATTTTAATTGTTTACACTTTACTAAATAATGCATTTAATCATCCTAAAATGCCAAATTCATAAGATTTCATCACCAATAACCAAAACCCTCATCACAAATCTGCATATACCTCATATAGGATTCTCAAGCTATAAAATCCTATTTTCCAATTTTCTTATTTCACATAACATATTTAATTCATTTACTCATAACTAGTCCATTTTCATAAAAAAATACCAAATCAGTCCCACAAAATTTTCTTTTCTGGGATTTAGCATAATATAGTCCCATATTGAACATATATTTTTCTCATAATTTTTAAAATTCATTTACTATTTTTCATATGGCCAAAACAGTCGAATATTTAGAAATTTATCATAAACTGTACTTTTGTCCAAAAATTCCGAAATTTACATAGTATACTTCTATTATATACATGTACTCCCAATAAAAATTTCACCAATTTTGGAGTTAACCACAAGGAGTTATAAGGGTTTACCTTTAAAATAGTCTTTTTTCATAAAATTCATAACTCCTAATCTATACATCCAAAAATCACCATTTTTGGACACAATCTAGAAAACTCATCATATTATCATTTCAAAGTTTTCCAAAATTTTTGAGGGTCGGAAAAATTATGAAACTGAAAAACATAATAACCCTTACAATCTCTTACCTCAAAATAACAGTACTTCTGATCGGAATATCGGTATAAGGCTGAAAGAAACTTGCACTGATAAATAGAAACTCACAAAGTATCTAAATACTCACAAAATACGCTCAATAATATAGAGAGAGAAAGCTTATGTTTCTGGTGTGATTTTCAATTCTAACTTAGCCCTCTATTTATAGGAAAATGTTAGCACAATCAAGGCAGACTTGACCAAGCACTGATGGCTTTACATGCTACTATTGCCACCACCACATTTGAAATTCAATTTGAGCACATTTTCACCAACCAAAAGTGGGGCCCACTAATTCTAGAATTTTTCACCAAAATGATAAATTCAAAACTTGAACAATTTTGAACCACCCACCTCTTAAAATTCATAACAAATCATACGTTCATTTTTAACGGTTCAAAATTTGTGGACATATATTCAACTTATATATGTATAACATATCCAAAAATCACAACGATCCAACGGTCGGATTAAAATTATAACTCACGCAGTATGGCTTTAAGAACACCAATTTGATCTTTTAATACCTCCAATCCGACAAAATACTGATAAAACACCTCAAAATTAATTCCTTCATTTATAACCACATAAATAAATCCATCATTTATATCCGCATCAAATAAATATTTCCTTATCATATAAATCAATAATTAATTATTCACAAATAATATCACAGAATCACAATAATGACAGCCAGGCAGTTCTCAGGAAAAAGGGGGCTTTCCGATAAAGATTTCTCCTTACTGGCGCGCAATTAGATGACCAAACCTCTCCTTGACAGAACTTTCTAGACATTGCCAATAATGCTATCTAATAATATTATTCAAATAATATGAATTATTGATCTGATAATGGAAAATACGGTGCAGTGACAATTATTGAAACAACAATAATATAAAATATCAACGCAGCAATTATTGAATCAATAAAATAAAATATTGAACAAGAATTATCACTTTAACAATTATTAGTAGTGTCTTCTTACGTAAGAATCAATAATTCAAAAATACTATGCAAAACCGTAGTAATATCTTTATGCGACCACGAGACATCGTATTTTTAACCACCGGTAATCCAACAAAGGTTAATTCAGAATAACTACATAGTTATTTATAAAAAACTCAAACTTGTCATTTTCTTCATCCGATAGTTATTCTGTTATGGGGCCCACAAATGGCTGCGCCGTCGTACGAATATTCTCCGACAACAAGAATATTCCACGACCAAACGAATATTCCCCGATAACAATAAGTATTTTATAGCCACTTGCTTATTTTGAAAAAATTTCACATATCACCCTTAACTTTAACCTTTTATCAATTTAACCATTACTGAATAGAAAAATTGAATACTTTTATTTCATAAAATTCAGGGTCTTACATATAGCAGTTATAGTAAGAATGTAAGAGACACAGTCGTTTTAAGTGGTTCAGAGCACTTAAAGCTCCTAGTCCACTCTTCTACTTCTCGAGTAGGAAATCCACTAAGGATGTCTTTTACACTATCTGAATCACTTAGATTCCTTCTAGACCAGCAGTCTAGGAACTTCTTAGTTCACTCTTGAACTCTTCAAGTCCAGCAGACTTGGCTCTCTTACAGTTCACTTAGAACTCTTCAAGTCCTTCTAACTTGGAACTTTTTCTTTCAGTTAATTGGTAGATGTTGAGTTCTTGATGGTTGCTACTCAGTTGATGTTTAAGCACTTAATCAAAAGAACTGAGTAGCTGAGCAAGCTTTCCTTTTTCTCAGATCATAGAGTTGAGCGTTGAGAGTTCTTGTACATTTTTGTTCAATGCTTGCTTACTTCTCTCATCTGCTTGATTTGCATATATGTTATCTTGAAAAATATCCTTTGGATCCATCCGTTGAAGCATAAATGCGTTTAACTTTTCTGTTCTTTGATGGAGACTTTTCTGCACATCTTCTAAATTGCATTCTGGCCCACTGACACAACAAACTGCTTTCTCACCTAACACCTGAAAAGGTGTTTTCCCCCTTACCAATGGTACTTTCCTTAGCTTCTTCAATACGCTTCTTTGTTGCATACTAAGGATATCTCTTATGTCTTTGGGACTGGTGAGTACTACAATGTTTAGAATCCATTCCTCATATGTTGGAGTTTATCTCCACATAAAGCATGAGGCTTGATGCTTCTGACACAAGACAGATGATACTCTACGATTCAGATCGCGGTACTCTACGATTCAGATCGTGGTGACTTGTCGCCTTGGTGCTTGGTCTGATGCTATCAGCCGAGAGCACTACGATTTCTCTTAAATACTTGCACACTACGATCTTCGCTTGCTTGATTTGTAAACTCTACGTTTCCGAGAGCACACTATGATCTCTGAGTTGGCTCGGCAAACGTTGGGACCACTCTACGATTTTCGAAGATGCCCTTCAAGGCAGGCACACTAAGATTCTTGTAGCTCCACGTTTTTGCCTTGACTTCTGTAATCTTGATCAGATTGATGCATTACGAATTCTCCGAAGCCTATCTATTACATCTCAAGATCAACCTAACAGCTTTGATCTTTCTATCTATACATTCATTTCCAGAATGATACACATTAAGAGCTTAGATCAACCTAACAAATTTGATCTATCACTAAGTCCTTGTACATATATTCCTTGAAGGACTTTATAAATAATCATGAGCATTTATATTTAAACATCAAATCAACATATGCATTCTCCCAACAGTACCCCGTGAATAGTACCCCGACATGAAAAATACCTCAAATACTCGAGTGAATAGTACCCGAGTGAATAGTAACCCATGAATAGTAACCCATTAATAGTAACTCAGTATGAAAAGTACCCCGAATCCTCGGGTGAATAGTAACTGAGTAAATAGTAACCCATGAATAGTACCCCGGGTGAAAATATTTATATTTAATAAGAAAGTTCAGACCAATATTCCAATGAAACGATACTGGATAAAGCGCAAAACTCAAGGATATTCCACTAATTTCAGGAATTATAGAAGCAATACTTACCACGGTAAGTTTAGATTTAAGAATATGAAAAGAAATAATATACGGAACTGCAAATAGATTTTCACTGTCATGCGGTAGTCCGCGTAGACAAATCATTTCCACAATTTAATAACAATTGAATATTAAGGGTTATTCACCAGGCATGTGGTAGTCCGCGTAGACAGGTTATTCCCACAGAATAATAAAGAATGGAATAATGAAAAGATTTCACCATGCATGCAGTAGTCTGCGTAGACAGGTTATTCTAACAGAATAATAAAGAATGGAATAACAATCCTTACGAGTATTGAAAGAAAATAACTCTCTTCATGAATACGAAAGAAATAATACCCCTTACGAATACAATAAATAATATCACTTATGAATAGTGAACGAAGATAATATTCCTTACGAATACGAAAAATAATATCGTAAGCGAATATGAAATAAATAACACCCCTTACCTTAGAAAAAGACTGGATACTGAAGTAGGGTAGTAGCAGAATACTCAACGTTTAGAATCCATTCCTCATATTTTGGAGTTTGTTTCCACATAAAGCGTGAGGCTTGATGCTTCTGACACAAGACAGATGATACTCTACGATTCAGATCATGGTACTCTACGATTCAGATCGTGTTACTCTACGATTCAGATTGTGGTGACTTGTCGCCTTGGTGCTTGGTCTGATCCTATCAGCCGAGAGCACTACGATTTCTCTTAAATACTTGCACACTACGATCTTCGCTTGCTTGATTTGTAAACTCTACGTTTCTGAGAGCACACTACGATCTCTGAGTTGGCTCGGCAAACGTTGGGACCACTCTACGATTTCCGAAGATGCCCTTCAAGGCAGGCACACTACGATTAGTGTAGCTCCACGTTTTTGCCTTGACTTCTGCAATCTTGATCAGATTGATGCATTACGAATTCTTCGAAGCCTATCTATTACATCTCAAGATCAACCTAATAGCTTTGATCTTTCTATGTATACATTCATTTCCAGAATGATACACATTAAGAGCTTAGATCAACCTAACAAATTTGATCTATCACTAAGTCCTTATACATATATTCCTTGAAGGACTTTACAAATAATCATGAGCATTTATATTTAAACATCAAATCAACATATGCATTCTCCCAACAGTACCCCGTGAATAGTACCCCGACATAAAAAATGCCTCGAATACTCGAGTGAATAGTACCTAAGTAAATAGTAACTTGTGAATAGTAACCCATGAATAGTAACCCGTTAATAGTAACTCGGTATGAAAAGTACCCTGAATTCTTGAGTGAATAGTAACCGAGTGAATAGTAACCTGTAAATAGTATCCCAGGTGAAAATATTTATATTTAATAAGAAAGTTCAGATCAATATTCCAATGAAACGATACTAGATAAAGCGCAAAAATCAAGGATATTCCACTAATTTCAGGAATTATAGAAGCAATACTTACCACGGTAAGTTTAGATTTAAGAATATGAAAAGAAATAATATACGAAACTGCAAATAGATTTTCATTATCATGCGGTAGTCCACGTAGACAGATCATTTTCACAATTTAATAACAATTGAATACAAAGGGTTATTCACCAGGCATGCGGTAGTCCGCGTAGACAGGTTATTCCCACAGAATAATAAAGAATGGAATAACAAAAAGATTTCACCATGCATGCAGTAGTCTATGTAGACAGGTTATTCTAACGGAATAATAAAGAATGGAATAACAACCCTTACAAGTATTTAAAAAATAATTCTCTTCATGAATACGAAAGAAATAATACCCCTTACGAATACAATAAATAATATCCCTTACGAATAGTGAACGAAGATAATATTCCTTACGAATACGAAAAATAATATTGTAAGCGAATATAAAATAAATAACACCCCTTACCGTAGAAAAAGACTGGATACTGAAGTAGGGTAGTAGCAGAATACTCATCTTCTTTCTCTCTTATTTTCTCTTTATAGTTTCTCTCTGTATAGCTTTGTGAGTTGGTAAAAAATAATGAAGGACTGAGCTTTTATTTATAGGAAAAAAAGGACTGAATAGTAACTAATTCATGAACGGCCCAGATTAATTTACTTTTAAACGGACGGTCCATATTGATTTACTATTAAAACTTAAAGCAACGGTACATACTGATTTACTATTAAAACTTTAAACCAGCAATCCATATTGATTTACTATTATAACTTTCCACTAGCAGTCCATATTGATTTACTATTATATCTTCAACCAACGATCCATATTAATTGATTATTATAACTTCAACTAATTAACGGTCTGAAAAATTAGCACATCCCCTCATGAAATAATAAGTCAAACTTATAACAAACACCTCATAACAAACCCCTCTATTTATATCAAAAATTGAATAAATATTTACCACAAATCACTTATCTTTAATAAATACATTTTTAATCTATTAACAATTATTCATCATTAATATTATAACTCACAATATTTAACAACCAGATCATTCTCATGAAAGAGGGAACTTTCCGATAAGGATTTCTCCATATTGGTGGGCAATTAGGTGACCAAACCTCTCCTCGACAGAACTTTCTAGACATCGTCAATATTGCAAATAATAATATGAATAACTTTGTCGTCTCAATTATTAATTTAATAATATAAAATATTATACAGATGATACTGTGACAATAATTGAATCAATAATATGAGAGATACTATGCAGCAATTACTGTAGCAATAATTGAATAAAACTGAGTGGCTTCTTACGTAAGCATCAATAATCAATATCGTGTGCTACTATGCAACCACGCGTATTACTGTATTTTTATCACCGGTAATCTAACAGTTAACGGTAAAACTTTCGCCGTTATTTTTATAAAAAAATATTTCTGTCGTTTTCTAACTACGGCAATACTTCCGTTTGTGGGGTCCACCAAAGATTGTGTCGTCGTACGAATATTCCCTGTTAAAACAAATATTCCCCGACCAATCGAATATTCCCCGACACAATAAATATTTTATATCAACTTGCTTACTTTTGTAAAATTTTCACATATCACCCTTAACTTTAACCTTTTATCAATTTAACCATTTACTAAATAGAATAATAATTATAAAAAAAAAATGAATACTTTTATTTCATAAAATTCAGTGTTTTACATTATCCACAATTACAGAGCAAACAAAAAGGCTTCTAGCAAAACCCAAAAAGAAAAGGGAGAAAGAAATTAGAAGAAAGAATAAAGAAATTAGAAGAACGAATCTTGAAACGAGAACAAACGATGAACTTTCTTCTCGGATTACCAGTTCCCTCTTTCCATACTACCCACACCGGCGTGACTAAACCACATCGGCATGTCATCGGCACGGTTAAGGTTAGGATATGCAAAATAAACGCTTGTTGTTTTGGGGTCAAGAAAATGTGAAATCCCCACCTTTTATCTTATTATTGGTTTGTGCCCTTAAAATCAAATTAAAGATAAAAAAATGTATAAAAAAATAAAATTTATGAATTACTAAAGTAAGTAGAATTTGGACATATCTATTTTCTCTAACAATCATCACAGTTTATAATTGACATAATAAATAAATAAATAAAACTAAGCAGGATGTGCACCATGTGAATGCAAGAATTAGTTTTCTAACTAACAATTAAAAATAAGAATAAAAATAAAACTGAACTGTTATATTTTATTTTATTTTTAATATTAAAGATGCAAAATACTAGAAATAGAACAACAAAATGTGAAATAAACGCTTGTTGTTTTGGGGTCATCGACACGGTTAAGGTTAGGATATGCAAAATAAACTCTTGTTGTTTTGGGGTCAAGAAAATGTGAAATCTCTACCTTTTATCTTATTATTAGTTTGTGCCCTTAAAGTCAAATTAAAGATAAAAAAATGTATTAAAAAATAAAATTTATGAATTACTAAAGTAAGTAGAATTTGGACATATCTATTTTCTCTATCATTCATCACAGTTTATAATTGACATAATAAATAATTAAATAAAACTAAGCAGGATGCGCACAATGTGAATGCAAGAATTAATTTTCTAACTAACAATTAAAACTAAGAATAAAAATAAAACTGAACTGTTATATTTTTTTATTTTTTAATATTAAAGATGCAAAATACTAGAAATAGAACAACAAAATATTTGTCTTTTCGCAGCTTTAATCTGTTTCGATTCCTGCAAAATAATAAATAAATAAATTATTAGAGCTAACAAACTAATTCCAAGAAAAAAATTAAAGGAATAAAAAAAATTAATTTTATTCTCCAGCAAAAGCGTCGAAAACTTGATGTAATAAAAATATGTACCGGAAGTATAAAATGTCATACTCCCTCCGTCCCAGGATAAAAGTCCTTATTACTATTTTGGGTAGTCCCATGTTAAATGTCCACTTTCCTTTAATAACCAAACTTTTACACATTTTTTCCTATTATGCCCATAACATTAAATATCTCATACTTTTCTTATTCAAATTCTCTCTCCATATTTAATGACATTATTATGGCAATTTTGTTATTTTATTTCTCTTCTTAATATGTGTGAAAAGTCCATCAGGACTTTTATCTTGGGACTGAGAGAGTATGATTTACCTGGAATACTTTCACACATAATCCTACAAATCTATCTAATAAAATACAAATAATTTTGAATTTTCCGTTCACTCAATAAATCATCTAGGCCGTCCAAAATTTAGAATAAATCTCACAGTCCATACAGTGCTGGAGGCACGGAACACAGCTAGTACTTATTAATATGCTACTATCTCCGTCACCTCTGAGATATATTTTACTCCCTTCGTCCTATGATAAGTCTTTATTACTATTTTGGGTAGTCTTATGTTAAATGTCCATTTTTCTTTAATAACCAAACTTTTACACATATTTTTTTATTATACCCGTAACATTAAATATCTCATATTTTTTTTATTCTAATTTTTTTTCATATTTAATGATATATTTAATGATATTATTATGGACAATTTTGTCATTTCATTCATCTTCTTAATATGCGTGAAAAATTCATCAGGACTTTTATCCTAAGACGGAGGGAGTATTAAAGAACTAACGATTACAGGTGGAACCACATAAATTAGATTAATTTTAAAAATATCATTAGTATTTATTCCAGACGAATTAGAAATAAAGTTGGATAATTTAATTAATTACAATTGGAACACTAATTAAACTAACTAGAAGATAAAAATTAATAATAAAAAATAATTTAAGAATCCAAATTCACTAAACAATAAATATAACAAGTAATTCAATTTCTTTGGTTTTGTAACTCAAGTTATGCCACTGATTTGGTATACATTCAAAAATAAATCAATTAATTCCAAATAAAAATTAACTACAGATTTAATTTCACTTCCTTTTTATGTAGTAAATTTATAAATAATATGAGCAATCATAGACTATTAAAAATTCATAAATTAACAATAATATATCAGAACATCTTAATTAATTTAAAAGTTACATAGAAATAATAAACATAGATATTTCAATAAAAAATATGAAGACAATCAATTAAATATTAGAACACAAATAATAGAAAATATATAATAGAAAATATGAAGAATTTAGTTACACATAAAAATAAATAGAGTAACTAAGATAAAGAAGTTGAAGATTAAACATATAATAAGAAAACTCCCTTTATAAAAGATCCTTCAATAAGTTTAAAGTGAAGAACTAATTTACTCCTACTCCAACTCCAACTCCAAAGATTAATAAATAATTCTCATCCTCCAAAATAAAAAGAAAACCCTATTTGTAGAGGCAAATTATTTATAACCTAATATAGGTATAACGAACTTGGTCAATTTTTTTCAACATTCTAGATAAAAGTAAACTTTTATCTTCATATTCCAAATATTCATTTCTTGCACATCTCTTTATTAAAGTTCAAGCTTCTAAAACTACTTTTTCAACTCAACTTCATCTATTTATTTAAATCCTGCAAAACAAAATACAATTAATTAATTAATAACAAAATATTAAAATGAACAAAAAATAGGAAATTAAAATTTATGAACTATGAAATTAACAGCTTGGTTGGCAGGTCTAAAACACACTATTTTTATGCTAGAAATCTGGTCTGACCTTTCTTGGTTAGAATACGGTATAAGCCTGATCAACAATCCAGGCCAGCAAAGCCCGAACCAGGCCAAGCCCAACAACCTGAACGGGCATGCATGTCTTATATATATAACCAAGTAAAAGCCAAAAATAACTTATGTCGCCGCAACCCACAGTGCTCCAAGTATTCAATAGAAGTTCCGTCTACAAAAATCAAATATCAAAATAAAGCATATAAAAATATTTCAATCATCGTATTTAAGGCTCTAACAGTGAGCAAGTCATCACTTCCCGTTTATCGGTTTCAAAAGCTCTTAACCCTCAAAATCTATCAGATGTCACTCGAACAAGGTGTCTTGTAGCTCTCTACCATTTCCATCTTGAATGAGATGAAATTGAATTGAAACAGTTAAATTCCAACTACCATATATCCATAGTTGCATCCATCAATCAAACTAAACCATATTTTTCTTGTTCCTGAAGTTTTCCTTCAATGATGCAAACTTCTTCCTGCATTGATTTACAGTTTTACCAGGAACTGCCGTTGCTACTCGCTCCCAACGCTGGCTAGTTTCCTTAGGGAACGTTTTTAGAGCTTGAACCAGTGCCCTTTCCTGAACAGCAGACCAAACGTCTTGGTCTGAACTCGAAGAAAGCCCATTTGCAGCAACCACCTCATCTGAATTTTGAGGACTATCCATTTGACTGGAAGAGTTGTTTGAGTTTTCAATCTTTGCAGCATTTTGTTTGGGTCCAGTACTTGTAGATTCCCCCACTACTTCTCTGGTTGTGAGAGGAGACGCAATGGACTGTGCTGGTTTTCTCTTCTCAAGGAATGAGTCAAATGCTTTAGAAGAATCAGGCTTCTGGAGAAGAACAGTTTTAGTTGCCTTCAGAATCTCCTCAATCGATCTTCCGGTACCAATGTATTCCGAAACAACCTCCCACCTCCGAGATGTTCCTTTAGGATATTTCTGCATACCTTTTCTCAAGAGCTCAATATCTTCTTTGCTCCATGGTTTCTCTCTTTTCTCATAGCTACTTGCTGGAATTTTTCCAGCAACCTTCACCGAACCATTTTGCAGAGGTTGCTGCTTCTCTTGTTTATCATCATGATTACATGCAAGCTCTGCTTTAAGAAGCTCTGCTCGTCCTAGCCCCTCTTTTCCCTCAATCTTGTTACATAAGTTCCTTAACTTCTCAACGTCAAGCGACGTACATAGGCCTTCCACATCATCCTCACAAAGGTCAAGAAAATGTTGGGACAAAACAGAAGCTGAAAGTGTTCGAAGACGAGTTCGTTCTTTACGTAATAGCTTCTTTTCTTTTTCTTTCACCTTCTTCTGATACAAAGCCGTTTCAGCAGCTTGCTTTTCCTCTTCCTCTTTTTTACGTCGCTCCTCCTCAGCAGCCCTAGCAACTTCTTCCTCCTGCAATTTCATAGCCAAATATTTTGCCTCTTTCTTCCTCTGCTTTTCAGCTTTCTCTTGTTCCTTTCTCCTCAAAATTCTTGGGTCCCTTTTATAGGCATTGTCAATGAGAACACGTACCCGCGCATATTCCTCCTTCCTAGCCTTCTCTGTAAGCTTTGTGTTCTGCCTTTCCATCCACCTCTTATGGTCACGAGATTCAGCTTGCTCAAGATCAAACTCATCAGCATGCGGGAACTCCCTCCAGCTTTTAAAGGAGTACCAAAAATTATAGAAATTATCCACTTCTTTAAGCGGAGTACTTTCATCTCCTAAAGGTGGGACAGGTTGGTTAACTGACCAGCGCCCATTCCTTGTAAAAGCGGGTGTAAACACCTTAAAGAAATCATGTGGGGCACAGTCTGTAGGGATTTCATCATCAAACTCATCTGTGGAGTCATAAATTCTTCTCCTAATAGGGTCAATTAACAACTCATATGCTTCTTGTATGGACTTGAAGTGGTTCTCTATTTCATCTTTCTTTGCTAGTTTTGCAGCTTCAGTTTCCTCGGTAAGAAGAAGAGCAGCCTGTTTGTCTGGATGATATTTTAAAGCAGTCTCACGGTAACTCTTTCTAATCTGCTCCTCAGTTGCAAGATACCTTAAGTGGCCCAATCCTAACAATGCATAATGATCTTGTTGGTTCCCTCCAGCACCAGATTTTTTTTTACCTTTGCTGCTATATGTATCTGAGGATTGAAAAGATTCATGCCCCTTGTCATTAGGCACATTATGATTCTCATAATCAACATCTTCTTCTTTAAAAAAACCAAGAAGCTTTTGAGCAGCTGAGTGGTAAGCATGTCCAGCAGGTTCGAAGTAAAGAGCCTTGACTGGAAGACAGTTCGATGAAACATAGATTGGCTTTCCATCTACGATCTCTTGAGAGTAAGTAATTAACAGAATACTTGACTGTGAAGGCATAATTTAAAGGAGAAAAAAACCAACAAAGTGAGATATAGATATCAATATTCCCCAGCAGCTTCAGTATAGCACTCACTGGGCTGGATCTGAAATGTTCAGATAAGATTTCGTTAGAAACATGTGCATGGATAGTTAAAATAGTATAACAATAAAGTACTCATATGGAACAAAACATCACAAATACACAATTAAATCCAACACTTAACCATTCCGCAAAGAAATACTCCCTCCATTCCAAAACAATGATCATTATTGCCTTTCTGAAGTCAACTTAATACATTTTCAAACTCAAAAATGACATAAATTCCTTTAATTTTAGACAATACAATGATGAATATTGTAAACAACATAAAAGTATTACTCATTGTAAAATCTATTGGTTATAATTTTTGATAAATCATTTCACTTTTGAGATTAAAAATGTCTCAAATTGACTTTCAAAATCAATAATTATCTTATAATTTGGAACGGAAGAAGTACACCATTTCAAGTAATGGATCATGGATGTACATGTAAATAAGTTGGGAATCAGTAAATCACATTGTATTGCTTGAAAAATCAAAGAAACCAGAATTTTTTGTTTACATAACATGGTAAATATTGATAACCAAATAGACTGTAAGGTGCTATTCTAATAAAACCGAAATTAAGTATTGTAAACTTAATGCTAATTATTAGTGTAACCTTTAAGTTTCTGAATGTTTGGATCTACAAACATTCAGCATTGTACAAAAGTGTTTTACTGCATGATGTCATTTCACATGTAAGGATATGGATGCCGAACAAACAAAGAAGAATAATGAAAATTGCAGAATTTATTTGTTAATTATTTTGTAATATTATTATTTAAGGATAAGTTTTTATAATATCGTAGGTATTGTAAATCTTTTAATTACAGTAGGTAGTAATTGGACTGTAGGTTTGTTAGGTTGAGTTAGTTTACTTTAAAAAAAACATTTATCCCAACTAGTATAGGATAAAAGCATTGATATCAATTATCAAGGCATCACCTAGTCATCCAGGTGGTAAGCTATTGGCATGGATATACCCTAGTGAAGGACTCTAAGGCGTAGGTATCAATTGCACTAAACGACTTAATATGTTATAGACGCCTAGCCGGGGTCATTATTGCCTCGGCATGTAGGCGCATGACCACTGCCTCGTCTCGCCTTAACACCTTGACAATTATGGATAAAAGGCATGGTTGAGTAACTATGATTTATTTATTTGGGTCCACAGATGCATGTAATGAGGTCGCATACTGCACGTCAACACTATAATTCCTTTTCCAATATTTATATTTTAGTTTGGAGTGTAACTTGTATTTTAGTCTTTAATTAATAGGATGTTTCTCTTACCTTTATACTAGTGTAATAGTTTTAGTTGGTCCCAAGAATACATGGTCTAAAATTCTTAGGTTCTCTTCTGTTCATTATTGGAGTTACTCTTTATACAAAAGTTGCTCTTCACATCGGGGCAACTATTCATCGAACAAAGAGTTGATCAAAGGAAAAAGAGTACATCCAACGGAAAACAGAGTTGGTCAAAAGTCCAACCTAAAAGAATACGTGAAAAATATGGTTGTCTTTAAGATATATTCAATGGAAGTAATAGGAGACTTGGGTTGCTTGTTTTTTTTAAAAATCTAGACTATATATGCCCAGAGTTTTGCACTACAAACTTTGAAATGTGTCACTTGCACCCAATCGTTTATTTTTTAAAACTAAAAACACCATCCAAACTTCCAACCACAATCAATGACCAATTGTTCCAAACTCCAAAGTCATCCCACTTACTTAAGAATGTTAATAGTTTAATTTAACCCATTGTTCTAAATGGGGTGACTGGAACATCATCTCAGTTTAAGGTTCGACGATGGGTGATGGCTCTTTTTAATATCTTTTCATTATTCCCCATTATCGAACATGAAAAACTTGAGTAAAAGTTTTTCCTAGTGAAAGGGAGAATGATGCAAAACAGACCAAGAAAGCTGATTCGAATTTAGAAGAGATTATTTGTTAATTATTTTATATTATTTTTTAAGTTAAAATTAATTGTAATCATTTTAGATGGTGCAAATTCTTTAATTAGAGTAGGTATATTAGGAGTCTAACTTATTAGTTAGGTTGCTTAAGTATTTTAGTCATCTACTTTCCTAAGTATAAATTATTATGCACTAAAGTTAATTTTTGAATACTGTACTCATCTTAGTAGTATACTAGCATTAGAATTTTAGTTAGTGTGATATTTTATATAAATAAGTAATAAAGTATTGTAATCCCAACAACATAATAGGTTTCTCCCACTTTTACCCTTTTTTCTTCCACCATTAGCATCAAATATTGTCCTCAAAATCCTTGTAGCTTCTTGAAATTATTTTATTTTACTTTCTATACCTTATTTTGGCTACGTTATGCCAATTTTATTCCTTATTTTGCCTGATGATAAAAAAAGCACATAATTTAAAATTTTAAAATGTGATTTTCCTATCTACACAAAGAACACACCTCCAACATGGATTCGTCAGACCAAACCTATATTGGATACACATCCCCACTACAGCAAAAGGGTTTGTAAAATATACAACCAGCAATCACCAGGGAGTTGCAAAGAACATTCCTGAAGTGCCTATGACATTTCGTTGTGCACTTCTAAAAAATGACAACTGAAGTTACAAATATGCATAGTTGTCAAATTGTGTATTGTATCGAGAATCGAAAACCCTCGAATCGTGTTTCATGTATCGTATCGCGAATTGCATCGTGCGATACAGAAATAATATTAATTATATTTACACACATTAAGAACACAATTATGACTTAAATTCATAATAATATATACATATAGTCGCACAAAAATGTCAAATCCTCAATATTTTAAGTTGTCAAATGCTTTTTTCATTTAAGACTAATGAATTACAAATTAATTATAATATTAACACAAATAATAATATGTAATTAACAAAAAAAAAAAGAGTAAATCATTAAATTCAAAACTCAAAAGTAATAAAATATATTTAACAAAAAGAGAAGTAATAATATACTTTATTACTATTTAATTGAACTACATAAGTCAGTATAACTTTTTACATATTAGTATCATATAATATTACATAATATATTCCAATATATTCATATAGCAGAGTACCGTATAAGTTATATAGTATAATATTACTAATACGCAAATCAAAAGATAATATATACTTGTCGACAAAGATAAGAAAGATGCAGAGTGTTCGTCAAAGGAAATGTACAAAGCTCGCTAGGTCAATGACGAAGAAGACAATTGAACTCGCCAATCAACTAGCAACTAGCCACTAGCCTCAACTCTAAAGAGTCAAGTCGGTTACTGTTGTCAGTCTTGGGTCTATTGAAGTTCTAGTACGATCACCACAAATAGGGCTAGAAAAGCTATGGAAATTGCAATGGGTGGCCTACGGAAACTAAGAGCCTTCCTATACTGAAAGGTAAACAATTATCTGCATATTTGAACTTTTTATTTAACGACCCAAATTTTGTTTTTTAATCGCTGAAGTATCGGTGTATCGCAGGATACATACGATTCATGTACGATACGGGGTTGATACATATGATTCCCATACAATTATGTATCGTTTTCTCTCTGAATCGAGTATTATATGAATCGTGTATCGTACTATTTTTAACAACTATGCAAATATGTTATAACTTGTATATCAATTAAAATTGAATAACTTCGGTAAGTGAAGGATATCAAATATCATCGAAATAATACAATTTTGACTCTACTTGCCTATAGTCAAATGACGACATTCAAATAATGCAATTTTGACTCTACTAGTCCTATTGTCAAATGACCCATGGCTTTAATGGGAACTGTTACCAATTGGAGTTAGCCTTACATTTGCCAGCTCAGCTTTGTTATTTGTTTTATCTCTTTTACTTGCATAGCTCTCACGTGCTCTCCTCGTGTTAGAGATAATCTTGTAATGCATCAGATGTAGGTTTCCCTGGTATAAAAGGGGTAATTGAAGTTCAGATGGAGTATGTGATAAATGGAATATTTTCTTCGCCTTTTTCCTTTCTCTATAGTTAATATCTCTTCTCCTTCTTTGTTCTATAAACAGGAATTCTAAATCCCTTCCACAATCCTTACAGGAAAAGTGATCATTCAAAACAAAAAATGTTTAGCAAGATTAAAAGCTAACGAAGTCCAACAAGTATAATATTTACATTAACAGGCATACACAGAAATAGATATGCACATCACTCTCATCACATATATTATTTCTTGCATCATATAACATCTTTCTTCACCATACTTGCAATATTTTTTAGATTGAACGCCATAAAAAATTGGATACAATGAGATATAGAGAAAGAACATAAATTGCAAAGCAGGTCCTATAACGGTGTTATAAAGAACTATGATATGTAGACTGACTATTAGAGAGAGACGTATCCACAGATGACAATTCTAACATAGAAGAATCAGTTTATTTGAGGTAAAATTGTCTCTTAGAAAATATTATAAAACCCTTTTCCATTGCAAGAATTTGGGCAGCAGCTCAATGACTCAACTATGCAGCCACTAGATTGTAAACTTAAGGATGTTCAAGCAAATAAATAAGACCGAAACTGAAAAAAAAACGAACCTTTTCTAGGGTTGTTGCAGCCGCGAAAGGAGAAGATCTCGCGGAGGAGGCTAGAGGTGGCGGGAGGAGACGCAAGAGGAGCCGCGAAAGTCGTCGCGAGATTCGCCGCACCGCGAGACCAAATTCTTTGCCGACTGAAGGACGAATTTTTTTTTGGCCGATTTCGGATGTTTTAGGTTTAAAAGGTAGGAATTGCATATGGTACTCTCATTTAACTTATATATTACAATTTAAGTACTGTAATTTTGTTCTTTTTAATTTTCGACACCTGCCATGTCACAGTTTATAAAAAATAAACAAAATAAACAATTCAATGAGTTTGATTATTAAAAAATTTCGTCCAACAATATATTTATAAATTAAGGTTAAGTAAGTGAGAAAAGTGAATTTAGTTGATCTTTTAAGATTCATGTCCTTTTGAAAGTCCATACTTCCTAGATTTATGAGTTGATCTTTATGCTCAAATCTCTTAATTAAGCATTTTTAAAAATTAGTAAAACTTATTCATAATTCTAGAATGCTTACTGCATAAATTTAAAATACATTTCAAGTATTTATAAAAGAGCAAAGCTTCAAAAATATCCTTGATGTTTACTCCGAAATTTTACTTCTACCCTGAATTTTTTTTCTTTTCAAAATTGCCCTTAACATTATAAATTATGGGTCAACTGTGCCCCTCCCATTAAAAAAATTTCAACCGGACAAACGGCGTGGAAAAAATAAAATTTAATAATCTTTTTTTATTATTATCTCTTTCTTCTCAAGCTTTTTTCTCTCTCTCTTCTCTTTTCTCTGTTCTCTCTTCTCTCTCTCTCCTTTCTTCCTCTGTTTCAAAAATATCAAAACTGAAACGACTTACATAAAGAAAGCATCTGAGGGGAGAAAGAGTAGAAATGGCTTCTTCTTCTTTCCTTATAATCTCCACAATTGTGAATTTCCCTGCCTGCCACCCATTCAACACAGAACCTACAACACAACACCGTACCGCACAGTTTTTCTTTATTCAATTCTTTTTTATTTTATTTTTTGAATTTCTTCCGTTCCACCCCTTAAGCTAATTATTCTTGTTGGTCTGCTCTCTTCATTTTATTCCCTTATTTTTCTTCTAATTTCGACTCTTATAATTTGGCGGAACAAATTTAGGGCTCTCTGAATTTCAGCTGCAAAGGTATCTATTTGTCAACATAGATAAAACAGATTTAGATAGATACAAAGTATTCAATAATTCATTTGCTGAACTTATGATCTTCATTTTATTTCAATTGATTCCTGCTCAGATTTGGAGTCGGTTTGTGGGTTGATTTAGAGTTGATCTGTGGGTCAACATCTAAATTAGAAAACGGGGAGTGAAAAGAAAAAAGATAGTTTTAGGAATAGGAGATGTGGGGTATAACTAGATTTTATGAGAAAGTTTATACGATGGTAGAAGGAGGATCTCATTATTGTTCTAAGAAGACGGATGATATTTGTGGAGATGCTTGCGATGAGGTAAAGATTCCATTTTTATATACACATTATGTGACGCCCCAAAATTAGGTATACATCACCCATTTTGAGTCATCGATATATAGATACGTAATTCAAATCTGAACTTAATAATACAATATGCGTGTATAATATACATAAACATAAACCGTGAGTTTGAATACAAATATTATCTACTGTAGAGAGTATACAAATTCAAAAGGAGTCCTCATTACAATTATTATCACACTATTTCACGAATAGTGAGGACTACTAATGCACCATCTAGGACAATCACTGTTCTCCGACTAATTCCCTCCCAAATTTCGTTCTCATTTTACAAGAGAAACGGTGAAAGAACAGGGTGAGCTCAACTAGCCCGATAAGAAATATTATGACTAAGATAATGCAGAATAATTTATCGTTAGCCTTCAACAGTGTTAAACTTATAAAATATAATAACTATCAAGTTTAACTGCAGCGGAACAAGCAATCCATTAGAAAAGTCAAGTAGGAATAAAATCTACTATCTTCTATAATTTAAAAGGTTTTTCATCACTTTTATCGGCGGGACTCAACTTAATAAATAATCCACATCATCGAATCACCCACCGACTACTGGCCAAGGATATTCTTTAGTATCACGACCACGAATTATCCATGCACTACTACTGACTTAAGATAATCATGTTTTCATCAACGGTCCCGATCATACCATAAAACAATTCATCTTTGACTACTGACCAAAGAGAATCCATAGCCATAATCATACCAAAATTGTCCATCAATGCACTACTACGGACCAATGAGGACTTTTTTCACATCATTTGTAACATTACTACGGTTATGATTATACTTAGAATAATCCCTCATTCATAATCATACCAAGTCCATCTATGCACTACAGCCACGATGACTTTCAACATAATATAAGCATGAGGATGATGACAATGATATAAGAATTCAATAAAACAAGTTCAAGAATTAATTTATCCAGAACTAATAACGTCCACATTATCAACATGATCTTCGCTTTGTAGAGTAAAATTCAAGAATGCTCGAGAAGAATATTTCCATGAAAAGATCTTCGGATGAAGCGCAAATATCGAGGATATTCCACTAATTTCATGGAGTATAGAAGTCAAAGTTTTAACCAACTGAGTATAATAAAGAATGGAATAACAAAAGAAATCACCATGCATGCGATAGACCGCACAGGCAGGTTATTCCAACAGAATAATAAATAATGGAACCAGGTCCGGCGTAAAACACATAGACAGGATATTCCAACAAAATAATAAATAATGGAACCAGGTCCGCGTAAAAACGCATGCAGACGGGATATTAAAGCGTAATAATAAATAATAGAACTAGTCCTCCCAAGTAAACGCTTGCAGACGGGATATTCTAACGGTAATAATAAATAATGGAACCAGGTCCCGAAAGCATTGCATGGGATATTCGTGGCGCCCCAAAATTAGATATACATCACCCATTCTCGAGTCGCCGGATACATGGTACAAAATTTAAATACAACTTCATTTATACAACTGTTGAAATAATGTCAGATATCGATCACGATTAATCATGAGTTTTAATACAAATGTATGTAACTCTCATGATGCCTCGACCACAACCTTACAATGGTACTTTACATAAAAGTATAGTCAAAGACCTGTTTTAGAAACTAAAATCTTTGGGAAGTGCTCAAGGAAACCTTTGTGCATACGGGAGGCCGTGCGCCTCAGGTTATAATAGATATCATATGGCCACAAAATTATCCTCGGTTGATTGAATAGACCCCAAAAGAAAAACGAGAAGATTACTATCATCTTCTTTCCAATGGTGAGTCTTCTCTTGACATATAACTATCTCCAATGTCTCCAAGTGAATATTATATTTTAAATCAACTCCAAGATCATATAGGTAGTGCCCGTAAATATACTCAGCAAGTGGATGCGCACAACCCTATCTTATGATAACACGAGGTTGTATGTCATTAGACATCTTGTATGATAGTGGCAAAACACCCTTCCAAAGTTGGGTTCACCTCACCCTATTTGATTCACCAAATATAACTACTAAATGTTGTATAGAATACAACACACTTTTCTATACTGTTTAAGGAGAACCTCCACAGCTAGAGACCACTGTTCTATTCCCCTTTTATCTCCGCTCGACCCGGTAACACTCTTACGGCAACACTCTTATTACCTGAAAGGAATTGTGAAGCAGAAAGGGTGAGCACAACTAGCCCAGTAAGGAATATCATGACTAAAGATAATTAAATTATCAATTGCTTTCATCAATAATAAATCAGAGATTTAGAACATATGGTAGATGATAAAACTTTTTAACCATAGTTGCAGCGGAATGAGCAATCCATTAGATGAGTCAAATAGACCATCAGATCTATTATCTTTTCTATGTTAAAAGTCCACCAATAATGTTTTATTCCTGTAACATCAATCAACAATTCCTGTCCACAATTATATGAATAACTCATAATCATAATTGTGATTCTAAATTCCTCTTCGCACCCAGGACGAAGATAATTTTCATCACATATCTTCACCTTAAAAAGAAAAGTATTCTGACTGGTAGGGCAGGAATATACTTGAAGAAAACTTGCACTTTCGCTCAAAACTTTCTTAAATTCTCTGATAAATACACTCAAGATTATAGAAGAAGAACTCTCTCTATAGTTTCTCTCTACAGAGTTTCAAAGGAATTCGTAAGAAATAATGAAGGAATGAGCTTCTATTTATAGAAAAATGGACCGCATAGTAACTAACTCATGAATTATCCCGTATTGATTTACTTTAATCGATGGTCAATATTTAAAGCAAAATCTTTTAAATAAAATATAATATATTCTATTTATAATCTAATAAAACGAATAACTTTATAAAAGATTTTACTATACAAATACTATGCAGGCACTATGCAAACACTCTACATAATAAAATATAATATATTCTAATTATTGTCTAATAAAACAGACAACTTTATAAAAGTATTCTGTTTTATATAAAAAGATTTTACTATGCAGACACTATGCATAATAGAATATAGTATATTCTATTTATAGAATAACTTTATAAAAGTATTCTGTTTTATATAAAAAGTAAGAAAAATTTGTTCTTGGTTGTGAGTCAGTGTGCACGATTTTTGCTACATGGTAACTAAGTTGAGTAAGTATGATGATTTTGGGAAAGTTACTTATGTGGCTACAGTTTCATTTAATGAAATTCATTGGTGAAATGGTAAGGTTGGTAATTGTGAGTTGATTGATAAGGCATTGATTAGATTTCTGTGAGTTTAGTGTTAAAAGTCATGATTTGTATCTTGAAATCTTTTGACATAATGGTTGAATATAATTTTTCTGGAAATCAAACTTTTGGTTTACACGAGGACGTGTAAAGGCTAAGTGTGGGGGAATTTGATGAGTGCATATTATTCATTTATTTTGATTCCTTTATGTTTAGTTTTATTCCATGTTTTATGTGTATATGAGCTTATTAATGTGTTTAATGATTTCAGGAAGATTTGGAACTGAAATGAGGAAAAGGGAAAATTGCAGGGATTTTAGCATTAAGTTGGATGCATGGTCTTGGCTTGGGACTTGGATTTTATTGTAGAGCTCTTCCTTAGCTTTTCAGATCATCTTGAATCGTCCCAATCGGAGTTCATATGAAAATGTTATGCTCTTTTTACAAAACGGACGTTGAACCTCAAAGTTTGGAAATTACAATTTACACAACAGTCACTTGGAGCCAGATTTCTACCTTGATTCTGAAAGATTCTGTAGATTCTCAAAGAATGAAAGTTGTAGATCTCGTCGACAGCTTCGATTTGATAGGTAGCAGTCCCCGTAACGCCTCCTGGATCAAACGTTATGCTCATTTTACCAAAGGACGTCGCAACAGAAAATAAAAATTTGGCCCAGCGAATTTGAGCGCGCAAATTGGAAAATCTTGGATTTTTGAAAAGTTTCTAAATGCAGATTTTGGCAGATTTCAACATGAAATGGGATTATTATTTCTATTAGCTTTAGGATTTACTTTATACTAAGATTTATTTCCAAATTAGATTCTATTTCTTTATGGAAACTAGTTATGATTTGTAATTCCTCTTAGGATTTGGATTTCTACTTCCCATAGGAGTTAGGACTTTGTCTAGAACTATAAATAGAGGATGATAGTCAGGGTTTTATTCATTGAATCATCTACTACATTCTCTCATCTACAACATTCTCTCATCTACAACATTGGAGGATTGAAGACATGAGCTAAGTTATTTTTATTCAGTTCTAAGGGATGTTGAGCCTTATTTATAATTAATTGTTAATTGAGTATTCATTATTTATTCCTTCTCACATGAAATTCATTCTTGATAATCTGATTTAATTTACAATGCTATTTGGCTTAACCGATTTGATTTACTGCGAGGATTGAGTTGGTTAACAAATATCATATGCTAGATCAAGGAATAATATTACGTGTAATTGATATTATTTCTAATCACAAGTAGTAATTAGTAATACCTGATTGTGGACAAGCTTTTGAGTATTGCTATGATTATTAGAAGACAAGTTAAACAATCCGAGCTTATGTGTTTGTTGCTTGGAATAGTCTAATTCCCTAGTTCTTAATGCTGCTATTTTATTAAATCTAGAGAGCTTATTCTAGGTTATATAATTGTTAGAATCTTGTGAAGAGCTTGTTTCATTGAGTGACAATCTAAGGAGAGTTTCGGGTAGCAGAGCTTGTTGTTACCTAGGGCTATTAGTTTCATTGAAGGGTAAATAATGTTACACTTGATTAATCTATTATTGTAAAAAGGTGATACTAAACTGAAGAACTGAAGCTTTTTATTCATTGTTTATTCTTATTATTTTATTCTTGTTAATTTAATTAATTAATTCAAAATTCCCTTTTCATTATAAATCATAAGATAAATTTAAAACAAATCACTCTCTGTGGGATCGATCCTTGCTTACTATTGTGCTAATTGTTTAAATTTGTAAAGTGAAAGTGAGGTTAATTTAGGAGTGTAAACGACAGCTCCCATTTTACTACCGAGTAGTTCAACAGTATTAACGGTAAAACTTTCGCCGTTATTTTATAAAAAGATAATTCTGTCGTTTTCTAAATACGACAATACTTTCGTCGTGGGGTCCACCAATGATTGTGCCGTCGTACGGATATTCCCCGATAAAAAGAATATTCCCCGACCAATCGAATATTATATAACAACTTGCGTACTTTGCAAAAAAAAAAAAAAATTCACATATTACCCTTAACTTTAAACTTTTATCAATTTAACTATTTACCAAAATAAAAAATTGAATACTTTTATTTCATAAAATTCGGTCTCACAATCACCCTCCTTATGAAATTTAAGCCCTAAAATTAACGTGTCATTACTGATATTCAAGAGATGAGAATACCTTGCTTTTTTTTGGATAGTACCTTCCTAGGTTATATCCTCTCAGTATCATGATTTTTCCATTGCTCATCTCCTCATATTTCGAGATATCATTCTAGAATATATCTTTCTCTCTATAGTTTATCTCTGTAGAGTTTCAAAGGAATTAAGTAGAATATAATGAATGAATGAGCTTATTTATAGAAAAATGGAATGCATAAGAACTAACTCATGAACTATTTAGATTGATTTACTTTAATCGACGGTCCATATTTAAAAGCAAAATCTTTTAAATAAAATATAATATATTCTATTTATAATCTAATAAAACGAATAACTTTATAAAAGATTTTACTATGCAAATACTATGCAGACCATTATGTAAACACTAAGCATAATAAAATATAATATATTCTAATTATTTTCTAATAAAATGTATAACTTTATAAAAGTATTCTGCTTTATATAAAAAAGATTTTACTATATCAAAAACACTATCAGAGACACTTTATGCAACACTATATGCATAATAGAATATAATATATTCTATTTATAGAATAACTTTATAAAAGTATTCTGCTTTTATATAAAAAGATTTTACTATGCAAAATACTATCACAGACACTATACATAATAGAATATAATATATTCTATTTATAGAATAACTTTATAAAAGTATTATGTTTTATATAAAAAGTTTTTCATTTTATTACATTAATAATACCAATAAAACAAAACCGAGTGACTTATCACATAAGCATCAATAATCAATATCGTGTCTTCTTTGTGCAACTACACGCCAGATTCTTTGTACTTTTACTACCGAGTAGTTCAACAGTATTAACGGTAAAACTTTCGTCGTTATTTTATTAAAAGATAATTCTGTCGTTTTCTAAATACGATAATACTTTCTTCGTGGGGTCTACCAATGATTGTGCCATCGTACGGATATTCCCCGACAAAAAGAATATTCTCCGACCAATCGAATATTATATAACAACTTGCGTACTTTGCAAAAAAAAAATATAAAAATTCACATATTACCCTTAACTTTAAACTTTTATCAATTTAACTATTTACCAAAATAGAAAAATTGAATACTTTTATTTCATAAAATTCGGGGTCTCACATATTCCGACAGAATAATAAAGAATGAAATAACAGAAGAATTTTACCAAGTATAGGGTAGCCCGCGTATACCGGTTATTCCAACAGAATAATAAATAATGGAATAACAGAAGTTTTTTTCATGAATACAAAAGAAATAATACTCATTACCATAAAAGAAACTGAATATAAGAGTAGGAAAGTAGCAGAATACTTTTCTATAGTTTCTCTATAATTTCTCTCTAGAGTTTCAGTGAATTCGTAAGAAATAATGAAGGAATGAACTTCTATTTATAGGAAAATGGACTGAATAGTAACTAATTCATGAATGGTCCAGATTGATTTACTTTTAAATGAATGGTCCATATTAGTTTACTATTAAAACTTAAAGCAACGGTCCATACTGATTTACTATTAAAACTTTAAACCAGCGATCCATATTGATTCACTATTATAACTTTCCACCAGCGGTCCATATTGATTTACTATTATAACTTCAACCAACGGTCAGAAAAATTAGCACATCTCCTCAAGGAATAATATTGTACCCAAAAATGATTTGGACCGAAAAGAAATATATTTTACGGGTGATCAATAGTACCCCGTGAATAGTAACTCGTGAATAGTAAGTCATGAATAGTAACTCATGAATAGTAACTCGTGAATAGTAACTCATGAATAGCAACTCATGAATAGTAACTCATAAATAGTAACTCTCGAATAGTAACTCATGAATAGTAACTCGTGAATAGTACTTCGACACGAAAAGTGTCCCGAATACCCGATTGAACAATACTGAGTGACTTCTCACATAAGCATCAATAATCAATATCGTGTACTACTATCACAACCACGCCAGACATCGCATTTTTTTTAACACCGGTGTTTCAACAGCTTAACGGTAAAACTTCCGCCGTTATTTTCATAAAGTATTTTGTCGCTTTCTCAATCCGATAATAATTCCTTTCTTGGGGTCCACCAATGATTGTACCATCATACGGATATTCCCCGACTCAAAGAATATTCCCCGACCAATCAAATATTATATAACCACTTGCTTACTTTGCAAAATTTGTAAATATTACCCACAATTATAACATTACATCAAATCAACACCATAATATAAAAAAAATTATTTCGAGAAAATTAAATCTTTATTCATAAAATCTGGGATCTCACAATCTCCCCTCCTTATGAAATTTCGCCCTCGAAATTTACGTACGTACCTGGTATGCCGAACAGGTGAGGATACCTTGACTTCACTTCAAATTCTAACTCTTGAGGTATAACCTTTGAGCGTCAAATATGATCCTTCTTATCCAAGATATTAACATGTATCTCCTCATACGTTAAATCTTCTGCTATCTCGTCTGGTTCTAAATTAATAATGTGGTTCGAGTCATCCACATATTTACGTAACATCGATACGTTAAAAACGTTATGAACACGCGACATACTTGGCAGTAAAACGAGTCTATAAGCCATAGTTCCTACTTCATCGAGGATTTCAAATGGGCCAATTAAATTGAGGGTTGAGATTTCCTCTCTTCGTCGATTCTTGCTTCTAGAATATCGCCCTCTTGAACCTTCTTCTTCACATTCATCAGCTCTGAGTATGTAGCTTGAGTAGCTTTATCTTTATCAATTAAAGTCTATTCTAATCGTATATTCGTTATCTTCACGTGGGTTCTTATATTCGCACTTGTAACCGCATACGATCTTCTATTCAATGCATCAGCTACCACGTTCGCACTTCCACGATGATATTGCATGGTACAATCGTAATCTTCAACAGCTCGAGCCAACGTATTTGGCGTATTTTACGTTCGTTTTAGGTGAAGAAAATATTTGAGGGTTTTAGAAATGGGTTTTGTACTGGGGTCAATACAAAATTCGATTTCACGCTCTAGGGGTAGGCTAAGAAGTCTTCAAGAATACATCAGGAAATTTATTAACAATAGAAATATCATTCAAAACTGTGACTCTCATCCAAGACTTGGATAAAACGTCACATTGATACCTATCAACTTGCCATCGTTATTCACGATGTTGCCTACAAAAAGTCTGGCTTCGGTGCATTCCACACAAGAAAGTCAACAACGAAAGGATCGGGGCTCTTTATTTATGGCTTGATATGACAATGATTGACTTTAGTGGTTTGGTTACTTTGAATTCGCATAACAGGTTGGTTAGGAGTATGAAAGCTAACAACCTTACGAAAAGCATGATGAGTAGTTAACCAATCGTTTCCAAAAATCACATCAAAGGCAAGTATTTTCAAAGAGATAAGATCAACAGGTAACGTGAAAGTGATGATTTGAACAAGATTTATAAATAGTGGAGGTAACGAAGGTTTCTCTCAACTGAGTTTAAACAGATATATCAAAGTCTAACTTCTTCGGAGTTAACTTCAAACATTGAACACAACTAGGTGCAATAAAAGAGTGGGTAGAACCGGTATCTAACACGGTATAGACTTCGCAAGAGTTTATGACTAACATACCCGTGATAATTTTATTCAGGTTCCTCGTCACGAAAAAAAAATGCTCTCTCTTAAACTCATCGGCTTTGGCTTGTCTCGGGACATCCTTTGGTGCCTCCATCCTAGTTTTGAACTTGTCTTCTGGTGAACGACAAAATCGGGCTAAGTGACCTTCTCTTCCACAATTATAGCATGCTTTGGGCTGAAGATCGCCGCAGCTTTGACCGATGTGTCCTCCCTCCGCATTTGAAGCATATGATAGGTGGTCGTTCTCCTTCCCGAACAACGGTCTTTGGTGCTTTGACGCCTTTCCATCATTCTTTGAATCTCCTCTTCTTGAAATGTCCATTCTTATTGTTTTGACCATGATTACCATCTAAGTGGTTATAATTTCTGGCATGTTGATTCCCTCCATGCTTATTGTCACCGCTTTGATGACTGTTATCACCGGTATTATCATTTTTTCGGCTGCTCTCTTTGGTTGCGTTGACTCGTTATCGTGCTCCACTAACTGAGCCCTATTTACAACATCTGAATACAAACACAGTTTATAAGAAATAAGATATTGACGTATCTCCGGCTTCAAACCTCTTAAAAACATCTGCGTCATTCTCTCTTCATTATCAACCAAGTGGGACGCAAATCGAGATAACTCGGCAAACTTGGCTTCGTACTGCGATACGGTCATGTTGTTTTGTTCCAACTTGATAAATTCCACCTCCTTCATGTGATGAATGCTTTCGGGAAAGTACTTGTCATTGAACAACTCTTGGAACTTCTCCCAAGACATCTTGAGTGCGTCAGACTGGGTACGTTTTACATATTCCCACTAGTGATTTGCCTCTTCACGCAACATAAAGGTGGCAAAGGGAACCTTTTGCTCCTCGGAGCATCCCAAGACATCAAATATCTTGGTGATCTACTTTAACCACGTTTCCGCCTTAAGTGGTTCTGGCTTTCCTAAAAACTCCGGTGGTCCCAGCTCCTTGAATTGCTTAGTGGTGACCAACCGTGGGTTGCCATTGTTTCCTCCTGCATTATGAACAGGAGCCGCCTTCGCCTGATGTTGCATGAATTCTAAAAAGCTCCTAAACGTACCGTCATTCGTCAATTAATCAGTGTTGTTGTTTACAGGAGGATTATCCCCATCCTGTTGCACATTGTCCTGATTATTGATCTGTGGAGAATCAACGGTCTCCTGTGCTCCATTGCTATTCTCAACATTCTCGGATGTCATTTTCAGATACTGCCACAAAACAAAGGTTAGTTAACATGCAACGTATTATCCCTATATTCTGACCGACCAATTAAATACCAAATAAACTTAGGTAGGTCATACTTGCAAAGGAATTCCCCGTCTCTCCCCTCCTAGTTCTATTCTCATATCCTAGCCAGGAATCATATCCCTAAGCTTTGATACCAACTGTGACGCCCCCAAAATTAGGTATACATCACCCATCTTGAGTCGCCAGATACATGGTACAGAATTCAAATATAACTTAATAATAAAACTGTCGTGTACAATACGACAAAACATAAACTGTGAGTTTGAATACAAATATTATCTACTAGAGAGTATACAAACTCAAAAGGAGTCCTTGTGACGCTCCCAAAATTAGGTATACATCACCCATCTTGAGTCGCCAGATACATGGTACAAAATTCAAATACAACTTAATAATACAACTGTCGTGTACAATACGACAAAACATAAACTGTGAGTTTGAATACAAACATTGTCTACTAGAGAGTATACAAACTCAAAAGGAGTCCTCATTACAATTATTATCACACTATTTCACAGAATAGTGAGGACTACTAATGCACCATCTAGGACCATCACTGCTTCCCGACTAGTCCCAAATACGTTCTCATTTCAAAGAAGAATAAAGAAAGAAAGGGTGAGCTCAACTAGCCCAAGAAGAAATATTATGACTAAGATAATGCAGAATAATTTATCGTTAGCCTTCAACAGTGTTAAACTTATAAAATATAATAACTATCAAGTTTAACTGCAGTGGAACAAGCAATCCATTAGAAGAGTTAAGTAGGGAATAAAATCTACTATCTTCTATGATTTAAAGGTTTTTCATCACTTTTATCGCTGGGACTTAGCTTAATAAATAATCCACATCATCGAATCACCCATGCACTACGGCCAAGGATATTCTTTACTATCACGACCACAAATTATCCATGCACTATGGCTTAAGATAATCATGTTTTCATCAACGGACCTGATCATGCCATAAAACAATTCATCTTTGCACTACGGCCAAAGAGAATCCATAGCCATAATCATACCAAAAACTGTCCATCAATGCACTACGGGCCAATGAAGACTTTTTTCACATCATTTGTAACATTACAGTTATGATTATACCGAATAATTTCTGGTCATAATCTTACCAAGTCCATCTATGCATTACAGGCCACAGATGACTTTCAACATAATATAAACATGAGGATGATGATAATGATATAAGAATTCAATAAAACAAGTTCAAGAATTAATTTATCCAGGAACTGATAACGTTCAAATTGTCAACATGATACTGCTTTGTAGAGTAAAATTCAAGAATGCTCAGAAGAATATTTCCATAAAAAGATACCGGATGAAGCGCAAATATCAAGTATATTCCACTGATTTCATGGAGTATAGAATTCAAAACTTTAACCAACTCAGTATAATAAAGAATGTAATAACAAAAGAAATCACCATGCATGCGGTACTTCGCATAGACAGGTTATTCCAACAAAATAATAATTAACGGAACCAGGTCATGCGTAAAGCACAGATAGGATGTTCCAATAGAATAATAAAGAACGGAATAATAACAAAAATCACCATGCATGCGGTACTTCACATAGACAGGTTATTCCAATAGAATACCAATAAAGACGGAACCGGGTCTGGCGTAAAACGCACAGACATGATATTCCAACAGAATAATAAAGAATGAAATAACAGAATAATTTCACCAAGTATAGGGTAGCCTGGGTATACAGGTTATTCCAACAGAATAATAAAGAATGGAATAACAGAAGTTCTCTTCATAAATAAGAAAGAAAGAGTACCCCTTACGAGTATAACAAATAATATTCCATATCTTAAGAAGAAGAGTACTGGATATATAAGTAGTGAAGTAGCATAATACTTTTCTTCTTTTTATCTATAGTTTCTCTCTCTAGAGTTTCAAAGAATTAAGTGAAAATAATGAATGAATGAGCTTCTATTTATAGAAAAATGGAATGCATAAGTAACTAACTCATGAGCAATTCGAGATTGATTTACTTTAATCTGACGGTCCATATTTAAAGCAAAATCTTTTAAATAAAATATAATATATTCTATTTATAATCTAATAAAACGAATAACTTTATAAAAGATTTTACTATGCAAATACTATGCAGGCACTATACAAACACTATGCATAATAAAATATAATATATTCTAATTATTGTCTAATAAAATAGATAACTTTATAAAAGTATTCTGCTTTATATAAAAAGATTTTACTATGCAAAAACACTATCAGTATTATGAAACACTATGCATAATAAAATATAATATATTCTATTTATAGAATAACTTTATAAAAGTATTCATTTATATAAAAAGATTTTACTATGCAAAACACTATACAGACACTATGCAACACTATGCATAATAGAATATAATATATTCTATTTATAGAATAACTTTATAAAAGTATTCTGTTTTATTACATTAATAATACCAATAAAACAAAACTGAGTGACTTATCACATAAGCATCAATAATCAATACCGCGTCTTTCTTATGCAACCACACGATTCTTCGTATTTTTACTACTGAGTAGTTCAACATTATTAACGGTAAAACTTCCGCCGTTATTTTTAATAAAATATTTTTGTCGTTTTCTCATTCCGACAATAATTCCATTGCGGGGTCCACCAATGATTGTGCCGTTGCACGAATATTCCCTGATAAAACAAATATTCCCCGACCAATCGAATATAATATGACAACTTGCATACTTTGCAAAATTTATAAATACCACCCACAGCTATAACATTATATCAAATCCACACCATAATATTAAAAAAAATATTTCGAGAAAATTAAATCTTTATTCATAAAATCTGGGGTCTCAAAGTCCTCATTTCAATTATTATCACACTATTTCACAGAATAGTGAGGACTACTAATGCACCATCTAGGTCCATCACTGCTTCCCGACTAGTCCCGATTACGCTTCTCATTTCACGAAGAGAATAAAGAAAGAAATGGTGAGCTCAACTAGCCAAGTAAGAAATATTATGACTAAGATAATGCAGAATAATTTATCGTTAGCCTTCAACAGTGTTAAACTTATAAAATATAATAATTATCAAGTTTAACTGCAGCGGAACAAGTAATCCATTAGAAGAGTCAAGTAGGGAATAAAATCTACTATCTTCTATGATTTAAAAGGTTTTTCATCACTTTTATCGCTGGGACTCAGCTTAATAAATAATCCACATCATCGAATCACTCCTGCACTATGGCCAAAGATATTCTTTAGTATCACGACCACGAATTATCCATGCACTACGGCTTAAGATAATCATGTTTTCATCAACGGTCCTGATCATGCCATAAAATAATTCATCTTTGCACTACGGCCAAAGAGAATCCATAGCCATAATTATACCAAAAATTGTTCATCAATGCACTACGGGCCAATGAGGACTTTTTTCACATCATTTGTAACTTTACGGTTATGATTATACCGAATAATCCCTGATCATAATCATACCAAGTCCATCTATGCACTACAGGCCACAGATGACTTTCAACATAATATAAGCATGGAGATGATGACAATGATATAAGAATTCAATAAAACAAGTTCAAGAATTAATTTATCCGAGAACTAATAACGTCCACATTGTCAACATCTTATCGCTTTGTAGAGTAAAACTCAAGAATGCTCGAAAGAATATTTCCATGAAAAGATCTTTGGATGAAGCGCAAATATCAAGGATATTCCACTAATTTCATGGAGTATAGAAGTCAAAGTTTTAACCAACCGAGTATAATAAAGAATGGAATAACAAAAGAAATCACCATGCATGCGATAGATCGCATATACAAAAGTTATTCCAATGAAATAATAAATAACGGAACCAGTCCGACGTAAAATGCATGCAGACATGATATTCCAACAGTAATAATAAAGAATGGAACCAGTGTCAGGCGTAAAACGTCTGCAGCGTGATATATTCCGGCTGCATAATAAATAATAGAATTCAGTCCCAAGAAGCGCATGACATGATTTTCCGACGTAATAATAAAGAATGAAATAATGTAAGAATTTTACCAAGTATAGGGTAGCTTACGTATCTCTAAGTTATTCCAACAATATAATAAATAATGGAATAATGTAAGTTCTCTTTTGAATACAAAATAAATAATACCCTTACCATAAAAGAAACCTAATATAAGAGTAGGGAAGTAGCGAGAATACTTTTCTATAGTTTCTCTATAATTTCTCTCTCTAGAGTTTCAAAGAATTAAAAGAAATAATGAAGGAATGAGCTTCTATCTATAGGAAAATGGACTGAATAGTAACTAATCCATGAACAGTCCAGATTGATTTACTTTTAAACGGACGGTCCATATTGGTTTACTATTAAAACTTAAAGCAACGGTCCATACTGATTTACTATTAAAACTTTAAACCAACGATCTATATTGATTCACTATTATAACTTTCCACCAGCGGTCTATATTGATTTACTATTATAACTTCAACTAACGGTCTGAAAAATTAGCACATCTCCTCATGGAATAATATTGTACCCAAAAATGATTTGGACCGAAAAGAAATATATTTACGGGTGATCAATAGTACCCCATGAATAGTAACTCGTGAATAGTAACTCGTGAATAGTAACTCTCGAATAGTAACTCATGAATAGTAACTCGTAAATAGTAACTCGTGAATAGTACTCTGACACGAAAAGTATCCCGAATACCCGATTGAACAATACTGAGTGACTTCTCACATAAGCATCAATAATCAATACCGTGTACTATTATGCAACCACGCCAGACATTCGTATTTTTAACACCGGGTGTTTCAACAGTTAACGGTAAAACTTCCGCCGTTATTTTCATAAAGTATTTTTGTCATTTTCTCAATCCGACAATAATTCCTTTGCGGGGTCCACCAATGATTGTACCGTCGTACGGATATTCTCCGAATAAAAGAATATTCCCCGACCAACCGAATATTATATAACCACTTGCTTACTTTGCAAAATTTGTAAATATTACCCACAACTATAACATTACATCAAATCAACACCATAATATAAAAAAAATTATTTCGAGAAAATTAAATCTTTATTCATAAAATTTGGGGTCTCACACATTAACTATTTTGTCGATCTAATTGTTTTGTGATTACATTATTCACTTTGGCGAGACGGATCCAGATCCACAAAATTTAGTGGGTCAAATTCAATTTTTTGTATTAAGAATAAAAATTATAACTATATATATATATATATATATATATATATACTTTTCTAAATTTAATATAATGTCTCAACACTTAAGTCGTTAAGTTTAATATATATATATATATATATATATATATATATATATATATATATATGTATATTAATGATTTTCTTATAAGGAAAATATTAGAATGATTTTTTTATCAACAAATTTTCTTAAAAAAATCCAATATAGTACAAATGTGACAAATCCAAAAGAGTTTAAGTAAATAGTCTTGGAGTTTAATACATTGTCTTTGTCTTTGAGTTTTAATTTGGTGATAAAAAAAAAGGAAGCGAATGAAAACAAAAAGAGATAATGTCAATTTTGTAATAGAAGAGAAAAGTGGTGTTTTTGAGTTTTAATTAGAAAAAAAATATTAAAAAAATGAGGATATTTTGAGTCAAAAATTTTCTTCTCATTTTTTTTCTACAACTAAATTAAAAACTTTACAGGATGTTAGTTAAAAAAAAAGAAAATAGAAGAGAGTGCTAACTTTTTGAGCCAAATATTAAACATGGAGAGAGGAATAAAAGAAGTAAATACAAAATTATCATTATTTTATAAAGTCACTTATACAAAAAGAGGGTGTGATGGGGGTGTGTACTATTAAAAAAAAGAAAGAGTCAATGAAAACACAAAAAATTCAGTGGGAGCAGGTGCCCCTGCCCCTAGGGTAGATCCGCCCATGGTTGCTGGGATTTGTTTGTTTCAAGCAATGTTCAATTTTAACTTCTGGGTTCCTCTGTAATTCATTTAGCTTATGGGAAACCACGTGAAATTAGAAGATTTAAAGACTCGTGCTTGCTTTAAGCTTACGCTGGGCTAAGTCAAAATTTCTTAAATTTAAAAAGAAAAGGAAAGAAGAAAAACCACTCAAAGTGCCTTGAGTTGAAAATTTTTTTGGAACAGAGGAAGAAAGAGAGAAAAGAGGAAGAAGAAAGAGAGAAAAGAGGAACAAGAAAGAGAGAAAAGTTGGAGAAGAAAAAGAAAATAATAATAAAAATTATTAAATTTTATTTTTGCCACGTGTCGGTCGTCACTCACATCCGTTTGTCCAGTTGGAATTTTTTTAACGGGAGGGGCACAGTTGACCTGAAATTTATAACGTTAAGGGCACTTTTGGAAAAAAAAAATTCAGAGTGGAAGTAGAATTTCGGAGTAAACATCAGGGGTATTTTTGAACCTTTGCCCATTTATAAAACATTTCCACCGTATTATATGAACAATATCTTCTTTATCTTATTATATTTAAAAAGGTTGGTTATAATTATGGAAATATATAGTGAACTTTATATATATATATATATATATATATATATATATATATATATATATATATATATATATATATATATATATATATATATATATATATATATCTACTATCTTGGAATTATATTTATAATATTTATTCATAGCAATCAGTTATAACGTATGTAGCGGCGAACATATTATTTTATATTAAAATAATACGACCGCTACACTTAATAGTGGCTGACACTAAGTACAAAAGTAGTAGTAATAGTAGCAATATTAAGGACCAAAAGTAGTAGTAATAGTAGCAAGTACACAAGTAGTAGTAATAGTAACAATATTAAGGACCAAAAATAGTAGTAATAGTAGCAATTTTAAGGAATAAGGATTTTTCAAGCCGCTACTACAAGTAGCGGTCCCTTTTTTTATATAAAATAATCTGATTTTATTATTATTATTATTATATTTATTATTATTATTATCAGATAACATTTTAATAATAATAATATTATTATTATTATAATATTAATAATAATATGGGGATGCTAATAATAATCCTCCCACTTTCTTATTATTATTAACATTAAAAAATACGACCGCTACATTGTGCAGCGGCTTACCTACGTTGGTCCCATTTAGTAGCAATATAGTAGTAGCATTGATTGTTATTATCAGATATCTTTGATTGTTATTATCAGATATCTTTGATTTATGAGATATCATAATTTAATATAATAATAATAATAATAATAATAATAATAATAATAATTATTATTATTATTATTAAAGTGTTGTCTGATAATAAAAATAATAATAATAATGAATATAATAATAATAATAATAATAATAATAATAATAAATTCGGATTATTATTATGATTATTTAATAATATTAATAATAATAATTAAAAAAAGAGACCGCTACTATATGCAGCGGCTTGACTTAGTACTACTATACTACTACTATATTGCTACTACTACCATATTGCTACTAAATGGGACACTACCATATTGCTACTAAATGGGACACTGCTACTACTATATTGCTACTAAATGGGACGAACGTAGGTAAGCCGCTACACAATGCAGCGGTCGTATTTTAATAATAATAATAATAATAATAATAATAATAAAGTGGGAGAGTTATTATTAGCATTCCCACATTATTATTAATATTATAATAATAATATTATTATTAATTATTATTATTATTATTAAAGTGTTATCTGATAATAATAATAATAATAATAATAATAATAATAATAATACAGTTAGATTATTTTATATAAAAAAAGGGACCGCTACTTGTAGTAGCGGCTTGAAAAATCCTTATTCCTTAAAATTGCTACTATTACTACTATTTTTGGTCCTTAATATTGTTACTATTACTACTACTTGTGTACTTGCTACTATTACTACTACTTTTGGTCCTTAATATTGCTACTATTATTACTACTTTTTTATTTAGTGTCAGCCGCTACTAAGTGTAGCGGTCGTATTATTTTAATATTTTCTCTGTCCCATAATTATAGTGTAAGACCCTGAATTTTATGAAATAAAAGTATTTAATTTTTTTATTTAGTAAATAGTTAAATTGATAAAAGTTTAAAGTTAAGGATGATATGTGAAATTTTTTCAAAATAAGCAAGTAGTTATAAAATACTTATTATTGTCGGAGAATATTCGTTTGGTCGTGGAATATTCTTGTTGTCGGAGAATATTCGTACGACGGCGCAACCATTTGTGGGTCCCATAACAGAATAACTGTCGGATGAAGAAAACGACAAGTTTGAGTTTTTTTAAATAACGACGTAATTGTTACCGTTAACACTGTTGGAATACCTGGTGGTTAAAATACAGTAAAACACGTTGTTGCACAGTAGCACACGGTATTGCACATTATTTTTGAATTATTGATTCTTACGTAAGAAGACACTACTCAATAATTATTACAGTAGTTACTGTTCAATACTTTATTTTATTGATTCAATAATTGCTGCGTTGATATTTTATATTATTGTTATTTCAATAATTGTCACTACACAGTATTTTCTATTATCATATCAATAATTCATATTATTTGAATAATATTATTAGATAGCATTATTGGCAATGTCTAAAAAGTTCTGTCAAGGAGAGGTTTGGTCACCTAATTGTGCGCCAGTAAGGAGAAATCCTTATCGAAAAGCCCCCTCTTTTCTGGGAACTGCCTGGTTGTCATAATTGTGATTCTGTAATATTATTTGTGAATAATTAATTATTGATTTATATGATAAGGAAATATTTATTTGATGTGGATATAAATGATGAATTTATTTATGTGGTTATAAATGAAGGAATTAATGTTGAGGTGTTTTATAAGTATTTTATCGGATTGGAGGTATTAAAAATAAAATCGGTGTTCTTAAAGCTCTATTGCGTAAGTTATAATTTTGATCCGACCGTTGGATCGTTGTGATTTTTGGATATGTTATACATATATAAGTTGAGTATATATCCATAAATTTTGAACCGTTAAAAATGAACGAATGATTTGTTATGGATTTTTAGAGTGTTGAAAATCGTCCGTTTGTGAATTTTAGATATTTTCTGTCTGAAATTTGGAAAAACTTTCTTCTGCAAAGTTGTAGAGAATTCAATTTCGTGTGGAATGGACAAAAAATTCATATTTTTCTGATAAACGGGCTATTTTCTATGAATTATTGAAGTTTCAAAAAATAAAATAATTTTTTAATTAAAATTAGGGGTGGGACCCACTATTGTTTTAAACATGTGGGCTGCTCAATTATTTTCAAATGAGATGGCTGGTATTTGATGGTGGCTTGCATAGGAGAAAATTAATAATAATAATATATTTTATTATTTTAGTTTCCTTTGACGTTCTAGCATTTTTCTATAAATAGGTGCTTATGTTAGAATTGAAAATCACACCAGAAACAAGTTTTCTTTCTTTCTATATTGTCGAGCGTATTTTAGTGAGTATTTAGATACTTTGAGATTTGCTATTCAGTGCAAGTTTCCTTCAGCTTTTTATCCGATATCCGAGTCAGAAATACTGCTCTTTTGAGGTAAGAGATTGTAAGGGTTATTATGTTTTTCAGTTTTGTAATTTTTCTGACCTTCAAAAATTCTGGAAAAAATTGAAATGATAATTTGATGAGTTTTCTAGATTGTGTCCAAAAATGACAATTTTTGGATGTATAGATTAGGAGTTATGAATTTTATGAGAAAAAACTATTTTAAAAGTAAACCCTTATAACTTCTTGTGGTTAACTCCAAAATTGGTAAAACTTTTATTGAGAGTACATGTATATAACAGAAGTATACTATGTAAATTTCAGAATTTTTGCACAAAAGTACAATTTATGATAAAATGACTAAATATTCGGCAGTTTTGGCCATATGAAAAATAGTAAATGAATTTTAAAATTACGAGAAAATATATGTTCAATATGGAACTATATTCGCTAAATCTCGAGAAAAGAAAATTTGTTTGTCTTGATTTGGTATTTTTCATGAAAATTGACTAGTTATGAGTAAATGAATTAAATATGTTATGTGAAGTAAGAAAATTGGAAAATAGGATTTTATGGCTTGAGAATCCTATATGAGGTATATGCAGATTTTTGATGAGGGTTTTGATTATTGGTGATGAAATCTTATGAGTTTTGTGAGACCCCGAATTTTATGAAATAAAAGTATTCAATTTTTTTTTCTATTTTGGTAAATAGCACGATATTGATTATTAATGCTTACGTGATAAGTCACTCAGTTTTGTTTTATTGGTATTATTATTATAATAAAACAGAAAAACTTTTTATATAAAACAGAATACTTTTATAAAGTTATTCTATAAATAGAATATATTATATTCTATTGTGCATAGTATTTTGTATAGTAAAATCTTTTTTTATATAAAATGTAATACTTTTATAAAGTTATCTGCTTTTATTAGACAATAATTAGAATATATTATATTTTATTATGCATAGTATTTGCATAAGTGCCTGCATAGTTTTTTGCATAGTAAAATCTTTTATAAAGTTATTCGTTTTATTAGATTATAAATAGAATATATTATATTTTATTTAAAAGATTTTACTTTAAATATGGACCGTCAGATTAAAGTAAATCAATCTGGACTGTTCATGAATTGGTTACTATGCAGTCCATTTTTCTATAAATAGAAGCTCATTCATTCATTATTTCTTACGAATTCACTGAAACTCTAGAGAGAGAAACTATAGAGAGAAAGAAGAAAAGTGTTATGCTACTTCACTACTTCTATATCCAGTACTCTTCTTTCTAAGGTAGGGAACATTATTTGTTGTACTCATAAGGGTACTCTTTCTTTCTTATTTATGAAGAGAACTTCTGTTATTCTATTTTTTGTTATTATGTTGGAATAACCTGTCTATGCAAAGTACTGCATACATGGTAAAATTCTTCTAATATTCCATTCTTTATTATTCTATTGGAATATCCATGTCTGCGTTTCTACGTAGGACCGGTTCCGTTATTTATTATTCGCCGGAATATCCTCGTCGTGCGTTTACGTGGGACCGGTTCCATTATTTATTATTCGCCGTTAATATCCTCGTCTGCGTGCGTTCTACCGGACCTGATTCCATTATTTATTATTCGTTAGAATAACATTTCTAAGATCTATCGCATTTATGGTGAATCCTTCATTATTCCATTCTTTATTATTTTGTTGGAATAACTGCCTATGTGATTACCACATGCATGGTGATTTCTGCTGCTATTCCATTCTTTATTATTCGTTGGAACATCCCGCTTGGTGCAATTTACGCTTTGACCGGTTTCGTTATTATTTAGTATTCATTGAATAACTTTGCTCATGCTAAGCAATCACGCATGCATGGTGATTTCTTTTGTTATTTCATTCTTTATTATATTCAGTTGGTTAAAATTTTGACTTCTATACTCCATGAAATTAGTGGAATATCGTTGATATTTGTGCTTCATCCATTATCTTTTCATGGAAATATTCTTCTGAGCATTCTTGTATTTTACTCTCTACAAAGCAAGATCATGTTGATAATTTGGACATTATTAGTTCCGGATAAATTAATTCTTGAACTTGTTTTATTGAATTCTTATATCATTGTCATCATCCTCATGTTTATATTTTTTGAAAGTCATCTATGGCACATAGTGCATAGATGGACTTGTGGTATGATTATGACCGTGGATTATTCTTGGTATAATCATGACCGTAATGTTACAAATGATGTGGAAAAAGTCCTCATTGGCCCGTAGTGCATTGATGGATAGTTTTTGGTATGATTATGGCTATGGATTCTCTTGACCAAGGGTGCAAAGATGAATTGTTTTATGGCATGATCAGATCAGTTGATGAAAAAACACGATTATCTTTGGCCCGTAGTGCATGGATAATTCGTGGTCGTGATACTAATGAATATCCTTGGCCCGTAGTGTAGGATGATTCGATGATGTGGATTAATTATCGAAATGAGTCTCAAATGATGAAATATTAATTCATGGATGTGATAATAATGAATATCTTTGGCCGTAGTGCATGGATAATTAAGTGATATGGATTGATTATCGAGCTGAGTCTCAGCGATGAAATATAAATTCATGGATGTGATATTAACGAATATCCTTAGCCGTAGTGCAGGGGTGATTCGATGATGTGGATTATTTATTAAGCTGAGTCTCAGCGATAAAATATTTATTATGCACTTTTAATGCGTAGAAGATAGTAGATATCATGTTCTACTTGACTCTTCTAACTTTGGCTTGTAGTGCAAAGATGAATTGTTAATGAATATCTTTGGCCGTGGTGCAAAGATGAATTTATTAGTATGATTATGAGCAGGAATTCTGATTTGGTATAAAAATGATTTTTGATGTTTCAAGTGAAGATAGGTGATGAGAATTATCTTCGTCCTAGTTGCGAAGATGAATTTAGAACCACAATTATGATTATGAGTTATTCATATGATTGTGGACAGGAACTGTTGATTTATTTTACATGGATAAAACATTATTGGTGGACTTTTAACATAGAGAAGATAATAGACCTTATGGTCTATTTGACTCTTCTAATGGATTGTTCGTTCCGCTGCAACTATGGTTGAAAAGTTTTATCATCTACCATATGTTCTAAATCTCTGATTTATTATTGATGAAAGCTATTGATAATTGAATTATCTTTAGTCATGATATTCTTTACTGGGCTAGTTGTGCTCACCCTTTCTGCTTCACAATTCCTTTCAGGTAATAGGAGTGTTGCCGTAAGAGTATTGTCGGGTCGAGCGGGGATAACAGGGGAATAGAATAGTGGTCTTTAGCTGTGGAGGTTCTCCTTAAACAGTATAGAAAAGTGTGTTGTATTCTATACAACATTTAGTAGTTATATTTGGTGAATCAAATAGAGTGAGGTAAACCCAACTTTGGAAGGGTGTTTTGCCACTATCATACAAGATGTCTAATGACATACAACCTCATGTTATCATAAGATAGGGTTGTGCGCATCCACTTGCTGAGTATATCTACGGGCACTACCTATATGATCTTGGAGTTGATTTAAAATATAATATTCACTTGGAAACAGTGGAGATAGGTATATGTCAAGAGAAGACTCACCATTGGAAAGAAGATGATAGTAATCTTCTCATTTTTCTTTGGGGTCTATTGTGTCCACCAAGGATAATTCTGTGGCCATATGATATCTGTTATAACCTAGACGCATGGCCTCCTATGTACGAAGGTTTCCTTGAGCACTTCCCAAAGATTTTAATTTCTAAAACAGTTTTTGACTATACTTTTATGTAAAGTACCATTGTAAGGTTGTGGTCGAGGCACCATGAGAGTTACATACATTTGTATTAAAACTCACGATTAATCGTGGTCGATTCTATACTGACAATTTCAACAATTAATATAAATGAAGTTGTATTTAAATTTTGTACCATGTATCTCAAGCGACTCGTAATGGGTGATGTATACCTAATTTTGGGGGCGCCGCATTTGGTATCGAGCTTAGAGATATGGTCATTTGGCGGAGATAAGAGTCTAGAACTAGGAGGGAGAGAGAGTTATATACTTCATTAGTGTGTGAATTACCTAAGTTTGAAATTGTTTACTTGATAAGTTAACAAATTGTGATATGTCAATTAACCTTTGTTTTGAAGATATATTCTAGAATGATATCCAAAAATACGGGAGATGAGCAATGGAAAAATCATGATACGAGAGGATATAACCGAGAAGGTACAATCCGAAAAGAAGCAAGATATTCTCATCTCTTCTTACCATACCAGACGTGACGTAAATTTCGAGGGCGAAATTTTAGAAGGAGGGGTGATTGTGAGACCCCGAATTTTATGAAATAAAAGTATTCAATTTTTTTTCTATTTTGGTAAATAGCACGGTATTGATTATTAATGCTTACGTGATAAGTCACTCAGTTTTATTTTATTGGTATTATTATTGTAATAAAACAGAAAAGCTTTTTATATAAAACTTAATACTTTTATAAAGTTATTCTATAAATAGAATATATTATATTCTATTGTGCATAATGTTTTGCATAGTAAAATCTTTTTATATAAAACAGAATACTTTTATAAAGTTATCTATTTTATTAAACAATAATTAGAGTATATTATATTTTATTATGCATAGTGTTTGCATAGTGCCTGCATAGTATTTTGCATAGTAAAATCTTTTATAAAGTTATTCGTTTTATTAGATTATAAATAGAATATATTATATTTTATTTAAAAGATTTTACTTTAAATATGGACCGTCAGATTAAAGTAAATCAATCTGGACCGTTCATGAGTTGGTTACTATGCAATCCATTTTTCTATAAATAGAAGCTCATTCATTCATTATTTCTTACGAATTCACTGAAACTCTAGAGAGAGAAACTATAGAGAGATAGAATAAAAGTGTTCTGCTACTTCACTACTTCTATATCCAATACTCTTCTTTCTAAGGTAGGGAATATTATTTGTTGTACTCGTAAGGGGTACTCTTCCTTTCTTATTTATGAAGAGAACTTCTGTTATTCAATTCTTTATTATTATGTTGGAATAACCTGTCTATGCAAAGTACTGCATACATGGTGAAATTCTTCTAATATTTCGTTCTTTATTATTCTCATTGAATATCCTCATCATGCGTTTTACGCCGGGACACGGTTCCGTTATTTATTATTATGTCTAATATCACATGCAATGCGTTTTACGCCGGACCAATTACATTATTTGTTATTCGCCGGAATATCCTCGTATGCATGCGTTCGCTTGACCGGTTTCATTATTTATTATTCATTGGGAATAACTTTGTGCTTGCGATCTATCGCACGCATGGTGAATCCTTCATTATTCCATTCTTTATTATTTTGTTGGAATAACTTTTCTCATGTGGATTACCACATGCATGATGATTTCTGCTGCTATTCCATTCTTTATTATTCATTGGAACATCCTGCTTTGCAAGTAATTTCACTTTGACACAGTTCCGTTATTTAGTATTCTGTTGGAATAACTTGTCTATGGCAATCGATACCGCATGTATGGTGATTTCTTTTGTTATTCCATTCTTTATTATACTCAGTTGGTTAAAGTTTTGACTTCTATACTGTGACACCCCCAAACCCAGGTACTTCATTCCCACAGGATTTGGTGTTCACTTCTTCAAACATTCATTTCTAACTATCCAATCATAATAGAATTGAATAATAAAAGAAAACCTGCCCATACAGGATTAAACTTAAATAAAAATCTCCCAGGTTATCTAACCTTTAAACGTCATTCAAATGAGGAATTAAAATTATAACATTACATCATTAAAATAAAGTCTAAGATCATCATAATAAAAGTCTAACATCATGATCATAATCAAAATTACAAGTCTTCATCACTTGTACATTTTCCCCTTTCCTTTGCTAGTCGAAGGTTCATTTACCTTCTCCTCTTTAGTTGCAATGAATTTATAAATATGCAAGAGTGAGCAAAACAATTGCTCACTGGATATAATAGAGAATCAACAGGAGTATAATAATAATAACTGCCAATAATAGGCTCATCAAAAGTGTATAGTACTCTAACAATAATAATCAGAAACTGGAATTCAAAATATAGAATCTACATCACTGAGGGTCATAAGACTATGAACTACGTCCACAGTTGCAAGTAATCTTTCAACTCCAACTTTAACAGTCATAAGACTATAAGGACCTCGTACTTAGGGGGATCATCCCTTCGTACAATGTATTGTGCACAAACATTTTAACGCTATGCGTAAGTTAACCTCTAATCATAACAATAGGGTTGTTCATCTCAGTATTTAGAGTATAAGTCTGCACCAAAGGAAGTTTGGTTTGGATAAGCTTTCAATGTAATTTGGAATTCAATGAACATCAACTAAGGAGTAGTTGAATAAAACCAATAACACTATACTATAGAATAATCGTGATTGAATCAATCATAGTAAACTAAAGTCATGCTTTAGGAATAATCTAATAGCATACAATTTGAATAACTATAGCAAACCTTCCTTGAACAATACTAAGCCAATGTTAATTAGAATTGAATACTAAGCATGCATAACAATTTGAATGATATAAATGTTCGACATTAGTATATATAGTTGTGCATGCTAAACAACAAGTTAAATACAAGAATACTTGCTCCAGAATAAATTACATCATTATATTGTAATCGAATTGAAAACAGTAATTGAATTAACAAGATAATAGATTAGAAAACTTGCTCAGAGATAGCTAGATACTTGCATAATTATAAAAGTAGAGTTAGAGAACTTGCCTCGTGCGTAGGTTAAACAATTACTACTCACGTTCACCCCAAGTCCTACACATACCATATGTATTGACAATACACATTAGTTACACTAACATTACCTTTATGAGTTACTTTATTACTCTTAGTATAGCTACTAACTAAGTTTAAGTTTAAACAACATCACATCTTTTCATGAACATTACTTTTTAGCTTTATTACAACTACTTAAGTGATCATGTCATTGCACCACATACACATTAACAACTTGATACAACATCCTATTATATGTCCAACACGTTATCATTAAGTTATACTAATACACAAAGGGTTGCACTTGCATTCGCACATCCCGACGCCCTCCGATTGGCTCCAAATACACAACAGTCCTAAAGATGGCCATTTTGACCTTTCATAATGATTTCAAATTGAAAACCTTAAAGAATAAAAGTTATAGGCCTATTTGTCCTCTTTCCGAATCATCTTGAATCATCTCAATCTGAGTTTGTATGAAAACTTTATGGCCATTTTACTACAGGAGGTCAAAACTGTCCGACCCAGACCACTTTTCTAGCACTGGGGCACGAGATAGTGGCGTCGGGGCGCGAATTCCATGTTAGGCAAGAAAATTCCAATTTGGGCGCAAACTTCCGCCTATTTTTGGTGTCAAGGCGCGATTTGGCGTTGGGGCTTCGAACTACAGAACACCCAAAACCAGAAACCAAACCAAGCTACTATGTCTTAATTTATAACACCAATTAACATGTATAACTTATGCAAATTACACATAAACTTCACCAAGCATACAAATACTAAATTCACACAACTTAAACCATAATTCTAGAAAAAATTAAATACTACATCCGTCCCATAATAAGTGCCTTTTTAGCTTAAATCACACATACCAATACACAAGCTAAAATGGCAAAAATACCCTTAATATATTTTCTTTGAAGTTGAAGAGTTAATGAGTGTCATTTAATTGTAGTGATGGTAAGATGCAATAAATACCATTGAATGCATAAGGGCATATATGAGAAAATATTATAAAAATTGTATTGGAGTTCTAACACATCACTTATTTTGGGAAAAAATATTAAGCTTAAAAAAGCACTTATTGTGGGACGGAGGTAGTACTAGAATAACATATTTTAAAACCAAAAACTCCATTGTTAACACATTAAGCACTGTAATCATAGTTAGAAAATAATTTGATTTATTCTAACTATATTCTATTTAATTCTTACCTAATTCATATAATCACAGTTAAATTCCATGATTATCATACAATACAAGTATAAATTTTGGTACTCTAAAAAACATACATTCATACATGTTTATGTTCACAGTAAAACTATTTCTTTTTCTTTAACACATGATTAAAATACCACTCATATATACATATATATATATATACATGCTAGTTATAACAATTATAACAACAAAACATATAATACCAAAACAAATCCTAGAACAAGGTTTATAGACAAATTTGGTAAAAACTTATACACGGTTATTTCAAGAAAAACAGAGACATACAATTTCTCAAAAACTATATAATGTAAACATATATGATAAGGTTTATACAACCTACCTTTAATTTATTCCGACAACACTTGTTAATCACTGAGAATAGCTTTGACAAATTCAGAACTTATTTTGAAAAACACAGCGTTAAACTTTCTCTGAAATTCTCTCTTAGTGTTCTTCTCTCTTTTCTCAGCAACTAGAATGTGTAAAAAGAAAACAACCGATAGCTATAATGCATATCAGTTACAAAACTAACGTATATATTATATTATTATTTTATTAATCATTTAAATTTCAAAATCCAAAAGCCGTAGGCTTTGTTTGGCTTAACTAATTTATAATTAAACACTTAATAACCTTAAGCATTGTTTGGATAAAACCAACTTAAATTACTTAAATTTATTTTTAATAACTCCTTATACTATAGTTATTTGTCACACTTTATTTAATCAAGCTTTCATATTTAATTTAATTAATTCAAATAACCATTAATTAAATAATTCATTTAATCACATAACTCAATACAAATAATTAACCATCAACTTGAAATATCAATATAATAATTTTCTTAACTCATTAATTATTTATTTAACACATAAATAATTAATCAATTCAAATTAAATAAATATTTATTTAGCAATAAATACACCAATTAAATATTTATATAATTCAATAAATATTTAAAATTATAATTTAATTTTTTCGGATTGTTACATCCTTCCCTCCTTACAAGGATTCTGTCTCCAGAATCACAACTCAAACAAACAAATCATCACATTCTTCCCTTCTTACCAAGATTCTGTCCCCAGAATCGAAGACACAGTTTAAAAAAATAACTCAGGGTAATTCTTCATCATATCAGCTTCGAGTTCCCACGTAGCCTCTTCGACATTGTGGTTCCTTCATATCACCTTCACAGAAGGTATCAATTTATTCCTGAGCATTTGTTCTTTCCTGTCGACTATCTGGATAGGAATCTCTTCATAGGACAAGTCTTTCTCAAACTGCAATGGTTCATACTCAATTACGTGCTTGTAATCAGATTTATACGGTCGTAACAATCGATGTTGAAAAACATTATGAATGTTTTGCAATTCGAGGTAGAGCTACCTCGTAAGCTACCTCTCCAACTTTCTCAGCACTTCAAAGGGTCCAATAAACCTCGGACTTAGTTTCCCCTTTTTACCAAATCGAATTTTCCCCTTCCAAGGAGAAACTTTTAGGAATACGTAATTTCCTATGTCAATTGCACGATCTTGTTTGTGTTGATCGGCATATTTCTTTTATCCGCCTTGAGCAAAATATCAATCTTGTTCGATGAGTTGGACAACCTCGGTGAGCTTTGTTGTACCGATTACGGTCCTAACTGCTGACGTTCACCGACTTCGTCCCCCCGGTGGAGTTCGCACTTCCCGCCAGATAATGCTTCGTAAAGCAAAGATGCCGATGCTAAGCGTGGTAATCTTGTTATTGTAGGCAAATTTCACCAACGGTAATTGTTCATCCCAACTTCCTTTGAAATCCATGACGCATGCTCTCAACATATCTTCCAATGTCTGAATCGTTCGTTCGCTTTGGCCATCTGTTTGTGGATGATATGCCGTACTCACTCGCAACTGTGTTCCCATACATTCTTGTAGTCTCTTCCAGAAGTTTGATGTGAACCTCGGATCTCTGTCTGACATAATTGACACTGGAACTCCATGTCTTGCAACGATCTCTTTAACATATAGTTTTGCCAGCTGATCAAGATTGAATCTAATCTTTATTGGCAAAAGTGTGTTTGATTTTGTCAATCATCCCACTATCACCCAAATCGCATCGTATCCTTTCTGAGTTATTGGAAGACCTACCACAAAATCCATTGTGATATGTTCCCATTTCCATTCCGGTATCTCCAACGGTTGAAGTAACCCGCTTGGTCTTTGATGCTCGGCCTTGAGTCTCTGATATGTTAAGCAGTTTGCAACGCATTCTGCAACGTCTCTTTTCATATTTGGCCACCAAAAATGTCGTCGCAAATCTTGATACATCTTTGTACTTCCTAGATGAATCAAATATCTCGAGTTATGAGCTTCGGTCAAGATGTTTTCTTTAATATCTGGTACTACTGGAACCCATATTCGTCCTTCAAATCTCAGCATCCCCTCGGTATCAACTTTGTACTTTATTTCTTTTCCCTCGACCACACTTTCTCTTATTTTTCTGCATTCCTCATCCTGCAGTTGAGCATTCTTCACTTTGTCCACCAAAGTTTGACTGGCTTCCATCTGATACAATTTCTCATCAGATTCTTTTGGAAATTTGATTTCCAACTCTAACCTTGACATTGCTGTAATAAGCTCCTCCTTATCAGTTAACAACATCAACTTTTCCCTGCCTTTCCTACTCAAGGTATCTGCAACCACGTTTGCTTTGCTTGGATGATAAAAGATCTCACAATCATAATCTTTTATCAGTTCCATCCATCTTCTTTGACACATGTTCAGGTCCTTCTGTGTGAAAATATACTTCAGACTTTTATGGTCGGTGTAAATCTCACATTTCTCTCCGTAGAGATAGTGTCTCCATATCTTTAGAGCAAACACAACCGCCGCTAACTCTAAATCATGAGTCGGATACCCTTTTTCATAGTCTTTCAATTGTCTTGATGCATACGCGATGACTTTCCCGCTTCATAAAGGACACATCCTAATCCCTCTTGTGAAGCGTCCACTATACACCACAAAATTTCTGTATTATCCTAAGTAATGACAACACAAAGCCATACTTAACTTCTTTTTCAATTCTTGGAAGCTTTCTTCACACTTCTCCATCTAAACAAATTTTACAGATTTCCTCGTCAAATTTGTCAACGGAGTGGCAATCTTGGAGAAATCCTGGATAAACAGTCTATAATACCCTGCTAATCCTAAGAAACTTCTCACTTCTGATGAAGTTCTTGGTTGTTCCCAATTTATCACAGCTTCAACCTTTGATGGATCCACTGAAATTCCATCTTTGTCAATTATGTGCCCAAGAAATTGTACACGTTCCAGCCAAAATTCACATTTAGAGAATTTCGCATACAACTTTTCTTTTCTTAGCGTCTCCAGCGTTAGACGTAAGTTTTCCACATGTTCCTCTTGAGTTTTAGAGTACACCAAAATATCGTCGATAAACACCACCACAAACTTATCTAAAAATGGTTTAAACACCCTGTTCATCAAATTCATGAACGCTGCAGGGGCGTTTGTCAAACCAAAAGACATCACCAAAAATTCGTAATGTCCATACCGAGTTCGGAATGCCGTCTTCGGTACATCCTCCTTTCTTACCTTCAGTTGATGATACCCACTTCTCAAATCTATTTTCGAGAAATATCTAGTGCCCTTCAATTGATCAAACAAGTCATCTATTCTCGGCAATGGATATTTATTCTTAATAGTGACTTTGTTTAACTCCCTATAATCAATGCAAAGACGCATTGACCCATCCTTCTTCTTTACGAATAACACCGGTGCTCCCCACGGTGACACACTCGGCTGAATGTATTTCTTGTCCAACAGCTCCTGTAGTTGTACCATCAGTTCTTTCATCTCCACCGAGCCATTCTCATCTGGGGCCTTCGATATCGGAGTCATTTCTCGGCGCTTAAGTCAATCACGAACTCGATCTCTCTGTTAGGCGGAAGTCCTAGCAAATCCTCCGAAAACACATCCACAAATTCTATAACTATTGGTATTTCTTCCAGTTTCGCACCCTTCTTCTGAGTATTGACTATGTAAGCTAAATAACCCACACAGCCTTGACTCAACAACTTCTTGGCCTGCATAATCATCAGACATCTCATTTGTCTAGGCGATTTGCTACCATTGAATACTACCTTTGACAGAGTCATAAGGTTTACACATTTCTTTTGGTAGTCAATTATCGCTCCATAATTAAACAACCAATCCATTCCCAAAATAACATCAAACTCTCCTAGCCTGATCGGAATCAAATCTACCATCAAAATGTTTCCCTTAATATTCACCCTACAGTTCTTGTATACGAACCTAACAGGAACTACTTCCTTATTCGCAATTTCTATGTTTAAAGGGAAATTCAATTCTTCACTAGGCAATCCTAATCTCATAGCAAATTATCAGATATAAATGAACAAGTAGCACCCGAATCAAATAATACATAAGCATCAATATCATTGATCGGGATAATACCTGACACCACATCCTTTGATTGCACAACATCTTGCACAGTCATGTTGAAGGTTCTAGCTGTGGGTTTGTTTGATACCGTTGGTCCAGTAATGGACCAAGTACTTCCATTGCTGCCTCCCTTGTTTCCTGTTGTCTCTCCAGCTTTCTTCTTAGGGCACTCACGAGCAAAGTGATCCTTGGACCCGCAAGTGTAGCAAACATTCTTCTTGGGCTGATTGCAATTTGGGGCGATGTGACCCTCCTGGCCATAGTTAAAGCATACTCGTTTCCCCATTAAGCATACCCCCTTGTGAGGTGAACCCAACTTTTGAAGGGTGTTTTGCCACTATCATACAAGATGTCTAATGACATACAACCTCGTGTTATCATAAGATAGGGTTATGCGATCCACTTCTTTGAGTATATCTACTCAGGCACTACCTATATGATCTTGGAGTTGATTTAAAATATAATATTCACTTGAAAACAATGGAGATAGTTATATGTCAAGAGAAGACTCACCATTGGAAAGAAGATGATAGTAATCTTCTCATTTTTCTTTAGGGTCTATTAGATTGACCAAGGATAATTACGTGGCCATATGATATCTGTTATAACCTGAGACGCATGGCCTCCCATGCGAAGGTTTTCTTGAGCACTTCCCAAAGATTTTAATTTCTAAAACAGGTTTTGACTATACTTTTATGTAAAGTACCATTGTAAGGTTGTGGTCGAGGTACCATGAGAGTTACATACATTTATATTAAAACTCACAGTTAACTGTGGTCGTATTCTATCTGACGACTCAACAATTAATATAAATGAAGTTGTATTTAAATTTTGTACCATGTATCTGGCGACTCAGAATGGGTGATGTATACCTAATTTTGGGGGCGTCGCATTTGGTATCAGAGCTTAGAGATATGGTCGCTGGCGGAGATAAGAGTCTAGAACTAGGAGGGGAGAGACGAGTTATATACTTCGCTAGTATGTGACTTACTTAAGCTGAAATTGTTTACTTGATAAGTTGACAAATTGTGATATGTCAATTAACCTTTGTTTTGAAGATATATTCTAGAATGATATCTGAAATACAGGAGATGAGCAATGGAAAAATCATGATACAGAGGATATAACCGAGAAGGTACAATCCAAAAAGAAAGCAAGATATTCTCATCTCTTCGAATACCAAGACGTACGTAAATTTCGAGGGCGAAATTTCATAAGGAGGGGTGATTGTGAGACCCCAATTTTATGAAATAAAAGTATTCAATTTTTTTCTATTTTGGTAAATAGCATGGTATTGATTATTAATGCTTACGTGATAAGTCACTCAGTTTTGTTTTATTGGTATTATTATTGTAATAAAATAGAAAAGCTTTTTATATAAAACAGAATACTTTTATAAAGTTATTCTATAAATAGAATATATTATATTCTATTGTGCATAGTGTTTTGCATAGTAAAATCTTTTTATATAAAACAGAATACTTTTATAAAGTTATCTATTTTATTAGACAATAATTAGAATATATTATATTTTATTATGCATAGTATTTGCATAGTGCCTGCATAGTGTTTTGCATAGTAAATTTTTTTATAAAGTTATTCGTTTTATTAGATTATAAATAGAATATATTATATTTTATTTAAAAGATTTTGCTTTAAATATGGACCGTCAGATTAAAGTAAATCAATCTGGACCGTTCATGAGTTGGTTACTATGCAATCCATTTTTCTATAAATAGAAGCTCATTCATTCATTATTTCTTACGAATTCACTGAAACTCTAGAGAGAGAAACTATAGAGAGAAAGAATAAAAGTGTTCTGCTACTTCACTACTTCTATATCCAATACTCTTCTTTCTAAGGTAGGAAATATTATTTGTTGTACTCGTAAGGGGTACTCTTTCTTTCTTATTTATGAAGAGAACTTCTGTTATTCCATTCTTTATTATTATGTTGGAATAACCTGTCTATGCAAAGTACTGCATACATGGTGAAATTCTTCTAATATTCCGTTCTTTATTATTCTGTTGGAATATCCTCATCATGCGCTGCGTTTCTGGCGGGACTGGTTCCGTTATTTATTATTCTCGCCGAATATCCTCGTCTGCGTGCGTTCTGTGGGACGGACCGTTACATTATTTATTATTCTCATTTAATATCCTCATCGCCGGTGCGTTCGCCGGACCTGAATTCCATTATTTATTATTCTGTTGGGAATAACCTATCGGTGTAGTCTATCGCACGCATGGTGAATCCTTCTGTTATTCCATTATTTATTATTTTGTTGGAATAACCTGTCTATGTGGATTACCACATGCATGGTTATTTCTGTTGCTATTCCATTATTTATTATTCTGTTGGAACATCCTGTCGGTTCGAATTTCGCCTGACCTGGTTCCGTTATTTAGTATTCTGTTGGAATAAACTGTCTATGCGAAGTACCACATGCATGGTGATTTCTTTTTTTATTCCATTCTTTATTATACTCAGTTGGTTAAAGTTTTGACTTCTATACTCCATGAAATTAGTGGAATATCCTTGATATTTGCGCTTCATCTAGTATCTTTTCATGAAAATATTCTTCCGAGCATTCTTGAATTTTACTCTACAAAGCGAAGATCATGTTGACAATTTGGACATTATTAGTTCCCCGGATAAATTAATTCATGAACTTGTTTTATTGAATTCTTATATCATTGTCATCATCCTCATGTTTATATTTTTTTGAAAGTCATCATGGCACATGGTGCATAGATGGACTTGGTATGATTATGACCAGGGGAGTATTCGGTATAATCATGGCCGTAATGTTACAAATGATGTGGAAAAAGTCCTCATTGTCTGTAGTGCATTGATGGACGATTTTTGGTATGATTATGGCTATGGATTCTCTTCAGCCAGGGGTGCAAAGATGAATTATTTTATGGCATGATCAGGACCGTTGATGAAAACACGATTATCTTTGGCTCGTAGTGCATGGATAATTCGTGGTCGTGATACTAATGAATATCCTTGGCCTGTAGTGCAGGGATGATTAGATGATGTGGATTAATTATTGAGCTGAGTCTCAGCGATGAAATATTAATTCATGGATGTGATAATAATGAATATCTTTGGCCGTAGTGCATGGATAATTTAGTGATATGGATTGATTATCGAGCTGAGTCTCAACGATGAAATATAAATTCATGGATGTGATATTAACGAATATCCTTAGCCGTAGTGCAGGGGTGATTCGATGATGTGGATTATTTATTAAGCTGAGTCTCACCGATAAAATATTTATTATACACTTAATGCGTAGAAGATAGTAGATATCATGTTCTACTTGACTCTTCTAACTTTGGCATTTAGTGCAAAGATGAATTGTTAATGAATATCTTTGGCCGTGGTGCAAAGATGAATTTATTAGTATGATTATGAGCAGGAATTCTGATTTGGTATAACCATGATTTTTGATGTTTCAGGTGAGGATAGGTGATGAGAATTATCTTCGTCCTAGTTGCGAAGAGGAATTTAGAACCAAAATTATGATTATGAGTTATTCATATGATTGTGGACAGGAACTGTTGATTTATTTTACATGGATAAAACATTATTGGTGGACTTTTAACATAGAGAAGATAATAGACCTTATGATCTATTTGACTCTTCTAAAGGATTGCTCGTTCCACTGCAACTATGGTTGAAAAGTTTTATCATCTACCATATGTTCTAAATCTCTGATTTATTATTGATGAAAGCAATTGATAATTTAATTATCTTTAGTCATGATATTCTTTACTGGGCTAGTTGTGCTCACCCTTTCTGCTTTACAATTCCTTTCTGTGTAAGATTGTTGCCGTAAGAGTATTCTTAGGGTCGGCCCGGGGATAACAGGGGAATAGAAATGATGGTCTCTAGTCATGGAGGTTCTCCTTAAACAAGTATAGAAAAAGTGGGTTGTATTCTATACAACATTTAGTAGTTATATTTGGTGAATCAAATAGGGTGAGGTGAACCCAACTTTGGAAGGGTGTTTTGCCACTATCATACAAGATGTCTAATGACATACAACCTCGTGTTTTCATAAGATGTAGTTATGTGCGCATCCACTTCTTTGAGTATATCTACTAGCACTACCTATATGATCTTGGAGTTGATTTAAAATATAATATTCACTTGGAAACAATGGAGATAGTTATATGTCAAGAGAAGACTCACCATTGGAAAGAAGATGATAGTAATCTTCTCATTTTTCTTTGGGGTCTATTGGGTCAACCAAGGATAATTACGTGGCCATATGATATCTATTATAACCTGTATTTATGGCCTCCCATGTATACGAAGGTTTCCTTGAGCACTTCCCAAAGATTTTAATTTCTAAAACAGCTTTTTAACTATACTTTTATGTAAAGTACCATTGTAAGGTTGTGGTCGAGGCACCATGAGAGTTACATACATTTGTATTAAAACTCACAAAGATTAATCGTGGTCGTATTCTATCTGACATACCAACAGATTAATATAAATGAAGTTGTATTTAAATTTTATACCATGTATCTGGCGACTCAGAATGGGTGATGTATACCTAATTTTGGGGGCGTCACAAGTTTGGCATTTGAGGATGATTAAATGCATTATTTAGTAAAGTGTAAACAGTTAAAATAAATTGTTTATAAGTTTAAGAAATGTTGGTATGGATTTTATTGTGGAATTTCTACCTTTTTCATGTCGGGGTTACTATTCATGAATTACTATTCATGAGTTACTATTTATGAGTTACTATTCACGAGTTACTATTCATGACAAAATTGGTTTCTTTTTTTGACCAAATCATCGTTGATTTATGAATCTTACTCTTGAGATTAAATGCAGTTGATCATATTATTTTTATTATCATATATAACATTTTTATAACTCCGGTGATGAAATTTCTCTTTGACTTAAGTGTAAAGATGGGTAGATTATTGGTATGATCGTGACTATGGGTTCTCTTTGGCCAGTAGTGCAAAGTTAAATTGTTGACTGGTATGATCATGACCATTAAATTTATAATTGAATATCTTTAGCTTAAGTGCAAGGGTGAATTAATCAACATGGTTATAATTATTGGTTATATAAATTATGAAATGATTATGTATATTTTTGAGATATTAATATCTTTTGCCTGTAGTGCAAAGATGACCTGTTGTTGAATATCTTTGGCCTGTAGTGCAAAGATGAAATGATAATGAATATCTTTGGCCCGTAGTGCAAATATGAATTTATTAGTATGATTATAAACAGGAATTGTGATTTGGTATAACCATGATCTTTGATGTTTCAGGTAAAGTCAAGTGATGAAAATTATCTTTGTCCTGGGTGTGAAGAGGAATTTAGAATCACAATTATGATTATGAGTTATTCATATAATTGTGGAAAGGAACTGTTGATTGATGTTACAGGGATTAAACATTGTTGGCGGACTTTTAATGTGGAGAAGATAATAGACTTTGTGGTCTATTTGACTCTTCTAATGGATTGCTCATTCCGCTGCAACTATGGTGGAAATTTTTTATCATCTACCATATGTTCTAAATCTCTGATTTATTATTGACGAAGGCTATTGATAATTTAATTATCTTTAGTCATGATATTCTTTACTGGGCTATTTGTGCTCACCCTTTTGCTTCACAATTCTTTTCAGGTAATAAGAGTGTAGCTTTCGATTGAAATGGGGGTAACAAGGAATAAAAGCGGTGGTCTCTAGTCGTGGAGTTCTCCTAAACAAAGATAGAAAAGTGTGTTGTATTATATACATCATTTAGTAGTTATATTTGGTGAATCAAATAGGGTGAGGCGAACCCAACGTTGGAAGGGTGTTTTTCCACTATCATACAAGATGTCTAATGACATACAACCTCGTGTTATCATAAGATAGGGTTGTGCACATCCACTTGCTGAGTATATCTACGAGCACTACCTATATGATCTTGGAGTTTATTTAAAATATAATTTTCAACTAGAGACAGTGGAGATAGTTATATGTCAAGAGAAGACTCACCATTGGAAAGAACATGATAGTAATCTTCTCGTTTTTCTTTGCGGTCTATTGGGTCAACCAAGGATAATTCTGTGGACATATGATATCTATCATAACCTAGACGCGTGGCCTCCCATGTACGAAGGTTTCCTTAAGCACTTTCCAAAGATTTTAATTTCTAAAACAATTTTTGACTGAACCGTTATGTAATGTATCAAGGTGAGGTGCTGTCCATAGTTGGGACATGAGTCCTAGTTGGTATTAAAACTCACAGTATATGTGTTGTTGTATTTTGTACGACAATTTTAGTAATAAAGTTGTAGTTATTTTCTGTACCATGTATTTGGCAACTCAGAATAGGTTGGGTGGAATGGACCTATTTTGGGGGCGTCACATATAGGCTGATTTCCATTTTGAGATGTCCCAATATATAGGCTACTTACTATTTATAAAATTTAGTTGGTTCATTATTTTACTTTTATGCCCTTATAATAAATATTAAATCATTACTCTTTTTTTGAAGAAACAACATTCAATGTCATTATTTTTATCACCACATTTAATGTTGTTGTATTCTCTTTGGTTAAATTTCTATGGTTATGGACTTTAACACGTCAATCAATGAAGTTGAGAGTTCCAATGTGATAAGTAAGGAGTAATTAACTTATTCATTAATTCCATATTAAGGGGTATATGTGGAAAATTTATGTTAAAAATTGCCACTAAACTGATTTTCTTAAACTATGTGCCAAAAGAAATCAGCCTATAACTATGGGACGGAGGGAGTATAAAATAATACTAAGCCGCTACATCTTTATTACTTGGTTGCTATGAATAAAGTGGTGGCAACCGGTTGCCGTGGATGCATCCCCTATATATATATATATATATATATATATATATATAGAAATGATCTATAGAATACGTTAGCCAGATGGACTGTTTCAACTAACGTTCATCCAGCCATCCAAAATTAGAGTGAATGGCTGAGATGAGGCCCAACCGCTACTCGTTCTAGCGGCCAAATTAATTTTTTTGTGGTAGCATTCTTCCCTCTAATGACCAAATCAAAGCGATCAGTGTTTTGATCGGCCATTATAGAGAATGTGACCAACAACAAAAAAATGACTTAATTACATTATCCTGATTATCATCATACATATATACTACTTATTAATCAGTAAAATAAAATAATAAAAAATTATAAGTATAATGTGACGCCCCTGAAATAGGTATACAACACTCATTCTGAGTCACCAAATACATGGTACAGAAAGCAAACTATAACTTCAACAATACAATTGTTGTGCAAAATACGACAACACATACTGTGAGTTTAAATACAAATATTATCTTCTAGACAATATCCACACTCAAATAAGTCCTCATTACAATTATTCAAACACTATTTTACAGAAATAGTAAGGACTGCTAAAACATCTTTCTAGAACCATCACTCCATACCCCGACTAAATCCTGCTATGTTCTCACCTCCTGAGAAGAAAAATGGAACAAAAAGGAAAAGGGTTAGCTCAACTAGCCCAATAAAGAATATTATGACTAAGATAATATACAACAATTTATCACTAGTCTTCAACAGGGAAAAATCTGATAAAATATAATAGACAACAAATTTTAGATCAACAACTGCAGCAGAAACAACAATCCATTAGAAGAGTCAAGTAGAGAAAGAATTCCATTATCTTCTAAGATTTAAAAGTTCATCATCAATATTTTATCCCTGTAACAACAATCAATATACATCTTTAATCAAATATTCATCTTTGCACTATAGGCCAAAGATATTCATTTGTATCACCAGTTGGTCATGTTCATCTCAACACCTGTTCATCTTTGCACTACGGGCCAAAGATATTCATTAGGTAATCATTCATCTTTGCACTACAGGCCAAAGATATTCAAGAATATCATCATTTAGGACCGAGGATGATGAAAAATATTTTAAAGAAAAAACGAATCCAAAGGAGACGTAAGGACAAATAGTAGGGATTAAGTAAAAAAGCTTTATCCAAGATCAATAATACTTCATAATAACCAATTGTGAAGCAAAATTCAAAATAAAGATCAAAACATGGATACAATCAAAAATAGTAACCATAATAGACATCTTGGACAAAAAGGAAAAATTTCATTTTTCGGTAAATAGTGTCGTATTCGTGAATAGTGTCGTATACGTGAATAGTGCCGTATACGTGAATAGTAATCTCAACACAAAAAGTTCCAAATTTGATAAAAAGTTCAGACCAATATTTTGGTATAACGATATCGAAAGAAATAATATCATTTACGAAGAAAATAACATCCCTTACCTCAAACGAACAGTACTTCTGATCGGAATATCGGATATGAGGCTGAATGAAACTTGTGCTGAATAGCAACTCTCAAAGTATCAAAATACTCACAAAATACGCTCAATAATATAGAGAGAGAAAGAGAAAAAACTTGTTTCTGGTGTGATTTTCAATTCTAACTTAGCCCTCTATTTATAGGAAAATGTTAGCACGCCGAAGCAGACCTGACCTTCAACCTAATGGCTTTACCTGCTACTATTTCCACCCACCACATTTGAATAAAAATTCCAGCACATTTCTCACCAACCAAAAGTGGGGCCCACCAATTCTAGAATTTTCTACCAAAATGATAAATTCAAACTTCAACAATTTTTTGAACCAAATCACCTCTTAAAATTCATAACAAATCATAACGTTCATTTTTAACGGTTCAAAATTTGTGGACATATACTCAACTTATATATGTATAACATATCCAAAAATCACAACGATCTAACGGTAGGATTAAAAATTATAACTCACGCAATATATCTCAAAAACATTGGTTTAATTTTTAATACCTCCATTCCGACAAAAATAATGATAAAACACCTCAACATCAACTCCTTCATTTTTAACCACAATAAATATATCCAACATTTATATCCACATAAAATAAATATTTCCTTATCATATGAATTAATAATTAATTATTCACAAATAATATTACGTAATTACATTTATGACAACAATGTGTAGTTTTCAAGAAAGAGGGGCTTTCTAATAAGGATTTCTCCTCATGGCCGCAAGCAATTAAGTGACCTAACCTCTCCTCGATGTAACTTTCTAGACATTGCCAATAATGCTATCTAATAATATTATTCAAATAATATGAATTATTGATCCGATAATGGGAAATATTGTGCATGACAATTATTGAAACAACAATAATATAAAATATCAACGCAAAGAATTATTGAATCAATAATATAAAATATTGAATAAGAATTACCGTAATAATTATTGAGTAGTGCCTTCTTCACGTAAGGATCAATAATTCATCAATACAATGCAATACCGCAATGCTACCGCAAGCAACCACGCCAGACATCGTATTTTAACCACCGTGTATTCCAACAAAGGTTAATTGCGAATAATTACGCAGTTATTTATAAAACTCAAACTTGTTATTTTTTTTTCATCCGATGTGACTATCCGTTATGGGGCCCACAAATGGTCAGTACCATCGCATTTAATATTCTCCCGACGAGAAAAGAATATTCCATGACCAAATGAATATTCCCCGACACAAGGAATATTTTATAACCATTTGCTTATTTTGCAAAATTTGCACATTTCACCCTTAACCAAAGTATTATATCAAATTAACTCCATATTATTTCAAGATAATAAATAGAGAAAATTCAATTTTATTTATAATAAGTTAGGGTCTTACAACCTCCCCTCCTTATGAAATTTCGTCCTCGAAATTGACGTACGTACCTGGTGTTTCAAAAAGGTGAGGGTACATCGCTTTCATTTCCGATTCCAACTCCTAGGTCATTTCCTCAATAGCATGGTTCCTCCACAAAACCTTAACTTGTGGTATAACCTTGGTGCGTAAGACATGCTCTTTCCTATCCAAGATCTTAACAGGTACCTCCTCGTACGTTAAATCTTCGGCTATCTCGTCTGGTTCTAACACAATAATGTGGTTCGGGTCTTTCACATATTTACGAAGTATAGATATGTGGAAAACATTGTGAACACGAGACATACTTGGAGGTAATGCGAGTCTATAGGCCACATTTCCTATTCGGTCAAGAATCTCAAATGGACCAACAAATTGTGGATTGAGCTTTCCTCTCTTCCCAAATCTTGTAACTCCCTTCTATGGAGCAATACGTAACAGTACATGATCTCCAATATTAAATTCCACGTCCTTTCTATGAAGATCCGCATAACTCTTTTGTCGATCCTGTGCCGTTTGTATACATTGTCGAATCGTTTGGATCTTCTCTGTAGTTATGCGTACCAATTCTGGTCCCAACAATGTTGCTTCACCCACCTCGTCCCAGCATACTGGAGAGCGACATTTTCTTCCATACAATGCCTCGAATGGAGCCATGCCTATACTTGCTTGATAACTGTTGTTGTAGGAGAATTCCACCAATGGTAGGTACTTATCCCAACTCCCTTTGAAATTTAGGACACAGAGTCTTAATAGATCTTCAAGAGTTTGAATAGTCCTCTCTGATTGTCCGTCCGTTTGAGGATGGTATGCTGAACTGAATCGTAAATCCGTGCCCATAGCTTTCTGTAAGCTAACTCAAAATTGTGAAGTGAATCTTGGGTCACGATCCGAAACTATGGATACTGGCATGCCATGTAATCTTACAATCTCATTCACGTACATACGAGCAAGACGTTCAAGGGAATAAGTCTCACCTATCGGCAAGAAATGAGGATACTTGGTTAATCTATCAACAATAACCCAAATCGAATCTATGCCTTGAGAAACTTTGGGAAGACCTGTAACCAAATCCATAGTAATGTGTTCCCACTTCCATTTTGGAATCTCAAGTGGCACTTGATGCTCCGCCTTTACACGTTGACAGGTTAAACACCTCGAGATAAACTCCGCGATCTCTCTCTTCATATTGTTCCACCAAAATGTATATCGAAGATCATGATATATTTTGGTACTCCCAAGATGGATTTCAAATGGGGTGTTATGTTCCTCCATCATGATTCTATGCTTTAAGTCAGAATCATTAGGAACGCAAAGTCTAGAGTTGACTCAAAGTATTCCTTCTTCATTGATTCTTGCTTTTGGAATAGCACCTTCTTGCACTTTCTTCTTCATACGCATCAGCTCCATGTCCGTAGCTTGAGCAGCTTTAACTTTATCGATTAAAGTCGGTTCTACTCGTATGTTTGATATCATCACGTGAGTACTTGGAGCCTTCATCTCTATCTCCATCCTTTGCAAGTCATACAAAATGGACCTTTGTTATAACAACATTGCACTCGTACTCGCATATGACCTTCTACTCAATGCCTCAGCTACCACGTTTGCTTCTCTAAGATGGTATTGGATGGTATGATCGTAATCTTTCAACAGCTCAAGCCAACGTCGCTGCCACATGTCGAGTTCCTTTTGGGTGAAAAAATATTTGAGGCTTTTATGATCTGTATAGATCTCCACTTTCTCCCCATACAGGTAGTGTCTCCAGATCTTCAATGCGAAAACGACTGCTGATAACTCCAAATCATGAGTAGGATAATTCCTCTCATATTCTTTGAGTTGTCGCGAGGCATAGGCTATGACTTTCCCATGTTGCATGAGAACACATCCTAACCCTTTGCCTGAAGCATCACTGTATATAACAAATCCATCCGAACAAGATGGTATTTTTAGAACAGGTGCCGAAATGAGTCTCCTCTTGAGTTCTTGGAAACTCTTCTCGCAATCCTTGCACCAACCGAATTTTGTATCTTTACGAGTCAGCTGAGCTAACGGAGTAGCGATTCGAGAAAATCCTTCCACGAATCTTCGATAGTAACCAGCTAAGCCCAGAAAGCTACGTACTTCAGTCACCAACTTTGGTTGCTCCCAACTTTGTATGGCTTCAATCTTCACCGGGTCGACAGATACTCCATGTTTTGACACCATGTGCCCAAGGAATGCTACTTTCTGAAGCGAGAACTCGCATTTCTTCAGCTTGGCATATAGCTTGTTTTCACGAAGCCTTTGAAGTATCAACTTCAAAGGGTGCTCATGATCTTCACGGCTTTTGGAATAGATGAGGATGTCATCAATAAAGACAACAACGAACTGATCCAAATATTCCTTGAATACCTGGCTCATCATATCCATGAAAGCAGCAGGAGAATTAGTCAATCCAAAAGACATGACTAAGAATTCATAATGCCCGTACCGATTTCTGAAGGCATTCTTTGGAATATCCTCAGTTTTAATCTTCAGCTGATGATATCCAGAACGAAGATCGATCTTTGAAAAGAATTTTGCTCCTTGCAACTGGTCAAACAGGTCATTAATGCGAGGTAGCGGATACCTATTCTTGATGGTGACATGGTTCAATTCTCGGTAGTCAATACAAAGTTGCATACTCCCGTCTTTCTTCTTTACGAATAAAATAGGAGCACCCCAAGGAGATGTACTAGGACAAATGAAACCGATGTCTAATAATTCCTGTAGTTGGACTTTTAACTCCTGAAGTTCAATAGGATCCATTCGATATGGAGTTTTAGAAATGGGTTTTGTATCTTGCTCAAGGTCAATAAAGAATTCAACATCACGCTCGGGGTAGACCGGAAGTTCTTCAGAAATACATCGTGAAATTCTCTAACAATGTAAATATTATTCAAATCTGACTTGTCTTTGTTCAAATCCATAACATGGGCTAAGAAAGCTTGACATCCGTTTTTCAATAAACGAATAGCTTTATGGCTTGATATGACAATGACTGATTTTAGTGGTTTAGTTGTTTGAATTCGTATGACAGGTTGGTTAGGAATATGAAAACTAACAACCTTACGAAATCAATCAATTTTGGCATGATGAGTGGTTAACCAATCAATTCCTAAAATCACATAAAAAACAAGTATCTTTAAAGAGATAAGATCAACAGGTAATGTGATAGTGCTAACTTGGATTAAGCAAGATTTATAAACAGTGGATGTAACGAAAGTTTCACCCAACGGAGTCTCCACTGATAAATCAAAGTCTAATTTCTCCAGAGTCAAGTTTAAACGTTGAGCACAAGCAGGAGAGATAAACAAATGGGTAGAACCGGTATCTAATAAGGTATAAACTTCGCAAGAGTTTATGATTAGCTTACCCGTGATCACCTCGTTCGGGTTCCTTGCGTTTTGGCCAGTCACGACAAACGCTCTTTCAGGAACTGCTGATTTTGAATTATCCGGGACAGCCTTTGGAGTCACCATCCTCGTTGAACTTGGTTTCACAACTAGACAATCTCTAGCTATATGACCTTCCTTTCCACAGTTATAACACACCTTGGATTGTTGTGGGCAGTTTGGGCTGATGTGTCCCTCTTTCCCGCATTTGTAACAAATAACCGGTGCTCGTTCTCCTCCCCTAGAAATAGTTGATGTTTGTGCTGATGTCTTCACGTTATCATTGTTGTACCTTCTCTTTTTGAAATCTCCTCCCGACTCGCTCCTTCTATTATCACAGACACGATTACCACCAGAGTGGTTACCGCTTTTGTCCGAATGCTTTCCTCCCTGCTGGTTTTCATTGCTCCGATGGCCGCTGCCACCGGTATGACCCTAGTTATGTTCCCTTGGTTGAACATATTCATTATCTCGCTCTAATAATTGAGCCCTATTTATAACATCTGAATATAAAGAAAATTTATGAGATATAAGATATTGCCGAATCTCGGGCTTTAGACCTCTCAGAAACATCCTCGTCATTCGTTCCTCATTCTCTACCAAATGAGGTGCAAACCTGGATAACTCTGCAAACTTCGCCTCGTACTGGGACACCGTCATATTGTTTTGTTCCAGTCTGATAAACTCTACCTCTTTCATATGACGAATACTTTCAGGAAAGTACTTGTCATTGAACAGTTTCTGAAACGTTTCCCAGGACTTGTTGATTGCGGCAGGCTGGGTATGCTTCACAGACTCCCACCAGTAGTCTGCCTCACCGCAGAACATAAAGGTGGCGAATGGAACTTTCTGTTCCTCCGTGCATCCCAAGACATCGAATATCTTGGTAATTTGCTTGACCCACATTTCCACCTTGATCGGATCCGGCTTTCCAATAAATTATGGTGGTCCCAACTCCTTGAATCGCTTGGTCAGTGATGCATCACAAGGCTACATTATCATTTCCACCCGTATTTTGTACACGAAGTCTCTCGTGCGATTTTGCATGAACCGCAAAAAGCTCCTAAACATTCCATCATTCATCGCTTGTTCGGTAGTGTTGTTTACAGGAGGAATATTGCCTTCCTGTTGTACGTTTTCCTGGTTTGTGACTAAAGGTTGTTCCACAGTCTCATACACTCCATTGATAACGTTCTCAGCAGCCATTCTTAAATACTGCCATATAACAAGGGTTAATTAAACAAATTAACATATCGCATAATATCCTTATATTATGACTGACCAACAAATAAGCTTAGTTAGGACACAGTAACGAAGGATTTACTCATCTCTCCCCTCCTAGTTCTATTCCCCGATCTCCGCTAGAGATCATATCCCTAAGCTTTGATACCAACTGTGATGCCCCCAAAATAGGTATACAACACCATTCTAAGTCGCCAAATACATTGTACAGAAAGCAAACTATAACTTCAATAATACAATTGTCGTGCAAAATACGGTAACACATACTGTGAGTTTAAATACAAATATTGTCTTCTAGACAATATCCATACTCAAATAAGTCCTCATTACAATTATTCAAACATTATTTTACAGAAATAGTGAGGACTGCTAAAACATCTTTCTAGAACCATCACTACATACCCCGACTAGATCCTGCTATGTTCTCACCTCCTGAGAAGAAAAATGAAACAAAAAGGAAAAGGGTGAGCTCAACTAGCCCAGTAAAGAATATTATGACTAAGATAATATACAACAATTTATCAATAGTCTTGAACAGGGAAAAATCTGATAAAATATAATAGACAACAATTATTCAAACATTATTTTACAGAAATAGTGAGGACTGTTAAAACATCTTTCTAGAACCATCACTCCATACCCCGACTAGATCCTGCTATGTTCTCACCTCCTAAGAAGAAAAATGAAACAAAAAGGAAAAGTGTGAGCTCAACTAGCCCAGTAAAGAATATTATGACTAAGATAATATACAACAATTTATCAATAGTCTTGAACAGGGAAAAATCTGATAAAATATAATAGACAACAAGTTTTAGATCAACAACTGCAGCGGAAGTACAATCCATTAGAAGAGTCAAGTATAGAAAGAATTCCACTATCTTCTAAGATTTAAAAGTCCATCATCAATATTTTATCGCTGTAACAACAATCAATATACATCTTTAATCAAATATTCATCTTTGCACTATAGGCCAAAGATATTCATTTGTATCACCACCGTCATGTTCATCTCAACACTGCTCATCTTTGCACTACGGCCAAAGATATTCATTAGGTAATCATTCATCTTTGCACTACAAAGCCAAAGATATTCAAGAATATCATCATTTAGGACCGAGGATGATGAAAATATTTTTAAAGAAAATCGAATCCAATGAGGAGATGTAAAGGACAAATAGTAGGGATTCGTAAAACAGTTTATCCAAGATCAATAATACTTCATAATAACCAATTGTGAAGCAAAATTCAAAAATAAAGATCAAAACATGGATACAATCAAAGATAGTAACCATAATAGACATCTTGGACAAAAAGGAAAAATTTCATTTTTCGGTAAATAGTGTCGTATTCGTGAATAGTGTCGTATACGTGAATAGTGCCGTATACGTGAATAGTAATCTCAACACAAAAAGTTCCAAATTTGATAAAAAGTTCAGACCAATATTTTGGTATAACGATATCGAAAGAAATAATATCATTTACGAAGAAAATAACATCCCTTACCTCAAACGAACAGTACTTCTGATCGGAATATCGGATATGAGGCTGAATGAAACTTGTGCTGAATAGCAACTCTCAAAGTATCAAAATACTCACAAAATACGCTCAATAATATAGAGAGAGAAAGAGAAAAAACTTGTTTCTGGTGTGATTTTCAATTCTAACTTAGCCCTCTCTATTTATAGGAAAATGTTAAGACGTCAAGCGCACTGACCTTCAACCTAATGGCTTTACCTGCTACTATTTCCACCCACCACATTTGAATAAAAATTCCAGCACATTTCTCACCAACCAAAAGTGGGGCCCACCAATTCTAGAATTTTCTACCAAAATGATAAATTCCGAAACTTCAACAATTTTTGAACCAGTCACCTCTTAAAATTCATAACAAATCATACGTTCATTTTTAACGGTTCAAAATTTGTGGACATATACTCAACTTATATATGTATAACATATCCAAAAATCACAACGATCTAACGGTAGGATTAAAAATTATAACTCACGCAATATATCTCAAAAACATTGGTTTAATTTTTAATACCTCCATTCCGACAAAAATAATGATAAAACACCTCAACATCAACTCCTTCATTTTTAACCACAATAAATATATCCAACATTTATATCCACATAAAATAAATATTTCCTTATCATATGAATTAATAATTAATTATTCACAAATAATATTACAGAATTACATTTATGACAACCAGGCCGTTTTCAAGAAAGAGGGGGCTTTCTAATAAGGATTTCTCCTTACTGGCGCGCAATTAAGTGACCTAACCTCTCCTTGACAGAACTTTCTAGACATTGCCAATAATGCTATCTAATAATATTATTCAAATAATATGAATTATTGATCTGATAATGGGAAATATTGTGCAGTGACAATTATTGAAACAACAATAATATAAAATATCAACGCAGCAATTATTGAATCAATAATATAAAATATTGAACAGTAACTACTGTAATAATTATTGAGTAGTGCCTTCTTACGTAAGGATCAATAATTCATCAATACGAAGCAATACCGGTAGTGCTACCGCAACAACCACGCCATTCGTATTTTAACCACCGTATTCCAACAAAGGTTAATAGCGTAATAATTACGCAAGCTTATTTATAAAACTCAAACTTGTTATTTTTTTCATCCGACAGCTATCCGTTATGGGGCCCACAAATGGCTGTGCCATCGTACGAATATTCTCTGACAGAAAGAATATTCCATGACCAAATGAATATTCCCCGACACAAGGAATATTTTATAACCATTTGCTTATTTTGCAAAATTTGCACATTTCACCCTTAACCAAAGTATTATATCAAATTAACTCCATATTATTTCAAGATAATAAATAGAGAAAATTCAATTTTATTTATAATAAGTTAGGGTCTTACATATAATCAGTAATTATCCTTCTACTTATTAATAAAATAAGTATGTATAAGGATAATTAATAATTATCGTCTTATGATTTTTAATTATAAATAGAAAATAGTGATTGAATTTACTCAAATATATAAACACAATCACTATTTCCTATTTATAATTAAAAATCATAAGACGATAATTAGTAATTATTCTTATACATACTTATTTTGTTAATAAGTATAAGGATAAGTATAAAGATAATTATCGATTATCCTTATAAGTTTTTATTATTTTATTTTACTGATTAATAAGTAATATGTATAAGGATAATTTGTTAATAAGTATAAGAATAAGTATAAAGATAATTAGGAATAATCAGGATAATGTAATTAAGCCAAAATTTTTGTTGTTACATTTACTCTCTCTCTGGCTACCAGCTTAAAACACGTAAGCTTTGACCGGCCCCTGCAGGGAGTAATGGCCAACAAAAATTTTTTCGGTCATTAGAGAGGAGTAGCTGGCATTGAGCCCTCATCTCAGCCATTCACTCTAATTTTGGACGGCTGGATGAACGTTAGTTGAAAAAGTCCCTCTGACTAACGTATTCTATGGATCATTTTCCATATATATATATATATATATGGGGAAAATAGTTGTAACACAATATCAAAATGACGTCCTTTGACCCATTTGTTGTAAAAAGAAAAACACGCATCCAGCTTTCCTCTCCCAAATCGATGGCGCATAAGGGCTTCTCTTCTCTCCTCCCAAAACAAGGTTCCATTCTTCTCTTTAGATTAGCCAACATCGATCACCTCCTCCATTCTCTCCGATTCTCTCTCTTAGGGTTTAAGTCCTTCCATTTTCGTTCATTTTCAACTCCGAATAAGAGCAATTACTTCAATTAGAAAAAAACATACAGAGCAGTTGCTTCAATTACAGATCAGTTGCTTCAATTTGCCCAAGTTTTGTTTCAATTTCAACTGCAAAGCAGCGTTCTTTTACCTAAAAATTGAATTTCTTCGGACTAGTACAATTTTGTTTCACTTTTGTAAGTTCGGCTCAGTCCCAAACTGCAATAGCTTCATTACTTGTTTGCTATTATGATCTCCAGGACATCCATTCTAGTTTGGATAAGCAGGGAAATTGCCAAGTCTACTTGATTAATATTTCCTTCCCAACACTAATATACTAAAGTTTAAAATTTAGAACTATAAACAGATTTGCAAGTTCAGTTTATATGTTAAACTGGAAGGCTAAAAAAGTTTCATTTAACCAAATGACCCTCAAATTTAGAAAGGTGACCTTTTTCTACCAAAACCAATTTATTCTACATACTCTGAAGCTTTATGCTATGACAGAGAAATATACTTCACCACACGTTATCGCTTATACATTTGAATGTAAGATTGAAAGAACCTTTCCTTTTGAAAACAAAAATCTCTCCAACTATTGATTTCAATAGCAGAGGAAGTACTTCCAAAGTACTTATTCTACTTATTGAATATGACTTCATCTACCTAAATTATTTTAATAAGACTATAAAAACTAAAATTCCAACCAGTTACTAAAATAAAATGATTTACTATAAAAGCACTGTTCTCAGTGAGAGAAAGTTTTACTCTGTGTTTCTTTATATTTTTGTAGGAGTTGTAGTCCTCTAATTGAGGAAATTTTTTGTTTATTTGTGAAAAGTGAAGAAATCAGATGGTTAAGAGCTACACACGAGGATACTGAATCAAAAGAATTGAGGTTGTGTTCGTGGATTTCTAGTTTTCCCATTAACGTGGGTTGTTCTAATAGAAATACAAGTATAGATCTTAATTGAGTAAAACTATATTGAGTACAGATCTCATTTGCCTTATATTTCTTCCCCTACTACTTTTGTCTAAATATCAGTTTGAGTGTGCCACTTTGGGTCATTACATGAAATAGAAGTACTTAGAAGTGAGTATTTTAGAATGCAAACATGATTGATTGCCATTTTTCTAAATCAATTTGCAAAAAAATCATGTCTTTCCAACAACCATATCCTATTGCTTCTTCTCAAGCGGACAATGCTATGTCACGACAATCTGAGACGACCATACCATTACAACACTCAGAGCCAGCGTTAAACCTTCATGACACAGAGTAAATTTTTTTGCCAACATTTTGAATTTTGAATTATATTATCAATCAAATTATATGTTCTCTCTTTTGTTCTCGTGTTAATGTAGAGGACGACGATACAGAATCTTCGATAGAACTTCCATATGTTGGATTATCGTTTCTTAGTCAGGACGACGCATACGTGATGTATAATACATATGCAAGGCATAAAGGATTTGGACTCCGTTTGTCGAATCTTAGATCTAAAACTTCGGGGGAGGCAATAGGTCGATTAATTATTTGTAGTAATGGTTGAATTGTAAAAGATAAAGATCAGACACTGGATGAGAAACTGAAGAAACAACGAAGACAAGTAAGATTTGACTGTCGTGCAAGGATGTGGAATCATTTAAACCAAAAAACGAAGACATGGCGTGTTACTAGTTTTTGTGATGAACATAATCACGAGCTTTCTAGCCCTTCATCAGCATGGAAACATCGCTCTCATAAAACATATCATCGTCGTCAAACTGTAAAAAATTTGATGGAGAAGATGTATGAAGCTGGATTGTGCCCATCAACAATTGCAAATGTTGTTAATGCTCATGGGAATAGTGAGAATGAGATGATAACAACACAACAATGTGTAGATCATTTGTAAGGACCGGGAATTTTAAACAACTATATTTTTACGAATGAAATTATTTTATTATTATTAATTATTATAATGATTGGTATCCGTAATATTTTAAACATATGCAATATGAATTAAGTAAGATAGTTACTTTATTTATTTAAGTTAACTAAGGTGAATACTTAATCAATTTGATTAAGGGAGAGTATGATAAATTATGTTAAGAATTAACATAGCTTGCATGTTAACCTTGAATGGTAAATTAAAAAGATTTACAATCTTTAAGTTATTAACTATTGATATGAATTATATAAAGTGATTATATGATTATGTGAGTACTTAAATATGATAAGAATTTATCAATAATGATAAATGTGTTATGAATTATGTGGAATAGTGTATGTGGTAAATAAATATACATTATATAATGTGTATACATTTATTTTGTATATAAAAAGAATTAAAATAAAGTTATGTAACCTAATATATATATATATATATATATATATATATATATATATATATATATATATATATATATATAAGGTATGATAATTAAATTACCTAAGGGTTATAATATGAAATAATGTTAGTATTTAAAATATATACTAACCCTAAAGGGATTTATTTTATATATCTCAATTAGTTAATTTTATAACTTTAGTAAAAAATCTAATTGGGTTATACAAATTTAATGTACATGGGTGATTATTTAAATTACAAATGAGTGAATGAAAACCCTAATTAAATAATTAGGGTAAGATAAAATGGAAAGTATTGGAAGATGTTAATTTTTCTATGGCCCAAAGAATTAATTTAAAAGCCAAAGACATAAAATAAAATGGCCCAAGCTTAGCCCAATATAAAGGGGGGCATTTTGGACATTTAATATACTAAATAAGAAATAAAAACAAAATAAAACATGGAGGATATTAAGGCCACTTGGCAGGCTATGAGAGAGAGGAGAGAAGGGGAATGCATATCATCATTTTCAAATCACATCTTTTAAAAGATATTTACCCACAACTTAACTAGGTGTCAAAACTATTATGAAGCCACCACATTTCACCAAGCTAGTAAGCAATTTGTAATAATTATAGAGAGAGAAAGGGAAAGAAGGTGGGGGGAAATACATCTCATCAAATTTAATTCTCTTTCGTCTTTTCTTTCATTTCATTATCTTCTTTTAACTAACAAAGCAAAGCTAGAGAGAGAGAGAGAGAATTCGGTGGAAAGAGGGAGAAGAGGAAGATGGAGTTTCACCATTGATGCACCCTAAATTCATCTCATACTTTGGAAGAGAAAGAAGAGTAGCCCAAAAATTAAGGTATAAACTCTAAGTTTAAAGCTTTTATTTTCATTTCTTTTGTTTGTTTAATGGAATACGGAGTTTGTATTTTTCAACTTAAAAACTATATATTTACATGTTTTATATGGTTTCATGTTTAGATCTAACATATATGAGTGTTAGAAAGTGAATAAAAATGAGAGAAAAGAAACTAGTTTTTTTTAAGTTTGAAAATCCTAGTTTTCTCTTCCTTTGATCAACTACTTTTTTTGATCTACACCTTCTTTTTGCAATCCGTCAAAGAGGAGTACTAGATATATAAGTTAACTACTAAACCCAAATGGTAGCACTCAAAAATTAATATTTTTACAAGTAGTATTGACTGTTTTAGCCAAAATAGTTTCGTTGTTAAAAAAGAAATAAAACAATTTTGGGCCAGTCACTGCTAGGGGTAGTTTTGTTATTTTTCTGTAAGATTATTCCAAGAGATGGGAATTTCTAGAGTTGAACATAATAAGGCCAATTTCTTAAGCTACGAGCTAAAAATGATTTTTGAAAAATACTAAAGAGAGTTGAAAAATTATAGAAAAATTCTTATTGTGTATGGAATATATGTATCTATGTTTGGCCAAAAGATATAAAAATAATAAGTTGATTTGGTATTTTTGTGAAAAGAATTAGTGAATCCAGTTTTTTGGATTGCAATTTGGTTTGCTAGATTAACCATCTGGTTGCTGGTTTGGAATCCAGTTTGAATCCAGTTTGCTGGATTGGAATCCAGTTTGCTGGATTGGAATCCAGTTTGCTGGATTACAATCTAGTTTACTGAATTTCAATCTAGGTTGCTGGATTGGTATGTTTGGATAATCTAGGTTGCTGGATTGGTCTATTTGAATAATCCAGGTTGCTGGATTAGTATTTGACTTATTAGATTTTAAAGAAAAACTTATAAAATGAAAGAGTAAATGTTAAGTCTTAATGTATATGGTTTAGTGATTGAAATACTATCAAAGGATAATAATATTGTTAAAGATTTAAGGTGTTTGATTATGTGATTACATGTTAGATAAATTATTATGGAATAATGGTATAATAAGTAAGATATGTAATTCTAATTGATAGATCAATCTTATTATTGATAGGTCTTTCAAAAGAATTCATATTAAATTATGTAGCAGTAAACAACAATTAAGGCAAGTATCTAAACCTTATACACTACTTTTATTTTGTACAAACAGGTATATGGTTATGCAAGTTTCTATACTCTTTTATTGTGTAAGTATCCCTACTCTATGCATTTACTTTATGCAAGAGATCTATAACAATGCAAGTTTCCTAACATGTCCAATGTTTTATATTGTGCAAGTTGTCTATGTTCATTGCAAGTATCTTAACCCTTGCATGTACTCTGTGCAATGGTTCTGTGGTTCAACAAGTATTCTTAATTCATTTATATTATGCAAATATCCCTACTTTAATGAATTTCATTCGATTCGTTCATTGTTCACAAATATATTATTACAGTCTTCATCTGATCCATATATGATTAAAATTTATTCGGTTCGTTATGAGTTAAGTTTGGTTATGCAAATGTCCTCACTTGGATAATGGTTGTATTTGAACAAGTGTTGATACATACTATTGAATTTTAGTATGTATACATGATTAAAAGATGTCTAAGCTATTTTACTCGGCTAAACATAGTTTAAAATACATCATTGAACATGATTGTTTATTATAAAATCGTCCAACTAAATTATTTTGGTTCCGACTCCAGACTGAGTATGAACATCCCGAAATTGGGAAATTTTTATGTGCCAAAGGCGGTTATAATGAACGTAAATATCGTTCTAGCATGTAGTCTTGATCAATATAGGGCATACGAGCTGATCATCCAATGTGTTCGTAAGTCAGGTCGGTTTGCAGATGAATTTATGTACAAACCTTTTCAAAATTGAAAATGAAAGTTTATGGTCTATTGAACGCTCAACATTCATAGTCAGTACGTAGTTTCAAAAATATAAATGATTGGATATGTTGACTAGTATTGTTTCAGTTTACTTCACAACAACTGATTGGTTGTAGAAGTATAGTTTAAAGAAAATATTTATTTCTTTTAGCTAATGTTTATTAATTGATATTACTTGCTGGGCAATCAAATGCTCATTCTTTCTTTAAATTTAAATATTTTCAGCTAAGCTTGATTGACTAGAAGGTTTTGGTAAGGATAAGAGAAAGTTGAAGGAATAGTTATCAAGTGTTATTTGTAATAACTGTAACTAGTTATTATGATAATTTACTATTTATCATGTAATGAAGTACTTAAAGGTTATCGTAACTAGGTAGTAGAAAAATTTGATATAATATTTTTTCTTAATTAATATATTAAGTAGTTTGAATGAATGTTATCGTGGAACACCAAGTACGGGTTTCAAGTACCCGGATTTGGGGGTGTCACAACATGGTAGTAAAGCTTTAGGTTAGAAACCTTAGGTGGGGATACCTTACGCTATAACCTTAGGATAAAGGGAAGCGTTGAAAACACAAATAACTCAAATTAATAAAGTTTAAAGGAGATGAATTAAATAAATTTATCGTAAAATGAAATAAAAGTAACTTATATAAAACTATTAGTTTTTGTGTGTATATAATATATATTATGTACTAATCAAGATAATTTATGTGTAGATGTCAGGTGAAAAAGGATTAGGATACTCTTATATCGTGAAGAAGGAGAAAATCACTCAAACTGAGCCAATATCTAAGCCAATAACTGAAATAGAGGCTCACATTGAAAACAACCCTGATGAGGTGATTATATTGGAAAATGTAGTACCGGAACCAGAAATGATGGTATCGACGAGATAGTGATCCGGAACCATCGAAAATTGGGTGACTCAAGCATCAATGGAAGTCACGTAATCTACTTTAACAAGGTTTCTTCTCTAGAAAAGTTATGGGAAATAGAAAGACTATTAAATAGTCAATTACAAAAGGCGTTAATCGAAATAATGGAAGAACAAGATAAACTGAAAATCCAAATTGATCAGATGGGAGCTAAATGAAGCATATCATGTACAGCTCCAAGCCAGAAGGGGAAAAGAAAGATGATTGATCGTGATATAGGAAATTCTGATTATAACCAAGGGAACTTTAAAAGAATAGGAAAGTGTACAAATTGTAAAAGGAAACATGAAGGCGTATGCAGAAAGGGGGAAAATGTATGCTACAATTGCAAACATGAGGGACATATCTCTCCTCATTGTCCCAATCCAAAGCGAGGTGCATGTTTTATTTATGGGTTGGTAGGTCATCAGGTGAAAGGTTGCACACGATCAGGAGAAGGCATAGTAAATAAGTAGCTTTAGTATTATCCGAATATGTATGTTCGATGATGTGTATATGATATATATATGTGTGTAATATATTATTCCAAACTTTTGTATAAGTTATAACATCGATTCCCGACTTTTGTGGTTACAAAGGGATAACAGATGTTTATAGCGATATGTGCTATATGATGTAAAGTACTATGAATTAGTTGAATGAATATGAATATATGTTTGATTAAGGAAATGAGTTTGGTATTAAGATAGTAAGTATCTATCTGATAATTGGTTAATACAGTAAACCGAATTTTTCAAAATCCAATATTTTTAGTACATGATTGTTTAAGTTTGAAATTACGTGTTACATGTTAACACTTATATGATGAGTCATAGAATGTAAAACAACAAAGAATAATGTATGGTTTTATTTAACCAGATAATGTCGCTAAAAAGACGAAACCAAATAGTATAAGAATCTATTAACAATGCTGGAGGACAACCAGACCCAATGAAGAATTTTGCTAATATGTTAGCTCTAGCCATACAGAATGGAATACCAGCCGCATGAAATCAACCTTACAATTGATTGGTGAACATTAAAGACTTCAATGCAATAGGACCGCCAGGGTTTAGAGGGACAACTGACCCTATAAAAGCCTAAACTTGGGTGAAGGAGATAGAAAAGGCTTTTGTTATTACTAGCATAGCAGAGGAGCAAAAGACGACTTTTGCTACCTATATGATGAAAGGGGAGACAAATTTTTGGTGGGAGGCAAATCAAACTAGGGGTGGATAAGGAGAGGTGACATGGACTAGGTTCAAGGAACTGTTCTTTGAGAATTACTTCTCGTCCAATATGCAGGGCAGGATGGAGGTTAGGTTTTTAGAATTAAAGCAGGAAAATATGATAGTTTCAGAATACTCCGCAAAGTTTAATGAGTTAGCTAGATTCGCTCCACACTACTGAAGCTAGAAAGGCAAGAAGGTTTGAGATGGGATTAAAACCCTGACTTTACAATAAGGTGGCAGGGTTGTAAATAAATTCTTTTGCATCACTCTTGGAAAAGGCTATCATAGCCGAATGAGGAAGTGAGGCCATGAGTCTCTATAATAAGGAAAAGAAGAATAATGTTAAGGTTGAGGGATCTGTTAAAGTGGAAGAAAGCAGTGGAAGTGGGAGTGGAAAAAGGAAGTGGAACAATTATGGGAATGCGGATAATAGGCAGGGCTGTTAGTTCCTAGTAGGCACATAATAGATCTAGAAAGGGGGGGGGGGGGGTTGACTAGATCCTTTTTCGTTTCAAATACTTTTTTCATTTATTTTGTATTGCTAATGACTTAGCATATGTCAAACATAAGAATCTTTTCAAGCACATCAGAATAAGTAAAAGATCCCCTTCATTGATATAATCATGAACATACATATATTGTTCATAGAGTTAGTTTAGTTGTAAGTAGTTAATACATATATAACATTTATAGTAGTTAGGTACATAATGTAAATGACAGTAAGTAAGTGACTGAAAGTAAAAGACACACGAGATTTTAAGTGATTCAGAGACTCAAACTCCTAATCCACTTTTATGCTTTAACTAGCAGGATTTCCACTAAGGAAGGGCAGCACCTTGAATCACTAAGATTCCTTCTAGGCCAACAGCCTTGGAACTCCAGTTCACTAAGAACTCTTCAAGCCCAACAGGCTTGAAACTCCTCTAGTTCCCTAAGAACTCTTCAAGCCCAGCAGGTTTGGAACTTCATTTAGTCCCTTCAGACAAGAACCCCTCAGGCGCTGGCTACTTGTTGTTGTTGTCGTTGTTGTTGTTGGTGCCTTGCTGCTAAGATGTCTTTAAGCTTGAACATCTTCTGTACTTAGCAGCTTGGCATGGTCCTCTTTGCATTCTACTTTGAGTCTAGACCACATCTTCTTTGGTGCAGCTGATCTTCATTCTGTTATGCTCATCTTCATTCGATGTAAGTTGTGCACCATCATCATTTGGGTTTGCTAGGTGTTTGAGCTTTTGGTAGACTTCGTCTGGCACTTAGCATTCCCTGAACCCTTCTTGACTGGTTTGCAGACATGGTTCTACACTTGTTCTGTTTTAGCTTTTGGTTCATTGTGATTCGTAGAGTGGCTATCTGGATCTTCTTTGTGCTCTGCCATATTTCTGAATGCTATTGTAAGACCCCAAATTATAAAAAAATAAAATTTCCTTTATTTATTATTTTGAAATAGTAAGGGTTGATTTGATTAATGTGGTTAGTTATGGGTAAAATGCGCAAATTTTACAAAATAAGCAAGTGGTTATAAAATATTCATTGTTGTTGAGGAATATTCGTTTGGTCGTGGAATATTTTTTTCTTCGAGGAATATATATACTGACAGTAGCAGCCTTTTTGTGGGCCCCATAACTAAAATCGATTGGATGAAGAAAGCGACAAGTATAAGTTATTTATAAATAACCATAGTTATTATCACTAATTAATCTTGTTGGAATACCCAGTGGTTAAAATATAGTAATACACGTTGTTGCACAGTAACATACGGTATTGCATCAATTATTTATTTTTACGTAAGAAGACACTACTCAATAATTGTTACGAAGAATTCTTATTCGAAGATTTTATTTTATTGATTCAATAATTCTTTGCATTGATATTTATTATTACTGTTGTTTCAATAATTGTCATTACATAGTATTTTCCATTATCGGAGCAATAATTCATATTATCTGAATAATATTATTAGATAACATTATTGGCAATGTCTAGAAAGTTTTTTCTAAGGAGAGGTTATTTAATTGCAACGAAGAAGGAGAAATCTTTACCGAATGCCCCTCTTTCCGGAACTGCACAGTTGTCAATATTGTGATTACAGTAATATTATTTGTGAATAATTAATTATTAATTTATATGATGAGAAAAATATTGATTTTATGTGGATATAGATGGAAAAATTTTAATGTGACAATTGTTGAAAATTAATATTTTATCTTTTTCTCGATAAAATAATTCATTTAAATATATTATTATATTTTAATAATATAATAATGATGATATTTTTACGATGAATGTGGGATATATGAGTATATGAGGAGGAAGAGTATTTTGTGGCAATAAATGTTTAACACATATTTTGTGTGTTGGTGGGACACAATTATTGATTCAAATTTGATTATAAATGTAAAATCGTCCGTTTGTGAATTTCGGTCAATTTATGTTTGGAATTTGGAAAAACTTTCTTCTACAAAGTTGTAGAGAATTGAATTTCCTTTAATAAGTCGTGACATTCGAATTTTTTGATAAAAGGGCTATTTATTATGAATTATTGATGTTCTGAAGCTCCGAAATAATTGATTTTTGGAAGTTTAAAATATTTAAAGTATGAAAAACGTTTTTTTGTTTTGTGGGCAGCCTAGCATGTGATGTAAATGCTGAATTCAGATCCTTAGAAGTGGGCGTAGGAATTGTAATATTAATATTAATATTATATTAAATTTTCTGCTTTGGTGTTCTAAGCATTTTCCTATAAATAGGGTGCTTATGTTAGAATTGAAAATCACACGTAAACTCAAGTTTTCTCTCTATATTATCGAGCGTATTCTTGTGAGTATTTTGAGTATACTTTGAGTATTGCTATATGGTGCAAGTTCAAGTCATAGCCTATATCCGGTGTTTCAACTAGAAGTACTGTCTTTCGAGGTAAGGAATATTATTTTTTTTCGTAATGATATTATTTTTTCAATATCATTATGCTAAAATATTGATTTGAAGTTTTTATCAAATTTAGAACTTTTGGTGTCGAAGTTACTATTCACGTATACGGTACTATTCACGAATACGGCACTATTCATCGAAAAATGAAAATTTTCCTTTTTGTCTAAAATATCTATTGTGGATACTAGCTTTGATTGTATCCATGTTTTGATCATTCTTGAATTTTATACTACTATGATTATTTATGAGATATTTTTGGACATGAAATAGCTGAAATACGAATCCTTAATATTTATTCTTTTGTTTCAATTTGGATTCGCTTTTCTTTGAAATATTTTTAATCATCCTCGGTCCTAAATGATGATATTCTTGAATATCTTTGGCTTTGTAGTGCAAAGATGAATGATTTTTTGATGAATATCTTTGGCAGAGTAGTGCAAAGATGAGCAGTGTTTAGATGAACATGACCAATCGATGAATATCTTTGGCACAGTAGTGCAAAGATGAATATTTGATTCAAGATGAATATTGATTGATGTTACAGGGATAAAATAATGATGATGGACTGTTAAATTCATAGATATTAGTAGATTTCACCCTCTACGTAACTTTTCTATGAATTAATATTTTCCGCTGCAAATATTGATCTAAAACTTGTTGTTTAATGTATTCTCTCAGATTTTTCCCTGTTGAAGACTAAAGATAATTTGTTATATATTATCTTAGTCATAATATTCTTTAGTGGGCTAGTTGAGCTCACCCTTTTCCTTGTTGTTCCATTTTTTTCTCAGGAGGCGAGAATGTAGCGAGTACTAGTCGGGGTATGGAATGATGGTTCTAGATAGAGTTGTTTAGTAGTACTCACCATTTTCATAAAATAATGTATCAATAATTGTGATGAGGATTTATTTGGGTATTGATATTGTCTAGATGACAATATTTGTATTTTAGACTCACAGTTTATGTGTTGTCGTATTTTGCACGACAATTGTTGTAATAAAGTTGTAGTTATTTTTTGTACTAGGTATTTGGCGACTCAGAATAGGTTGGATGGAATGGACCTATTTTGGGGGCGTCATCAGTTGGTATCAGAGCTTAGGGATATGATCTCTGGCGGAGATCGGGGAATAGAACTAGGAGGGGAGAGACGAGTAATCCTTCGCTAGTGTGTCCTACCTAAGCTTATTTGTTAGTTGGTTAGTATATAGGGATATTATGTGATATATTGATTTCCTTAATTAAACCTTGTTTTATGACAGTATTTGAGAATGTCGACTGAGAATATTAACAATGGAGTAAATGAGGCCGTGGAGATGCTGTCTGCTTTCCAACGAGGAGAACGTCTGCACAGTGACAATGTACCTCCTGTGAACAACACCACTTAGCAGATGATGAATGAGGGGATGTTTAGAAGCTTTTTGCAGTTCATGCAAAATTAGACGAGGGAGACTCGTGTTCAAAATATAGGAGGAAATGATAGCAATTCACGGGTGGTCACAACCAAACAGCCTCAAAGAGTTGGGACCACGAGTGCAGGGGAAAGCCGGATCCGATTAAAGGCGAGACGTGGGTCAAACAAATTACCAAGATATTTGATGTCTTGGGATGCACGAGAAACGTAAAAAGTTCCATTCGCTACTTTTATGTTCCGTAATGAGGCGATTCTTGGTGGGAATCATGAAGCGTACCATCCAAATTTGCTTTTCGGCGTGTCATAGGAGACATTTCGAAGCAAACTCAATGACAAGTACTTCCACGAAAGTATTCGTCATATGAAGGAAGTGGAGTTTATTAGGCATGGCAGAATAACATGGCGGTGTCCCAAAGACGAGGAGAAGTTCATGGAGTTATCCGTGTTTGCACCTCATTTGGTGGAGAATGAGGAACGTATGGCGTGGATGTTTCGAGAGGTTTGAAACCCCAGATACGTCACTATCTCATTTCTCATAAATTTTCTCTCTATTCAGATGTTGTCAGCGGGGGCTCGATTGTTAGAGCGAGATAACGAGAGTACGTTCAACCGAGGGACCATAACCGAGATCATACATCAAGATAGCGGTCATCGAATAATGATAACCAAATGAGGAGAAAGAAGAATACTTGGACAAAGGCGGTAACCACTCTGGTGGTAATCGTGGACATGAAAATAGAAGAAGTGAGTCGGGAGGAGATTTTAAAAAGAGGAGATTCAACAATGAACATGTAAAGACGTCGGCCTTGATGAATCCCAGTTCCAAAGGAGGAGAAAGACCACCGGTCGTATGTTACAAAATCTAGAAAGAGGGACATATCATTAAACCGCCCACAACAGTTTAAGGTATGCTATAATTGTGGAAAAGAAGGACATATCGCTCGAGATTGTACGGTATCGAAACCCAGTCCAGCGGAAATGGTGACTCAAAAGGATGTCCCAGAAAAGTCAAAGTCAACGGTTCCTGGAAGAGCCTTTGTCGTGACCGGTCAAATGCGAGGAACCCGAACGGTTAGCACGGGTTAGTTAATTATAAATTCTTGCGAAGTTTATACCTTACTAGATACCGGTTCTACCCATTCTTTTATCTCTCTTGCTTGCGCTCAACGTTTGAACTTGACTACGGAGAAATTAGACTTTGACCTATTTATGGAGACTCCGTTAGGAGAAACTTTCATTACATCTGTTGTTTAAAAATCTTGCTTGATTCAGGTTGGAACTATCACATTACCTGTTAACCTTATTTCTATAGAGTTATTTGCTTTTGATGTGATTTTAAGGTTAACTACTCATCATGCCGAAATTGATTACTTTCATAAGGTTGTTAGTTTTCATATTCCTAAGCAACCTGTTATTCGAATTCAAACAATTAAACCATTGTAGTCAAACATTTTCATATCAAGCCATGAAGTCATTCGTTTGTTTCGGATGTCAAGTTTTCTTAGTCCATGTTATAGATTTGAATAAAGACACGTCAGATTTGAATAATATTCCTGTTGTTATTGATTTTTCCTGACGCATTTCCTGAAGAATTTCTTGGTTTACTCCCAAAGCACGATATTAAATTTTGTATCGACTTTGAACCCGAAGACAAAACTCATTTCTAAAATCTCATATCGAATGGCTCTATTGAACTTGAGGAGTTAAAAATTCAACTATAGAATTTGGTACACGAGCCTTTATCTGGTGACTTTCTTTGTGGAATGCACCGAAGCCAGACTCTCCGTAAGGGACACCATATTAAATGCGATAGAAAGCGATAGGTGTCATTGTAACGTGCTATCCAAGGTTGGGATATGAGTCACAGCTTGAGAACAACCTAAGCTCAGAATCGAAATACGTAGCTTTCTAGGCTTAGTTGGTTATTATCGGAGATTCGTTGAAGGATATTCTCGAATCGCTATTCCATTAACGCAGCTGACTCGTAGAGATACAAAATTCGAATGGAACAAGGAATGTGGGAAGAGCTTTGAAGAACTCAAGAGGAGACTCATTTCAGCACATGTTCTGACCATGCCATCCTGGAAAAGCGAACGTGGTAGCTGATGTGTTGAGTAGAAGATTGTATACAAGTACGAGTACGATATTGTCAAAGACTCATTTCGTATAATTTACAAATAATAGAGATGGAGATGAAAACTCTAGGTACCCACGTGATGATATACGAGTATAATCAACTTTAATCGATAAAGTTAAAGTCGCTTCAAGCTACACACCGAGTGATGAATTTGAAGAAGGAGGTGCAAGAAGTTGTTATTTCAAAAGCGAGAATCGGTGAGGTGAGGAAAGCTCAAACCTTCGATTTATTAATCCATTTGAAATTCTCGATCGAATAGGAACTGTGGCCTATAGACTCGTTTTACCGCCAAGTATGACGCGTGTTCATAACGTTTTTCACGTATCGATGTTACGTAAATTTGTGGACGACCCGAACCACGTCATTGAGTTAGAACCGGACGAGATAGCCGAAGACTTAACGTACGAGGAGGTACCTGTCAAGATCATAGATAGGAAAGAACATGTCCTATGTACCGAGGTTATACCACAAGTTAAAGTTTTGTGGAGAAACCATGCTATTGAGGAAATGACCTGGGAGTTGGAAACGGAAATGAACGCGAGGTATTCTCATCTTTTCAAACACTGTGTATCGTCACGTCCAATTTCGAGGACGAAATTTCATAAGGAGGGAGGTTATAAGACCCCAAATTATTAATAAATGAAATTTATTTTCCTCTATTTATTATTTTGAAATAGTAAGGGTTGATTTGATTAATGTGGATAGTTATGGGTAAAATACGCAAATATTTCGAATAAGCAAGTGGTTATAAAATATTCATTATTGTCGGGGAATATTCATTTGGTCGTGAAATATTCGTACTGTCGGGGATAGGAAAGAGCATGTCTTACGCACAAAGGTCATACCACATGTTAAAAACTTTGTGGATGAACCATGCTATTAAAGAAATGACCTAGGAGTTGGAAACGGAAATGAAAGCGAGACATCTTCATCTTTTCGAAATACCAAGTACGTACGTCAATTTCGAGGATGAAATTTCATAAGGAGGGGAGGTTGTAAGACCCCAAATTATTAAAAAATAAAATTTCCTTTATTTATTATTTTGAAATAGTATGGGTTGATTTGATTAATGTGGTTAGTTATGGGTAAAATGCGCAAATTTTACAAAATAAGCAAGTGGTTATAAAATATTCATTGTTGTTGAGGAATATTCGTTTGGTTGTGGAATATTTTTACTGTCGAGGAATATTTGTACGATGGCGCAGCCTTGTGTGGGCCCCATAACGGAAAGCGATTGGATGAAAAAAATGACAAGTATAAGTTATTTATAAATAATGGCGTAGTTATTCTGGAGTAATCTTGTTGGAATACCCAAAAGGTTAAAACATAATGTCTGCAGCGTTGTTGCGCGATGGCATACTGTATTGCATCAATTATTAATTCTTACGTAAGAAGGCACTACTCAATAATTGTTACGATAATTACTTGCTCAAGATTTTTTATTTTATTGATTCAATAATTGTTTGCATTGATATTTATTATTACTGTTGTTTCAATAATTGTCATTACACAGTATTTTCCATTATCAGAGAAATAATTCATATTATCTGAATAATATTATTAGATAACATGATTGGAAATGTCTAGAAAGTTCAGTCTAAGGAGAGGTTATTTAATTGCGCGCCAGTAAGGAGAAATCTTTACCGTAAGGCCCCTCTTTCCTGAACCCATTGATTGTCAATATTGTGATTCTGTAATATTATTTGTGAATAATTAATTATTGATTTATATGATGAGAAAAATATTGATTTTATGTGGATATAGATGGAGAAAATTTTTAATGTGACAATTGTTGAAAATTAATATTTTATCTTTTTCTGATAAAATAATTCATTTAAATATATTATTATAATTTAATAATATAATAATAATGATATTTTTACGATGAATGTGGGATATATGAATATATGAGGAGGAAGAGTATTTTTGTGGCAATAAATGTTTAACACATATTTTGTGTGTTGGTGGACACAATTATTGACCGAAATTTGATTATAGCTTGTAAAATCGCCCGTTTGTGGATTTCGGTCAATTTTTGTTTGGAATTTGGAAAAACTTTTTTCTGCAAAGTTGTAGAGAATTGAATTTCCTATAAAAAGTCGCTTGATTCAAATTTTTTGATAAAAGGGCTATTTATTATGAATTATTGAAGTTCTGAAGCTCCGAAATAATTGATTTTTGGAAGTTTAAAATATTTAAAGTATGAAAAACGTTTTTTTGTTTTGTGGGCAGCTTAGCATGTGATGTAAATGCTGAATTCAGATCCTTAGAAGTGGGCATAGGAATTGTAATATTAATATTAATATTATATTAAATTTTTTGCTTTGGTGTTCTAAGCATTTTCCTATAAATAGGGTGCTTAGGTTAGAATTGAAAATCACACCAGAAACTAAAGTTTTCTCTCTCTATATTATCGAGCGTATTCTTGTGAGTATTTTGAGTATACTTTGAGTATTGCTATACTCGGTCTGAAGTTCAAGTCATAGCCTATATCCGGTGTTTCAACTAAATCTTGTCTTTCGAGGTAAGGGATATTATTTTTTCAGAATGATATTATTTCTTCAATATCATTATCTTTGAAATATTGATCTGAAGTTTTATCAAATTTGGAACTTTTGGTGTCTGATTTACTATTCACGTTATCGACATTATTCACGATACTGATTATTCACTTAATACGGCACTATTCATCGAAAAATGAAAATTTTCCTTTTTGTCTAAAATATCTATTATGGATACTAGCTTTGATTGTATCCATGTTTTGATCATTCTTGAATTTTATACCACTATGATTATTTATGAGATATTTTTGGACATGAAATAGCTGAAATACGAATCCTTAATATTTAGTCTTTTGTTTCACTGGATTCGTTTTCTTTGAAATATTTTTCATTATCCTCAATCCTAAATGATGATATTACTGAATATCTTTGGCCTGTAGTGCAAAGATGAATGATTTCTTGATGAATATCTTTGGCTCGTAGTGCAAAGATGAACAGGTGTTTAGATGAACATGACCAACTGATGAATATCTTTGGCCTGTAGTGCAAAGATGAATATTTGATTCAAGATGAATATTGATTGATGTTACAGGGATAAAATAATGATGATGAATTTATTAAATTCATAGATATTAGTAGATTTCACCCTCTACGTAACTTTTCTATGAATTAATATTTTCCGCTGCAAATATTGATCTAAAACTTGTTGTTTAATGTATTCTCTCAGATTTTTCCCTGTTGAAGACTAAAGATAATTTGTTGTATATTATCTTAGTCATAATATTCTTTAGTGGGCTAGTTGAGCTCACCCTTTTCCTTGTTTTTCCATTTTCTTCTCAGGAGGCGAGAATGTAGCGAGTACTAGTCGGGGTATGGAATGATGGTTCTAGAGAGAGTTGTTTAGTAGTCCTCACCTTTTTCATAAAATAATGTATCAATAATTGTGATGAGGATTTATTTGGGTATTGATATTGTCTAGATGACAATATTTGTATTTTAGACTCACAGTTTATGTGTTGTCGTATTTTGCACGACAATTGTTGTAATAAAGTTGTAGTTATTTTCTGTACCAGGTATTTGGCGACTCAGAATAGGTTGGATGGAATGGACCTATTTTGGGGGCGTCACATCTATCTTCTTATCCTTCTTATTTCTCAGTTTAGCTGCCATCTTTAGTGGCATTCTCATCTTTGTTGAGTGAAGCTTTAGTCTGTTCATGTGACGCCCCCAAATCCGGGTATCTTCTAACCCGACAGATGGTGCTCCACGATACTACAATCCATACAATCATTCCATTGAGATAACACCAAAATGAGTGTAATTATTATCTTTGTATTACATTTATAATAAATCCTTTCCCAGGTTCATTAACCGAATACATTCGTTGTTCTTCATAAGTATATTACAACCAAATACACTAATCTATTACAGGATGATTAATTGTCCATCTTAGCCTTGCCTTTATCTCTCTTAGAACTCTCAGTTCATTCGGCTTTAGCTGCAAACATATGGTTCAAGCAAGAATGAGCATAACTAGCTCAGCAAGTCTTAACAAAGAATCATATAAATATCACATTAACAATTACATGCTTTATTTCCATATTTGAACAATTATCTACGAAGCACTATGAAATATTTGACTAGTACTTCTCATGTCATAACAACAATTCCAAAGTATATATAATAGCTTAGGAATAATGAACCGGTCAGTAGACCATGAACATACTCTTTTCATTTTCATACTTGAAAAGGATATCCGGCACTAAGGCCATCCATCCGTCTTTACTTACGAGCACTTCTAGGTGATTAGCCTATTATACTCTATGTTGATCAACACTATTACGTTAAACGTATTTACGTTCAACATTTGGCAACCTCGCGTGCCCATCGAATAATCGATGAAAAATACTTTTGTTTGTACATAGAAAAACTTACCTTCTCATCCGTAACAAATACTTGGCATAGGATAGCGTTAACAGTTCTATATCGAAAGACTTGTAAACAAATCAATCAATTCTTCAATATTTGTCTAGCCAAGTTAAAACAGGCATCGACTCTTTCTTTAATACCATTCATGCATTGTATAACATGCATCACATAAATCTTGACTAACACGAAGGTTAGGCAAGCGTTAAGAAAGACTTGCCTTCAAGCGTCTTTGAATAAATAATTCAACTATTCTCAGTCTCTACAGGATCTACATGATACATTCACATAGCACACTGTAATTAGTTATCAAATAAACTAACTTTACGGTTCTAACCAACATCTTTCTCTTCTATGTCTTATTCGAATTAACTTCGTTATTAAAGTCGATCCGACTTCCTATACTTTGGTACGGCTCGTTAATGTTCTTACATTACTAACCGACATTAGACCATTATTGGTTAAGTACCAACGTTGAACGTCATTTACGATTTACTTATTACGTTCTCGCGTTCTCTGTTTAATTTCTATTAAACCTTACTAAATCGTCTAACATTATCACCTTATAAGTGATTTAAGTTCAGTCTTATTATGTACATTAAGTACCTTCAATGTCTTACCTTAAGTCTACATTCAAATGGAACAAAACTTAACATGGTCAACATTTTTCTCTCTGCAGACAACAAGCTGTGGTAGCGACATCCTTAGTATTCTAGTGTGGTATTTGCGACGCGACCACTTTATCTTTGGTTTTATACTGCGGCCAAGTGTGTGCACCAGTAGGCCAAAATAGTTTTACTTTTCTTACGAAACTCCCAACTTCCTAATTTGTTCGTTTTACATCCGAATTGACCCATTCGAAAGCCTGCAACTCACAAATTATATCCTTTACGTGTTCATATAAGAATTTCACATTTTCGAATCCGTTAACTCAGAATTCACCTTTGAGTTCATTTTTAAGCGTTCGTTTAACGTTTTCGACCGTTCAATACTCATTTTCTTCGTTATAAGTCGAAATGCGACGATTCTTTCGCCAACGACTCTTAATTACCTTATCTCACGTGTTTACATTGGAAACCATCATTTTCAAGTCACACGACAACTTTTGACCTTTAATCCGGGCTTTTTACGTTATTGACGTTTAACGTCTATTTTTGCAAAATTCGCCATAACTTTGTTACTCGTGTTCTATAAGCCAAATCAAATGGAAAACTCCATTGATTCATCATAGTCATCCTAACCAAACAATAGGCACATTCCTTAGCTATAATGGTTTTCAAAATGTTCATCCAAAGCTAAGTTCACGTTCAAGACTTTCTATGGTTTTTAACTTACGTAAACACTTACGATTTCTATTTGGTCATGACCTATCAATGATTTGGTCATTAATAGGCATCCTTATATCTCCTCAATAAACATTCTCCACCAATCTACGATTCTTCTACGAGAAAGAAATAAAAAAAGATGAAGATTTCGGTTTATGAGAATTTACCTTTGAAGTAATTAACGTTCTTGATAAACGTCTGTTAGTTTGCTTGGAAGTAGAATGATTATATGTTTCTAGCTCTTTCTCTCTCTCAATATAGTTGGACAAGCTTTGTAAAACAACAAAATAACCAACCTAAGCCTTGTATTTATAGGAAACCAAAATGAGGGGCAAAATGGTCCATATGGCACCTCCTTACTATTGCACCTCCTTTGCAACTTAGCCACCAAGCAAAATACTTGGTGAGCAAGTTTGTCACTTTACTTGACCACCAAGTGACCGACCCACTCCCATGTGGATCATCCCATGGGTTGCCCCATGGGTTTTACCCATCCCATGACCCACCGGTTCGACCCGCGGTTTACTTTTTGGATTGGGCTTGACATAATTAGTATTGGGCCTTGCCTTGGACTTGCTTATATAATTCGTTGGGCTTGCTATTGGTTTAAGTCCAATTGAATTATACCAAACCCTTAACTCATACTCCATTAATACGTCTCATATTCTACGCGTATAACTCACATATTTTCTTCGTCTAATACTCATATAATAATCGTATTATACGTCGTACTATTCTTCATACTATACTCGTATTCATAATAATATAATACTCGTATTTCATACGTATAATATCCGAAACGACTATACGCATTTCATTTTCTTTTGGAAACCTCTTTCACAAACCCTTAGGTTTTATGTCCGCAAGCGAAAACTTCATTTGCCACAACAGAAATATTATTGGATATTTTATAATACCTTCATATTTTATCATTACGCGTTTCTTGAAATTTCAAACCATAGCTCCGAACGAAATCGGATGAATAATGTTTTAACGCAAACATTCTCGAAAAACCTTCGTTTTCGTTTTGATAATTCACAACCATTAATACTAGCACAAAACCAGAATACTGACCACATCCGTATATTCTAGGTCATAGAACGACCTTCGAACATCTTACTCACATAATAAATCAATTAAATTCATTTAATTCACATAATCAAATAAAAATTTAATTCATTCAAAATTTGAAATTCTCGGCCGTTATATTCTTCCCTCCTTATAAGGGTTCTGTCCCCAGAATCTCGCTATTCTTACATAAACAAATGAGGAAACTTTTCCTTCATTTTACTTTTGAGTTCCCACGTTGCTTCTTCAGCATCGTGGTTACTCCAAATTACCTTTATTGAAGGCATTACTTTATTTCTCAAGACTTGTTCCTTCCTATCAATAATCTAAATCAGAAATTCTTCATACGTTAAGTCTTTTTCTACTTGAATAGACTCATACTCTATTACGTGCTTGTAGTCCGGTTTATAAGGGCCTTGACACGCATACGTGAAATACATTGTGTATTCTTTCCATTTCTGGAGGTAAGGCTACTTCATAAGCTACCTCTCCTACCCTTCTTAAAATCTCAAAAGGTCCTACAAACCTTGGACTTAACTTCTCTTTCTTTCCAAAATGTATCTTCCCTTTCTAGGGCGATACTTTTAGAAAAACATATGAACCTACTTCAAATTCCCTCTTCTCTCGATGAGGATCTGCATACTTCCTTTGTCTATCTTGAGTTGCTACGAATCGAGTTCGTATTAGCTCAACCATGTCTGCCATTTGTTGTACCATTTCAGGTCCCAACATTCGACATTCACCTATTTCATCCCAGCAAAGTGGTGTTCTGCACTTCCTTCCATACAACGCTTCGTACGGCGGCATGACTATACTAGCATGAAAACTATTGTTGTAAGCAAATTCTACCAAAGGTAGATGTTCGTCCCAACTTCCCTTGAAATCCATAACGCAAGATCTTAACATATCTTCTAGCGTTTGAATTGTTCGTTCACTTTGTCCATCCATTTGTGGATGATACGTCGTACTCAATCTCAAATGTGTTCCCATTTGTTCTTCCAAACTTCTCCAAAAGTTCGATGTGAATCGTGGATCATGATCGGACACAATTGAAACAGGTACTCCATGTCTGGAAATGATTTCTTTGACATAAAGTTTAGCTAACTGTTCTAAATGAGCCGATTTAGTTAACCGATCCACTATTACCCAAATAGTGTCGTATCCCTTTCTCGTTGTTGGAAGTCCCACCACAAAGTCCATGGTGATATGTTCCCATTTCCACTCCAGAATCTCCAGTGGCTGTATCAATCCACTCGGTCTTTGGTGTTCAACCTTAACTTTCTGACAAGTTAAGCACTTACTAACGTATTCTGCGATCTCTCTCTTCATGTTCAGCCACCAAAAGTTCTGACGAAGGTCTTGATACATATTAGTACTACCAGGATGTATCGAGTACCTCGAACTATATGCCTCACACATAATCTCTTCTTTCAACTCAGAATTATTTGGAACCCAAATTCTTCCTTCAAAATGAAGTAAACCTTCTTTATCAAGGTTATACTTAGTCTTCACGTCATCCTTCATTATCTTCCTCACACGTTCACATTCTTCAGTACTTATCTGTACTTCCTTAACCCATTCCACTATCGTTGGTCAAGTCTCTATTAAGAATAACATCTCCCCCGTTTCACTTGGTAACTTAACTTCTAATTCCATCTTTGCCATCTCTGTTATTAACTCATTCTGAGTCGTTAACATTGATAACTTTTTTCTACCCTTCCGACTTAACGCGTCGACTACTACATTCTCTTTCCCCGGATGATATAAAATATCATAATCATAATCTTTTATCAAACCTAACCACCTTCTTTGCCTCATATTCAACTCCTCTGTGAAGATATATTTCAGACTTTTATGGTCCGTGTATATCTCACATTTTTCCTCATATAAATAATGTCTCCATATTTTTAAAGTAAACACTACAGCTGCCAATTCTAGGTCATGAGTAGGATAGACCTTCTCATAATCCTTTAACTGATGTGATGCATACACAATTACCTTGTCATGCTGCATAAGCACGTAACCTAGTCCTCTATGCGAAGCATCGCTATAAACTACAAAATTTCCCGTATCATCTGGTAAAGATAATACAGGTGCCTCACTCAACCTCCTTTTTAGTTCTTGAAAACTATGCTCACACTTTTCTGTCCATACATACTTCACCGACTTCCTTGTCAGATTTGTCAGCGGAGTAGCTATTTAGAAAAGTCCTGAATGAACCTTATATAGTATCCTGTTAACCCTAGAAAAGTCCTAACCTCGGTTGGCATTTTGGGTTGCTCCCACTCATTTACTGCTTCCACCATCGCTGGATCTACAGATATGCCATCTTTGTCTATAAAATGTCCTAGAAACTGCACTCGTTCAAGCCAAAATTCACACTTAGTGAATTTCGTATATAACTTCTCCCTCCGTAGTGTTTCCAACACTATTCTTAGATGTTCAGCATGATCTTCTGGGGTCTTAGAATAGACTAGAATATCATCAATGAACACTACAACGAACTTGTCCAAATATTATTTGAACACTCTGTTCATCATATCCATAAATGCGGTTGGCGCATTCGTTAACCCAAACGACATAACCAAAAACTCGTAATGCCCATAACGAGTTCTGAACGCCATTTTAGGTACATCCTCCTTCCTCACTTTCAGTTGATGATACCCCGTTCGCTAATCTATCTTAGAAAAATACTTTGCCCTTTTCAACTGATCAAATAAATCATCGATCCTGGGCAACGGGTATTTATTCTTAATCGTTAACTTGTTCAACTCTCGATAGTCGATACAAAGTCGTAACGATCCGTCTTTTTTTTTTTTTTTTTAAACAATCTTTGGTGCTCCCCACGGAGACACACTCCTTTAAATGTACTTCCTATCTAACAGCCTCACATGTCGAACCATTAACTTCTTCATCTCAATGGCGCCATCCTATATGGTGCCTTTGAAAACTAATCTGCACTGCATCTTTACAACAAATAAATCACGAATTCTACATCCCTATATGGCGGAATACCGGGTAACTCCTCCAGAAACACATCCGCGAATTCTTGAACTATTGCTATCTGTTCCAGTGATGGTCCCACTCTTTGGGTATCCACCACATGACACAGATAACCCTTACACCCCTTCTTCAACATCTTCCTAGCTTGTGTCATGGTTAGACAACAAGAACGTCCCGGTGATTTATTACCATAAAACACCACCTCAGTTTTCTTAGAAAGCCTTAGGTTTACACTCTTTCTATAACAGTCTATTATTGCTCTGTGGTTAATTAACCAATCCATACCGAGAATCACATCGAATTCCCTTAACTTTATTGTTAAAAGATCTACCGATAATCTATTACCCCTGATATCTACGAAACAATTCCTATGAATGTGTTCAGTGAGCAATTGTTTGCTCATTCTTGCAATTGACACTGCATTCTAAAGTTGAAAGAGTTGATGAGCCATCTACTAGCAAAGGAAAGGGCAAGATGTCCAAGTGTTGATGAATTATTAGAATTTATTTAAATGCATTATGTTATAAGACTTGTTTTCTTTTATGATGTATTTAACAAACTTATGTAATAATTTAAGGTTAGATTATCTGGGATTGTTATGAGATGATGTAACCCTTTAATGGGAAAGATTATTGTTTAAATTAATTAATGTTTTTATCCTTTTTTATGGGGTAGTTAGATGTAATTATTTTGATAGTGAGCTCCAAATCCTATGGGAATGAAGTACCCAGATTTGGGGGTGTCACAGGTTGGTATCAAAGCTTTAGGTTATGAACCTTAGGTGGGGGAAAACCTTAGGAAGTAACCTTTAAGGAGTCAGAAAACATAGTGGTGTCTAACTCTTATCGGGTTTTAAGGAATGGATTAAGGCATCCATTGAAACAAAACAATAAAAGACATTATGTGCTATGTGGTAATAACTTATGTGCTCGCGAGTATCGATAATGTTAAGTAAAACTTAAAATATTTTGTTGTCAGGATGTCTAATAAAGGAGAATCCAGTCCAGTTAGGGAGGTGATACCTCGGATGTGACACCCCCAAATCCAGGTACTTTATTTCCACCGAATTTGGTGCTCACTTATCAAAACTATTATATCTAACTACCCATAATCAAAGGATAAAGACATAATTTAAATAACTTAAACAATAATCTCTCCAATTAAAGGGTTACATCATAGTCTCAAAACAAATCCCAGGTAATCCAACCTTAAAATTATTACATCAGTTTGCGGAATATATTATAAAGTAAAACAAGACTTAAGACTTCAATTACTTAAATAAACTTTAAACAACTCTTCATCACTTAGACATCTTGTCCTTTCCCTTGCTAGTAGATGGATCATCACCTCTTTCAACTTTAGCTGCATTGTTTAATTGCAAGAGTGAGCAAACAATTGCTCACTGACATAAAGAGAGTATAATAACAACATGAGAGTGAACAACGAATACTGAATGATAAAGAACTTGTTCTACGAATCAAAATAGAAAACAAGTTTGAACTTTAACTATCTGAGGGTCTTATGACCACGAACTATGTCCACTGTATTTAGGTATTATTACCTTAACCTCAACAGTCGTTAGACTGGACGGACTCTTCTTAACATACTTAGGGGGATCAGCCCTTTGTACCATGTATTGTGCACACACATCTAAACATTACACGTATAAAATCCCCTATGTTAGGGTTGTTCGTCTCAGTTTGAATTTAGAATTTCCGCACTAAAGATAGTTTAGTTTGGAACTAGCTTATCAGTGTTTCTAGAATTTTAGAACACTTATTCAATTCCATAAATAAAGAATTAATACAAGAATGTATAATTGAACAAGGCTATTAAAGTCAAAGATCAAATATCGACAATATATAACTGAATAAGCATGATATATATGCAAAGTATTGTATTCAAGGAATTAAAACAATCTCCTTTGAATCAATGTGTTAGAACAATATATGTTTTGAATACTAATAACAAGAAATGAGAATGTGAAACTCATTCGATGTAACGAATTAGGTTGCATAAGCTTATTCAATCATTTATCAGAATAGAATCAATAGTCTTGCTCAGTGACAAATATAAGATTTAGAAACTTGCACATTTATGAAAGTAGAGTTAGAGAACTTGTATAACCATAACAAACTAACTCAATGAAAGTATGGAGTTAGAAGACTTTCCTTGTTTGTGAGCTACATAAATGAAATAATCTCCAATTACCCTACACATATCATCGAAATCGCAACAACAATTAATTGTATGAATATTAGCTTTAGGGTTTAAACCATCATTTAGGTCATAACCCTAACCTATCACCTAACCATTTAGGTTAACATACTTAACGCTTCTGAAATTACACATTGATCAACATAACTTAGTCGTTCAACTCTATCTTTCGAAAACATCTCATTTGGTTTCATTTTATAACTTATTTAAATAATTATTTCAAATCTTTGTAATTTGCATTTCAACATATTAACATTTGTTATTATAGTTTATAACATGTTTTAACATCATTAACATACTCACTAAACTAACACAAGTCCGAAATGAGCTGACACTGCAAAACAAGCAGACCTCACTTCACTGTCTCAATTCGTAGTATAAGGCAATTGCCCACACATGAGACTTGGGCACCTCACAAGTTGTGCCATTTTACCTTGGGACCAGTAATTTATTGTTGAGTGCATGACATATTGCAGACTTCGAAGTGAGCAATGAGCCGTTTTTAGCCCAACTAACACGAATTTCACCCACCAAACAGTAAAATTAACATCTACAATTGGTACAGACTATTACAAACATGATTGCTGACATTTACAATCTATTAACACAATTTATCATCAACTAACACTAGTTTAATTTCTCAAAATTCCATATTTTCCCATAAAACTCCATTTTTGAACTTCTTTCACAGAAATCATCACTGACATCTCAAAACTTGGCCAAAACACTTAATTCAAATTACGTTATGCTCGTTTCTTAATAGACTAGCATAATCAAGACTCAATTTACAGAATAACATACAAATTGGCCACTAGAATTGGTACTATTCACAAGCCATATGGAAAATATACACTGTCATATTTTTCTTCCATTTAAAACTATAATTAGCATACGAATTCTTTCTTACATATAAACTCAAACACAACCAACACATATAATCGACAAAATTGATTTCACAGAGAACAAAATATTATGTCGTAACTCATATATGTATATAAATATATATATAATAATAAGGTTTAGAAAATACCTTCACTTAGCTTGGTAATCCACTTGGTTACACACTAAAATTGCTTAGATCTCCTCTCAATCTCTCAAGTTCTCTGTTAAACTCTACTCAGTTTTCTCTCAACTCTCAGACTTAGCCAAGGAAAGAAATAAGACGCGTACAAAATTATACTAACTCCCACGTTCCACTTACGTTAAAAAAACAAAAAGACTCAAATCGGTTGAATAAGCCAAAGGCCACAAGGCCTTGTTTGACTAGCCATCTATTTCCCAACTAATTTATTTTAATAACATTTATATTATATAGTTTTATGTCACACTTTTAATTGATTAATTTAAATAACTTAGTTTAGCTAATTTAAATAACTCATAATAATAATAAAATTCTTATTATCATTATACCTTATAATTAATAAATAATTATATATATCTAATTTAATGAATAAATTAGAAACATCACCTTATTTATTTTACTTGTTTCCATTAAATTAAACAATTTAATTAATTTAATTATTTTCTTTAAATATTAAACAATTGATTTAATTTAATTACTTCCTTAAATTAATTCCAACAAATAAAATTATCATTACTCGATTCAATTAACATTAATCAATTTAGCTACTAAATTAATTCATGGCAATTCATCAAATATTTATTTTTCTCAATAAATAAATTATTTTAAATATTTATTTAATTCCATAAATATTTAAATTAAATTACAAATTTCTCGTCGTTACATTCTTCTCTCTCCTTAAAAGGATTCATCCCCCGTAATCACAACTCGAAAAATTCATTCATTACATTCTTCCTTCTTAACAATTACATCCCCGAATTGCTATACAAAATCAAGAAAACAATTGAGGATAATTCTTCATCATAACATTTTTAAGTTCCCACGTAGCTTCCTCAGCATTGTGGTTCCTCCAGATTACCTTAACAGAAGGTATCACCTCATTCCTCAGTACTTGCTCTTTTATGTCAACAATTTGAACAGGGACTTCTTCATATGTTAAGTATTTTTCAAACTATAAGGGCTCATATTCTATAACATGCCTATAATTAGACTTATATGGTCTCAATACTGAGATGTGCAAACATTATGGATATGCATTAACTCTGGAGGTAAGGCTACCTCGTACGCCACTTCGCCAACCCGTCGAAGCACTTCGAAAGGTCCTATAAATCTAGGGCTCAATTTCCCTTTCTTGCCAAATCGAATTTTCCCCTTCCAGGGAGATACTTTCAAGAAAACATAACTACCAACATCGAATTCCCGATTTTGTCGGTGCTAATCGGCATATTTCTTCTGTCTATCTTGTGCAGCTATCAATCTTGCTCGAATCACCTTGATGATTGTGACGGTTTGTTGCACCAACTCTGGACCCAATAGCTGACGTTCTCCAACCTCATCTTAGCATAACGGAGTTCTGCACTTTCTGCCGTATAACGCTTCGTAAGGCGGCATGCCAATACTCGCGTGATAACTATTATTATATGAACATTCAACCAATGGTAAATGGTTATCCCAATTTCCCTTGAAATCCATAATACATGCTCTGAGCATATCTTCTAGTGTTTGAATGGTTCTCTCACTTTGTCCGTCGGTTTGAGGATAGTATGCTGTGTTTATTCTCAGCTGTGTTCCCAAACATTCTTGTAGTCGTTTCCAGAAATTAGATGTGAAACGTGGATCTCTGTTTGACACAATGGACACAGGTACACCGTGTCTTGACACAATTTCCTTTACGTACAATTTTGATTACCGATCTAGGGTAAATCGAAACTTAATCGGCAAAAAGTGAGCCGACTTCGTCAATCGATCAACAATTACCCAAACGGCGTCATATCCTTGCTGAGTCGTTGGAAGTCCTACCACAAAATCCATTGTGATATGCTCCCATTTCCATTCTGGTATCTCTAACTGTTGTAATAATCCGCTTGGCCTTTGATGTTCAGCTTTAACTTTCTAACACGTTAAGCATTTTGCCACACACTCAGCCACATCCCTCTTCATATTTGGCCACCAAAAATGATGTCTAAGATCTTGGTACATTTTCGTACTTCCAGGGTGAATCGAATATCTTGAGTTATGAGCTTCACTTAGGATTTCTTCTTTAATTTTCGGTACTTGTAGTACCCAAATTCTCCCTTCGAACCGAAGTAACCCTTCCGAATCGATTTTAAATTTGTTTTCCTCACCTTTAGCTATTTTTTTTATCTTGTCGCAGTCTTCATCCTGAAGTTGTACATTCTTCACTTTATCTACCAGCGTTGAATCATTTCCTATCTGGAACAACTTTTCATCGAATTCTGTCGGATATTTAATTTCCAACTCCATCTTAGCCATTTCCGACACTAGTTTCTCCTGGGCTGTCAACAACATTAACTTCTCTCGTCCCTTCCTACTTAAGGCATCAGCAACAACATTCGCCTTTCCGGGCTGATAGAAGATCTCGCAATCATAATCTTTGATTAGTTCCAACCATCTTCTTTGTTGCATGTTTAAGTCTTTTTGTGTAAAGATATACTTCAGACTTTTATGGTTAGGATATATCTCACACCTCTCTCCGTAAAGATAATATCTCCAAATCTTCAAGGCAAACACTACCGCAGCCAACTCTAAGTTATGAGTCGGATACCCCTTTTTGTAATCTTTTAATTGACATGATGCATACGCGATAACTTTGCCGTTCTGCATAAGCACATAACCTAGTCCTTTATGCGATGCGTCACTATACACCACAAAATTTCCTGTATCATCAGACAATGACAACACAGGTGTTGAACTCAATCTCTTCTTCAATTCATGAAAACTTTCCTCACACTTCTCCGTCCAAACAAACTTAACCGCCTTCCTGGTTAAATTCGTCAATGGGGTCGCGATTTTGGAAAAATCTTGAATAAAACGCCTATAGTAACCTGCCAACCCTAAGAAACTCCTTATTTACGATTTGTCTTGGTGATCCCGATTTACTACAGCTTCAACTTTTGATGGATCCACAAAAATTCCGTCTTTATCAATAACATGCCCAAGAAACTGTACACGTTCCATCCAAAACTCACATTTTGAAAATTTTGCGTACAACTTCTCCTTTCTCAATGTCTCCAACGTCACTTTTAAGTGTTCAACATTTTCTTCCTTGGTCTTAGCATACAACAAGATATCGTCAATAAACACTACCACAAAGTTATCTAAAAATGGTTTAAACACCCTGTTCATCAAATCTATGAACGCTGCATATGCATTGGTTAAACCAAATGATATAACCAGAAACTTGTAATGACCATACCGAGTTCTGAATGCCGTCTTCGGTACGTCTTCTGGCCTCACCTTCAACTGATGATAACCACTCCTTAAGTCTATCTTTGAAAAATATCTCGCACCCTTCAGTTGATCAAACAGGTCGTCGATTCTTTCTTAACGCGGATACTTATTTTTAATTGTAACCTTATTCAATTCTCGATAGTCAATGCAGAGCCGCATCGATCCATCCTTCTTCTTCACAAATAACACTGGCGCTCCCCATGGCGATACGCTCGGCTGGATATTCTTCTTGTTGAGAAATTCTTGAAGTTGCACCATCAACTCTTTCATTTCTACCGGGGTCATTCTGTATGGTGCTTTAGATATCGGGCCTGTTCCTGGTACTAAATCAATCACGAACTCAATTTGTCGATCTGGCGGAAGACCCGACAAATTGTCTGGAAATACGACTGCAAAATCTCTTATGATCGGTATCTCTTCTAAATTCGCACTTTTCTTTTGTGTATCAACTATGTAGGCTAAGTATCCTACACATCCTTGTCTTAACAACTTCTTAGCTTGCATCACCGTCAAATAACTTGCTTGTCGAGGTGATTTGCTGCCATATAACACAACCTTTGACAGAGTCAGAAGGTTAACACATTTTCTTTGGCAATCAATCACTGCTCCGTGATTGAATAACCAATCCATTCCCAGTATAACATCAAACTCCCCCAGTCTAATTGGTTTCAAGTTTACCCTCATCTCTTGACCCTTTATAACCACTTTATAATTCTTATATACAAATCTAACAGGAATCACTTCCTTATTCGCAATCTCTATACTTAAGGGAAATTCTAATTCTTCCCGGGAAATTCTAAGTTACGAGCAAATTCATCTAAATAAATGAACAAGTAGCACTTTTTAATCAAATAGTACATAAGCATTAATACCATTAATCGGAATGATACCTGACACAACATCTTTAGACTGAATAGCATCCTGCACGGTCATATTGAAAGTTCTTGCAAGAGGGTTAAACTTGACTAAAATGGGTCCAAAGATAGTCAATGCACCACCACCATTGTTGTTTCCTTTTCCACCACTTGCACTTCCTGCTGGCTTTTTAGGACCATGTGATCTTTTGAACCGCAGGTAAAACATGTTCCTTTCTTCGGACTAAAACAATTCCGTGCAATGTGTCCCTCCTGACCACAGTTGAAACACACTCGTTTTCCCTTCAAACATACCCCAATATGATTCTTTCCACACGTTGCACAAGCTTCAAACTTTCTCTTCTGCTGACTTGCTGTCCCCCTGTAGTTGAATTCTCGTTCCATTTCCTCTTCTAATGGTTAATTCTAACATTACTTCCACTAGCCTTATTCTCGTTATCATTCTTCCTCTTCTTCTGATCTTGGTTATACTTGGTCAAGGCATCGCTTCCACCTTCCGCGATAATTGCCTTTTCTAGTACAGCCGCAAATGTATTTAACTGGAACATTGAAACCTTGCTATACAGCCAGGGTTTCAATCCTTGTTCGAACCTTCTCGCCTTATGCTCATCCGTATTGACTTGATAAGTGGCAAACCTTGCCAACTCGTTAAATGTCGCAGCATATTCTGGCACCATCATAGTTCCTTGCTTTAGCTCAAGAAATTGCACTTTCAACCGATTCCGAGAACTCGCTGGAAAGTACATTTCAAAGAACATCTCCTTAAATCTACCCCACGCTATCACTCCTTGTCCTCCACGAACTTTATTTGCTTGCCACCAGTAGCTAGCTTCGGACTTAAGCATAAACGTCTCGAACGCAGTCTTCTGATCTTCGCTAACTCTAGCAGTGAGACCCCGAATTTTATGAAATAAAAGTATTCAATTTTTCTATTTTGGTAAATAGTTAAATTGATAAAAGTTTAAAGTTAAGGGTAATATGTGATTTTTTTTTTTGCAAAGTAAGCAAGTTGATATAAAATATTCGTTGTATCGGGGAATATTCGATTAGTCGGGGAATTTCTTTTTTTTGGGGAATATCCGTTACGACGGTACAATCATTGGTGGACCCCACAACGGAATTATTGTCGGATTGAGAAAATGACAAAAATATTTTTATAAAAATAACGACGGAAGTTTTACCGTTAACTGTTGAAACACCAAAAGTAAAAGTATGCAGAATACTGGCGTGGTTGCATAGTAGCACACGATATTGATTATTGATGCTTACATGATAAGTCACTTAGTTTTGTTTTATTGGTATTATTAATGTAATAAAACAGAAAAGCTTTTTATATAAAACAGAATACTTTTATAAAGTTATTCGTTTTATTAGGCTAATAGTAAAATATAAACAGAATACATTCATAAAGTTATCTATTTTATTAGACAATAATTAGAATATATTATATTTTATTATGCATAGTGTTTGCATAGTAAAATCTTTTATAAAGTTATTCGTTTTATTAGATTATAAGTAGAATATATTATATTTTATTTAAAAGATTTTGCTTTAAATATGGACCGCCGATTAAAGTAAATCAATACGAACCGCTCATGAGTTAATTACTATCTAAAGACATTTTTCTATAAATAGAAGCTCATTCCTTCATTATTTCTTACTTAATTCAATCAAACTATAGAGAGAAAGAAGAAAAGTGTTCTACTACTTCACTACTTCTATATCCAAATTACTCTTCTTTCTAAGGTAGGGATATTATTTGTTGTACTGCATCACGGGATATTATTTGTTGTACTCGTAAGGGTATTATTTCTTTTGTATTCATGAAGAGAACTTCATTATTCCATTATTTATTATTCTCACTGGAATAACCAAATATCTACGCGACTACCCTATACCGGTGACATTCTTCTAATATTCCGTCTTTATTATTAATCTGTTGGAATAACCTGTCTATGCGAAGTATCGCATGCCTGGTGAAATCTTCTGTTATTTCATTATTTATTATTTTGTCGGAATATCCTCATGCGTATGCGTTTCTGTGGGACTGGTTCCATTATTTATTATTCTCGCCGAATATATTATCTGAAAGCGTTCTGCACGGGACGGTTCCATTATTTATTATTCTGTTGGAATAACTTGTTTGTGCTTGATTCTACTGCATTCTGAGTGAATTCTTCCATTATTTCATTATTTATTATTACATTGGAATATCCACGTACATGCGTTACGCATGACGACCAGTTCCATTCTTTATTATTACTGTTGAAATAAACTGTCTATGTGGATTACCGCATGCATTGTAAATGATCCTTCGTATTCATACGAATAGTATTTTCATTTAAAAAGGGGTTTCTGCCAGGGGCAGTTTCGTAATTTTTTTTACCCTAAAAAATTCTGAAAAATTTTGAAATGATAATTTGATGAGTTTTCTAGATTGTGTCCAAAAAATGACGATTTTTGGATGTATAGATTAAGATTTATGGATTTTATGGGAAAAAACTATTTTAAAAGTAAACCCTTATAACTCTTGGTGGTTAACTCTAAAATTGGTGAAATTTTTATTGGGAGTACATGTATATAACAGGAGTATACCCTGTAAATTTCAGAATTTTTGGACAAAAGTACAATTTATGATAAATGTTTAATTATTCGGCAGTTTTAGCCATATGAAAAATAGTAAATGAATTTTAGAAATTCTGAGAAAAATATATGTTCAAGATAGGACTATATTCTGCTAAATCCCAGAAAAGAAATATTTTTGGGACTGATTTGGTATTTTTCATAAAAATGAACTTGTTATGAGTAAATGAATTAAATATGTTATGTGAAGTAATAAAATTAGAAAATAGGATTTTATGGCTTGAGAATCCTATATAGGGTATATGCAGATTTTGATGAGGATTTGATCATTGATTTATAAATCTTATGAGTATGACATTTTTTGAATGATTAAATGCATTATTTGATAAAGTGTAAACAATTGAAATAAATTGTTTATAAGTTTAAGAAATGATTAAAATATTGTTATAATATTGATGATATTAGATTATGAGATTATTAAGTGATTGATAACATTTGGTTATTATTGAACGCGGGATAAGTTGTATTATAAATGTTTAATATTTATCCTTTATCTCATTTGATTGATTCTTATATCATTGTTATCATCCTCATGCTTATATTGTGTTGAAAGTCATCTTTGGCCGTAGTGCATAGATGGACTTGATATGATTATGACCAGGGATTATTCGGTATAATTATGATCGTAATGTTACAAATGATGTGGAAAAAGTCCTCATTGGCCCGTAGTGCATTGATGGACAGTTTTTGGTATGATTATAGCTATGGATTCTCTTCGGCCAAGGGTGCAAAGATGAATTGTTTTATGGCATGATCAGGACCGTTGATGAAAACACGATTATCTTTGGCCCGTAGTGCATGGATAATTCATGGTCATAATACTAATGAATATCCTTGGCCTGTAGTGCAGGGATGATTTGATGATGTGGATTAATTATTGAGTTGAGTCTCATCGATGAAATATTAATTCATGGATGTGATAATAATGAATATCTTTGGCCGTAGTGCATGGATAATTCATGGATGTGATATTAACGAATATCCTTGGCCGTAGTGCATGGATAATTCGATGATGTGGATTATTTATTAAGCTGAGTCTCAGCGATAAAATATTGGTTATACACTTTTAATTGTAGAAGATAGTAGATATCATGCTCTACTTGACTCTTCTAAAATACAGTTGTATGTCTTTGGCTTGTAGTGCAAAGATGAATTGTTAATGAATATCTTTGGCCGTAGTGCAAAGATGAATTTATTCGTATGATTATGAACAAGAATTGTGATTTGGTATAACCATGATTTTTGATGTTTCAGGTGAAGATAGGTGATGAAAATTATCTTCGTCCTGGGTGCGAAGAGGAATTTAGAATCACAAATTATGGTTATGAGTTATTCATATGATTGTGGGCGATGAATTGTTGATTGATGTTACTGAGGATAAAACATTATTGGTGGACTTTTAACATGGAGAAGATAATAGACCTGATGGTCTATTTGACTCTTCTAATGGATTGCTCGTTCCGCTGCAACTATGGTTGAAAACTTTTATCATCTACAATATGTTCTAAATCTCTGATTTATTAATGATGAAGGCTATTGATAGTGTAAATTAGCTTAAGTCATGATATTCTTTACTGGGCTAGTTGTGCTCACCCTTTCTGCTTCACAATTCCTTTCGGGTAATAAGAGTGTTGCCGGGTCGAGTGGGGATAAAAGGGGAATAGAACGGTGGTCTCTAGCTGTGGAGGTTCTCCCTAAATAGTATAGAAAAGTGTGTTGTATTATATACATCATTTAATAGTTATATTTGGTGAATCAAATAGGGTGAGGCGAACCCAACTTTGGAAGGGTGTTTTGCCACTATCATACAAGATGTCTAATGACATACAACCTCGTGTTCTCATAAGACATGGTTGTGCACATCCACTTGCTGATTATATCTACGAGCACTACCTATATGATCTTAGAGTTTATTTGAAATATAATATTCACTTGGAGACAGTGGAGATAGTTATATGTCAAGAGAAGACTCACCATTGGAAATAAGATGATAGTAATCTTCTCATTTTTCTTTGGGGTCTATTGGGTCAACCAAGGATAATTCTGTGGACATATGATATCTATTATAACCTAGACGCATGGCCTCCCATGTACGAAGGTTTCCTTGAGCACTTCCCAAAGATTTTAATTTCTAAAACAGTTTTTTACTATACTTTTATGTAAAGTACCATTGTAAGGTTGTGGTCGAGGCGCCATAAGAGTTACATATATATGTATTAAAACTCACAGTTAACTGTGGTCGTATTCTATACGACAGTTCAACAGTTGTATAAATGGAGTTGTATTTGAATTTTGTACCATGTATCTGACGACTCATAATGGGTGATGTATACCTAATTTTGGGGCGCCACAATTGGTATCGAGCTTAGGATATGGTCATTTGGTGGAGATAAGAGTCTAGAACTAGGAGGGAGAGACGAAATTATATACTTCGCTTGGTGTGTGACTTACCTAAGTCAAATTGTTTACTTGATAAGTTGACAAATTGTGATATGTCAATTAACCTTTGTTTTGAAGATATATTCTAGAATGATATCCGAAATACAGGAGATGCGCAATGGAAAAAAATCATGATACAGAGGATATAATCGGGAAGGTACAATCCGAAAAGAAAGCAAAGTATTCTCATCTCTTCGAATATCAGGTACGTACGTAAATTTTGAGGGCGACATTTCATAAGGAGGGGTGATTGTGAGACCCCGAATTTTATGAAATAAAAGTATTCAATTTTTTTATTTTGGTAAATAGTTAAATTGATAAAAGTTTAAAGTTAAGGGTAATATGTGAATTTTTTTTTTGCAAAGTAAGCAAGTTGATATAAAATATTCGCGTTGTGTTCGAAATATTCGATTAGTGGGAATATTCTTTTTGTTGGGGAATATCCATCACGACCAGTACAATCATTGGTGGATCCCACAATGTAATTATTGTCGAATTGAGAAAAAGACAAAAATATTTTTATAAAAATAACGGCGGAAGTTTTACCGTTAATCGCTGAAACACCCGTGTTAAAAAGTACGATGTCTACGCGTGGTTGCATAGTAGCACACGGTATTGATTATTAATGCTTACGTGATAAGTCATTCAGTTTTGTTTTATTGGTATTATTAATGTAATAAAATAGAAAAGTTTTTTTATATAAAACAGAATACTTTTATAAAGTTATTCGCTTTATTAGGCTAATAGTAAAATCTTTTTATATAAAATAGAATGCTTTTATAAAGTTATCTATTTTATTAGACAATAATTAGAATATATTATATTTTATTATGCATAGTGTTTGCATAGTGCCTGCATAGTGTTTGCATAGTAAAATCTTTTATAAAGTTATTCGTTTTATTAGATTATAAATAGAATATATTATATTTTATTTAAAAGATTTTGCTTTAAATATGGACCGTCAGATTAAAATAAATCAATCTGGACCGTTAATGAGTTAGTTACTATGCAGTCCATTTTTCTATAAATAGAAGCTCATTCCTTCATTATTTCTTACGAATTCACTGAAACTATAGAGAGAAAGAAGAAAAGTGTTCTACTACTTCACTACTTCTATATCCAGTACTCTTCTTTCTAAGGTAGGGGATATTATTTGTTGTACTCGTAAGGGATATTATTTGTTGTACTCGTAAGGGGTATTATTTCTTTTGTATTCATGAAGAGAACTTCTGTTATTCCATTATTTATTATTCTGCTGGAATAACCAGTATACGCGGACTACCCTATACCTGGTGACATTCTTCTAATATTCCGTCTTTATTATTAATCTGTTGGAATAACTTGTCTATCCGAAGTATCGCATGCTTGGTGAATTCTTCTGTTATTTCATTTTTTATTATTTTGTCGGAATATCCTGTCTGTGCATTTACGCCAGACCTGGTTCCATTATTTATTATTCTGTTGGAATATATTGTCTCGAAGCGTTCTGTGGGACCAGGTTCCATTATTTATTATTCATTGGAATAACTCATGCATGCGATGGCCTATCGCATTCTCGGTGAATTCTTCATTATTTCATTATTTATTATTCATTGGAATATCCCACATGCATGCGTTTACGCACGACCTGGTTCCATTCTTTATTATTCTGTTGAAATAACCTGTCTATGTGGATTACCGCATGCATTGTAAATGATCCTTCGTATTCATACAAATAGTATTTTCATTAAAAAAGGGATTTCTGGCAGGGGCGGTTTCGTAATTTTTTTTACCCTAAAAAATTTTAAAAAATTTTAAAATGTTAATTTGATGAGTTTTCTAGATTGTGTCCAAAAAATGGCGATTTTTGGATGTATAGATTAAGAGTTATGGATTTTATGGGAAAAGACTATTTTAAAAGTAAACCCTTATAACTCTTGGTGGTTAACTCCAATATTGGTGAAATTTTTATTGGGAGTACATGTATATAACAGGAGTATACCCTGTAAATTTCAGAATTTTTGGACAAAAGTACAATTTATGATAAATGTCTAAATATTCGACAGTTTTAGCCATATGAAAAATAGTAAATGAATTTTAGAAATTCTGAGAAAAATATATGTTCAAGATAGGACTATATTCTGCTAAATCCCAGAATAGAAATATTTTTGGGACTGATTTGGTATTTTTCATAAAAATGAACTTGTTATGAGTAAATGAATTAAATATGTTATGTGAAGTAATAAAATTAGAAAATAGGATTTTATGGCTTGAGAATCCTATATAGGGTATATGCAGATTTTGATGAGGGATTTGATCATTGATTATGAAATTTTATGAGTATGGCATTTTTGAATGATTAAATGGATTATTTGATAAAGTGTAAACAATTGAAATAAATTATTTATAAGTTTAAGAAATGATTAAAATATTGTTATAATATTGATGATATTAGATTATGAGATTATTAAGTGATTGATAACATTTGGTTATTATTGAATCATTTGGATAAATTGTATTATAAATGTTTAATATTTATCATTTATCTCCTTTGATTGATTCTTATATCATTGTCATCATCCTCATGCTTATATTGTGTTGAAAGTCATCTTTGGTAGTAGTGCATAGATGGACTTGGTATGATTATGACCGTGGATTATTCGGTATAATCATGACCGTAATAATGTTACAAATGATGTGAAAAAGTCCTAATTGGCCCGTAGTGCATTGATGGGCGCTTTTTGGTATGATTATGACTATGGATTACAGAAGACCCCAAATAATTAATAAATGAAATTTAATTTCCTCTAATTATTTTTTTTTTTTTGAAATAGTAAGGGTTGATGTGATTAATGTGGATAGTTATGGGTAAAATACGCAAATATTTCAAAATAAGCAAGTGGTTATAAAATATTCATTGTTGTGGGGAATATTCGTTTGGTCGTGGAATATTAAATCTTTGGAGAATATTCGTATTTATGCGGCAAGTAGCGACCATGTGTGGGCCCATAACTAAAAGCGATTGGATGAAGAAAAACGACAAATATAAGTTGTTTAAAAATAACGCACAGTAGTGGTTATTCAAGTTATCTTGTTAAAATACTAAATTGGTTAAAACACAAGAAGACACTGCGGTATTGCACCAATTATTGATTCTTACGTAAGAAGACACTACTCAATAATGGTTACGATAATTATTGCTCAAGATTTTTTTATTTTATTGATTCAATAATTGTTGCGTTGATATTTTATATTCTTTGTTGTTTCAATAATTGTCATTACACAAAGATTTTCATTATCGAAGCAATAATTCATATTATCTCAATAATATTACTAGATAATATTATTTGCAATGTCTAGAAAGTTACATCAAGGAGAGGTTTGGTCACCTAATTGCGCGCCCAATGAAGGAGAAATTTCTTATTGAAAGCCCCTCTTTCTCAGGAACTGCTGATTGTCAATACTGTGATGCTGTAATATTATTTGTGATTATTGATTCATATGATGAGAAAAATATTGATTTTATGTAGATATAGATGGAGAAAATTTTTAATGTGACAATTGTTGAAAAATTGAAATTTTATCTTTTTCTGATAAAATAATTCATTTAAATATATTATTATATTTTAATAATATAATAATGGTGATATTTGGGATATATGAGTATACGAGGATGAAGAGTATTTTTGTTGCAATAAATGTTTAAAACATGTTAAACATGTCGGTGGACCCCATTTCTTGACTGAATTTTGATTATAGCCTGTAAAATCGCCCGTTTATGTATTTCGGTCAATTTCAGTTTGGAATTTGGAAAAACTTTCTTCTGCAAAGTTGTAGAGAATTGAATTTCCTATAAAAACTCGCGAGATTCAAATTTTCTGACAAAAGAGCTATTTATCATGAATTATTGAAGTTTTAGAGTTCCGAAATAATTGATTTTTGGAGTTTAAAATGTTTTTTTGTAAGAAAAAAGTTTTTTTGTTGCAATTGAGTGGCGTACATGTGTTAGAAATGATCTGAATCAGTTGGTAAAAGTGGGCTTGACAATTATATATATATATTATTAATTTATTAAATTTTCTGCTTTGGTGTTCTAAGCATTTTCCTATAAATAGAGAGCTTAGGTTAGAATTGAAAATTACACCAGAAACTGAAGTTTTCTCTCTCTATATTATCGAGCGTATTCTTGTGAGTATTTTGAGTATACTTTGAGTATTGCTATACGGTGCAAGTTCAAGTCATAGCCTATATCCGGTGTTTCAGCTAGAAGTATAAATCTTTCGAGGTAAGGGATATTATTTCTTTCGTAATGATATTATTTCTTCAATATCATTATGCTGAAATATTGATCTGAAGTTTTTGGAACTTTTAGTGTCGGGGTTACTATTCACGTATACGGCACTATTCACGATATCTGATTATTCACGAATCACGACTATTCATAAAAAATTAAAAAAATTTCTTTTTGTCCAAAATATCTATTCTGGATACTAGCTTTGATTGTATCCATGTTTTGATTATTCTTGAATTTTACACCACTATGATTATTTTTGAGGTATTTTTGGAAGTGGATAAAACAAAGTACGAATCCTTAATCCTTGTCATTTTGTTTCACTGGATTCGTTTCTTTAAAAATATTTTTCATCATCCTCAGTCTTAAATGATGATATTATGAAATATCTTTGGCCTGTAGTGCAAAGATTAATGATTTCTGATGAATATCTTTGGCCCGTAGTGCAAAGATAAACAGGTGTTTAGATGAACATGACCAATTGATGAATATCTTTGGCCTGTAGTGCAAAGATGAATATTTGATTCCAGATATGTATTGATTGATGTTACAGGGATAAAAGATAGACGATGAACTTTAAAATTCATACATAGAAGATAGTAGTTTGCATTCTCTACTTAACTCTTATAAGGAATTATATTTCCACTGCGAATATTGATTTAAAACTTGTTGTCTATTGTATTCTATTAGATTTTTCCCTGTTGAAGACTAACGATAATTTTGTTGTATATTATCTTAGTCATAATATTCTTTACTGGGCTAGTCGAGCTCACCCTTTTTCTTTTTGTTCCATTTTTCTTCTCAGGAGGCGAGAATGTAAGCGAGTACTGCAGCTCTGGGTAATGTAAAATGATGGTTATAGAGAGAGTTGTTTAGTAGTCCTCACCATTTTTATAAAATAATGTATCAATAAATGTGATGAGGATTTATTTGGGTATAGATATTGTCTAGAAGATAATATTTGTATTCAAACTCACAGTTTTACTGTTGTAATAATAAAGTTGTAGTTGTTTCTGTACCATGTATTGACAACTCAGAATGGGTGATGCATACCTATTTTGGGGGCGTCACAGATTCTCTTCGGCCAAGGGTGCAAAGATGAAATTTTTTATGGCATTATCAGGACCGTTGATGAAAACACGATTATCTTTGGCCCGTAGTGCATGGATAATTCGTGGTCGTGATACTAACGAATATCCTTGGCTTGTAGTGCAGGGATGATTCGATGATGTGGATTAATTATTGAGCTGAGTCTCAGCGATAAAATATTAATTCATGGATGTGATAATAATGAATATCTTTTGTAAGACCCCGAATTTTATGAAATAAAAGTATTCAATTTTTCTTATAATTACTATTCAGTAAATGGTTAAATTGATAAAAGTTAAGTTAAGGGTGATATATGAAATTTTTTTCAAAATACACAAGTGGTTATAAAATATTCATTGTTGTCGGGGAATATTCGTTTGGTCGTGGAATATTCTTTCCGCGTTTTAGAATATTAAATGCGGCCATTTGCCAAGCACCATTTGTGGGCCCCATAATGTAATAACTGCATGTCGGATGAAGAAAACGATAAAATTAAGTTTTTATAAATAATGGCGTAATCGTTCTCAATTAACACTTGTTGGAATACCCGTTGGTAAAATAAAAGTAATACGGCGTTGTTGCACAAAGAAGCTTTACCAGATTACAGATTTTTGAATTATTGATTCTTACGTAAGAAGGCACAATAGTTACTTTTCAATATTTTCTTTTATTGATTCAATAATTGCTGCGTTGATATTTTATATTATTGTTGTTTCAATAAGTATCACTGCACAATATTTCTCATTATCAGATCAATAATTCGTATTATTTGAATAATATTATTAGATAGCATTATTGGCAATGTCTAGAAAGTTCTGTCAAGGAGAGGTTTGGTCACCTAATTGCGCGCCAGTAAGGAGAAATTCTTATTGAAAAGCCCCTCTTTCCGAGGAACTACCGTTGTCATAATTGTGATTCTCGTAATATTATTTGTGAATAATTAATTATTGATTTATATGATAATGAAATATTTATTTGATGTGGATATAGATGATGGATTTATTTATGTGGTTATAAATGAAGGAATTAATGTTGAGGTATTTTATCAGTATTTTGTTGGATTGAAGGTATTAAAAGATCAAATCGGTGTTCTTAAAGCTCTATTGCGTGAGTTATAATTTTGATCTGACCGTTGGATCGTTGTGATTTTTGGATATGTTATACATATATAAGTTGAGTATATATCCAAATTTTGAACCGTTGAAAATTAACGTATGATTTGTTATGAATTTTAAAAGGTGTTGTAACGGTATTTAAAATCATCCGTTTGTGGATTTTGGTCAATTTCTGTTTGGAATTTGGAAAAACTTCCTTCTGTAAAGTTGTAGATAATGGAATTTTCTATGGAAAGTCGCGAGTTTCGAATTTTTTGATAACTGAACTATTTTCTATGAATTGTTGAAGTTTCGGAGAATAAAATAATTTTTATTATATTTATGGGTGGGACCCACTTTGGTTGGTGTTAATAACATGTGGGCTGCTATTCCAAGTTGGCTGGGCTGCTGGTGGCTGGTAGGTGGCGTAGGAGAAATGAAATAATAATAATATATTTTATTAATTTAGTCTCCTTTGGCGTTCTAGCATTTTCCTATAAATAGAAGCTTAAGTTAGAATTGAAAATCACACCAGAAACATAAGTTTTCTCTCTCTATATTATCAAGCATATTTTTGTGAGTATTTAGATACTTTGAGAGTTGCTATTCGGAGCAAAGTTTCCTCCGACTTTTCATCCGATATTCCGGTCAGAAATACCGCTCTTTTGAGGTAAGGGATTTTAAGGGTTATTATGTTTTTCAGTTCGTACTTCTTCTGTCCTTCAGAAAATTTTGAAAAAATTTGAAATGATATTTTGATGAGTTTTATTGATTGTGTCCAAAAATGGTAATTTTTGGATGTATAGATTAAGAGTTATGAATTTTATGGGAAAAGACTATTTTAAAAGTAACCGCTTATAACTCCTTGTGGTTAACTTCAAAATTGATGAAATTTTTATTGGGAGTACATCTATATAATATCAGTGTACTCTGTGAATTTTGGAATTTTTGGATAAAAGTACAATTTGTGATAAATGTCTAAATATTCGGCGGTTTTGGCCATATGAAAAATAGTAAATGAATTTTAAAAATTCTAAGAAAAATATATGATCAATATGGGACTATATTCTGCTAAATCCCAGAAAGGAAATATTTTTGGAACTGATTTGGTATTTTTCATGAAAATGGACTAGTTATGAATAAATGAGTTAAATATGTTATGTGAAGGAAAAAAAATTGGAAAATATGATTTTATGGCTTGAGAATCATATATGTGGTATATGCAGATTTTTGATGAGGGTTTTGGTTATTGGTGATGAAATCTTATAAGTTTGGCATTTTATGATGATTAAATGCATTATTTAGTAAAGTGTAAACAATTAAAATAAATTGTTTATAAGTTTAAGAAATGTTATTCTTTCAATATCATTATACCGAAATATTGGTATGGATTTTATTGTGGAATTTCTACCTTTTTCATGTCGGGGTTACTATTCACGAGTTACTATTCATGAGTTACTATTCACGGATACTATTCACGATAAAATTGGTTTCTTTTTCTGACCAAATTATAGTTGATTTATGAATATTACTCTTGAGATTAAAACTATATGTTGACCATATTATTTTTATTATCATATATAACATTTTTATAACCCTAATGATGATATTTCTCTTTGACTTGAGTGTAAAGATGGGTAGATTTTTGGTATGATCATAACTATGGGTTCTCTTTGGCCAGTAGTGCAAAGTTGAATTGTTGACTGGTATGATCATGACCATTGAATTTATAATTGAATATCTTTAGCTTAAGTGCAAAGGTGAAATGATCAACATGGTTATAATTATTGTTTATATAAATTCTCGAAATGATTATATATTTCTTTGAGATAATAATATATTTGGCCTCAGAAGTGCAAATATGAACTATTGATGAATATATTTGGCTCAGTAGTGCAAATATGAACCTGTTGAGGAATATCTTTGGCCCAGTAGTGAAAAGATGAATTGTTGAAGAATATCTTTGGCCCAGTAGTGCAAAAGATGACATGTTGTTGAATATCTTTGGCCTGTAGTGCAAAGATGAACATGTGTTGAGATGAACATGACCAACTGGTGATACAAATGAATATCTTTGGCCGTAGTGCAAAGATTGAATTATTAGTATGATTATGAATGAAATGTGATTTGGTGTAACCATGATCTTTGATGTTTCGTAAAGATAGGTGATGAAAATTATCTTCGTCACCGGATGAGAAGAGGAATTTAGAACTACAATTATGATTATGAGTTATTCATATGATTGTGGACCGTAATTGTTGATTGATGTTACGTGGATAAAACATTGTTGGTGGATTTTTAACATGGAGAAGATAATAGACTTTATAGTCTATTTGACTCTTCTAATGGATTGCTTTCGTTTACGTGCAACTATGGTTGAAATTTTTATCATCTACCATATGTTCTAAATCTCTGATTTATTATTGATGAAGGCTATTGATAATTTAATTATCTTTAGTCATGATATTCTTTACTGAGCTAGTTGTGCTCACCCTTTTGCTTTAAAAAATTCCTTTCGTAAATAAGAGTGTAAATTTGGAATCGGCCGGGGAATAGCAGGGGAATAGAACGGTGGTTTCTAGCTGTGGAGTTCTCCCTAAACAGTATAGACAAGTGTGTTATATACATCTTTTAGTAGTTATATTTGGTGAATCATATAGGGAGAGGTGAACCCATCGTTGGAAGGGTGTTTTTCCACTTTCATACAAGATGTCTAATGACATACAACCTCGTGTCATCATAAGACAGGGTTGTGCTCATCCACTTGCTGAGTATATTTACGAGCACTACCTATATAATCTTGGTGTTTGTTTGAAGTATAATTCTCAATTTGAGACAGTAGAGATAATGATAAATCAAGAGAAGACTCACCATTGGGAAGAATATGATAGTAATCTTCTCGTTTTTCTTTGGGGTATATTGGGTCAACCAAGGATAATTCTGTGGCCATATGATATCTATCATAACCTAGAAGCATGGACTCCCATGTACGAAGGTTTCCTTGAGCACTTCCCAAAGATTTTAGTTTCTAAAACAATTTTTGACTATACCTTTATGTAAGGTGTCACCGTGTGAGGTCTTGTCCACTATTTGGGATATGTGTCACATTTGGTATATATTTATATCCAAACTCACAGTATATGTGTTATTGTATTTTGCACAACAATTGTTGTAATAAAGTTGTAGTTATTTTCTGTACCATGTATTTGGCGACTCAGAATGGGTTGGATGGAATGGACCTATTTTGGGGGCGTCACATCTTTGGCTGTAGTGCATGGATAATTCATGGATGTGATACTAACGAATATCCTTGGCCGTAGTGCATGGATAATTCGATGATGTGGATTATTTATTGTCGAGTCTCGTGATAAAATATTGGTTATACACTTTTAATTTGTAGAAGATAGTAGATATCATGCTCTACTTGACTCTTCTAAAATACAGTTGTATGTTTTTGGCTTGTAGTGCAAAGATGAATTGTTAATGAATATCTTTGGCCGTAGTGCAAAGATGAATTTATTCGTATGATTATGAACAAGAATTGTGATTTGGTATAACCATGATTTTTGATGTTTCAGGTAAAGATAGGTAATGAAAATTATCTTCGTCCTGGGTGCGAAGAGGAATTTAGAATCACAAATTATGGTTATAAGTTATTCATATGATTGTGGACAGGAATTGTTGATTGATGTTACAGGGATAAAACATTATTGGTGGACTTTTAACATGGAGAAGATAATAGACCTGATGGTCTATTTGACTCTTCTAATGGATTGCTCGTTCCGCTGCAACTATGGTTGAAAACTTTTATCATCTACCATATGTTCTAAATCTCTGATTTATTAATGATGAAGGCTATTGATAGTGTAAATTAGCTTAAGTCATGATATTCTTTACTGGGCTAGTTGTGCTTACCCTTTCTGCTTCACAATTCCTTTCGGGTAATAAGAGTTTTGCCGGGTCGAGTGGGGATAACAGGGGAATAGAACGGTGGTCTCTAGCTGTGAAGGTTCTCCCTAAATAGTATAGAAAAGTGTGTTATATTCTATACATCATTTAGTAGTTATATTTGGTGAATCAAATAGGGTGAGGCAAACCAAACTTTGAAAGGGTGTTTTGCCACTATCATACAAGATGTCTAATGACATACAACCTCGTGTTCTCATAAGACATGGCTGTGCACATCCACTTTCTGATTATACCTACGAGCACTACCTATATGATCTTGGAGTTTATTTGAAATATAATATTCACTTGGAGACAGTGGAGATAGTTATATGTCAAGAGAAGACTCACCATTGGAAAGAAGATGATAGTAATCTTCTCATTTTTCTTTGGGGTCTATTGGGTCAACCAAGGATAATTCTGTGGACATATGATATCTATTATAACCTAGACGCATGGCCTCCCATGTACGAAGGTTTCCTTGAGCACTTCCCAAAGATTTTAATTTCTAAAACAATTTTTGACTATACTTTTATGTAAAGTACCATTGTAAGGTTGTGGTCGAGGCACCATGAGAGTTACATACATTTGTATTAAAACTCACAGTTAATTGTGGTCGTATTCTATACTACAGTTCAACAGTTGTATAAATGAAGTTGTATTTGAATTTTGTACCATGTATCTGACGATTCATAATGGGTGATGTATACCTAATTTTGGGGGCGTCACACTAGCAACATCAAACACCTTCTCCATTTCCATGATCCAGGTTTGGGCTTCCACTGGATTCATAGACCCTTGAAACTCTGGCGGTCTGACCGCTTTGAATTCCTTGAAAGTCGTAACTTGAGCTTGCGGTTGATTTGCAAGTCTTGCTGTCAACAAAGCTACCAATTCTTTGAACCGGATTCACGTTGGTCTCATTGTTATTGTTAGTAGACCCCTCAGGAGGTACTTGCTGACGTGGTTGTGTTCTTCTAGGAGGCATTTTCTGTTAAAATATACGCTTATTAGTTCATTACTCAAATTCTTGGGTATTCAAGGTTTAACTTAAACATTCTAAAATCGAAGCTTTAACACATTACATTTTAAATAAACTCTAATATTTTATTCATTCATAATGTTTTAAACATACTAAAGATAGCATATCTGCTATAAACACCCACTTTCCTAAACTAAACCAGTTTCAGGATTACATACTCATACTATCCCTTTATTAATCTCAAAATAAGGGATTCACAATCTATTTACTCGCATAATTAACCACATATTATTATCACTCTTATTTTCTATCTATTCATATTAAGACGTCGTATGGCCACTCGATGCTCTTCCTCCATGATACGATACGCAGTCCTACGATCCATCACAAACCACGACGAGTCTTAAAATTGAGGTGGGTAATAATGGACTCGATCCTGGGCCCTATCAATCGCCGAATTAAAAGCATAATCCATCTCCTTCATCTTGGCTTTCTTCACTTGGACCTTAGCCTCAGAACGATCTGCACGTTGAGTCGCCTTCATACAAGCATCCTCTGCTCTTGCACGCTTAGTTGATTCCTCTTTGAAGCCATCTTTCATCTTCTCCATGTCAGTCTTCATCTTCTCGTTCACTGCTAACAGGTCTTTATGCTGACCCTTGGTATGAACTAGCTCCCATCCCGTGTTTCCAAGTTTTGAGTCAAGTTCCTGAATCTCTACCTCCTTCTGTTCCAATGCAACGTGATGCATCTCTACCATCTCCTTCAACTCCTCAATATTATCCTGTAACTCTATGTTACGGTCATACAGAGCATCATACATCTCAGCCGATACAGAGTTTGGTGGAAACTCCTCATCATCATCCTCCTCAGGACTATCCTCCTCGGGATCGGTCACAGGCTCATCCTCTTGGATCAACTATTCTCGCACTACGTGAATATCCCGGGGTTCATCATCTCTAGGTACCTGAGGTATCACCTCTCTAGCTAGACTGGACCCTCCTTCGTTAGACATCCTGTCAACAAAATATTTTAAGTTTTACTTAACATTATCGATACTCGCGAAAGTTGTAAACACATAGCACATAATGTCTTTTATTGTTTAGTTTCAATGGATGCCTTAATCCATTCCTTAAAACCCGATAAGAGTTAATCACCTCTATGTTTTCTGACTTCTTAAAGGCTACTTCCTAAGTTTTTCCCCACCTAAGGTTCATAACCTAAGGCTTTGATACCAACCTGTGACACCCCCAAATCCAGGTACTTCATTTCCACCGAATTTGGTGCTCACTTATCAAAACTATTATATCTAATTACCCATAATCAAAGGATAAAGACATAATTTAAATAACTTAAACAATAATCTCTCCTATTAAAGGGTTACATCATAGTCTCAAAACAAATCCCAGGTAATCCAACCTTAAAATTATTACATCAGTTTACGGAATACATTATAAAGTAAAACATGACTTAAGACTTCAATTACTTAAATAAACTTTAAACAACTCTTCATCACTTAGACATCTTGCCCTTTCCCTTGCTAGTAGATGGATCATCACCTCTTTCAACTTTAGCTGCATTGTTTAATTGCAAGAGTGAACAAACAATTGCTCACTGACATAAAGAGAGTATAATAACAACATGAGAGTGAACAACGAATACTGAATGATAAAGAACTTGTTCTACGAATCAAAATAGAAAACAAGTTTGAAGATATACCTTGGTTATATTTCATCTCTTCAACAAGTTTAGTAATGAGCATAACGGCCCTCTTGTTCCGATGGAGAGAAGAACCTATGATTAGCTTTTCGGCTTTAATTATCTGAGGGTCTTATGATCACAAACTATGTCCACGGTGTTTAGGTATTATTACCTTAACCTCAATAGTCGTTAGACTGTATGGACTCTTCTTAACGTACTCAGGGGGATCAGCCCTTTGTACCATGTATTGTGCACACACATCTAAACGTTACACGTAAAAAATCCCCTATGTTAGGGTTGTTCGTCTCAGTTTGAATTTAGAATTTCCGCACTAAAGAAAGTTTAGTTTGGAACTAGCTTATCAGTGTTTCTAGAATTTTAGAACACTTATTCAATTCCATAAATAAAAATTTAATACAAGAATGTATAACTGAACAAGGCTATTAAAGTCAAAGATCAAATATCGACAATATATAACTGAATAAGCATGATATATATGCAAAGTATTGTATTCAAGGAATTAAAACAATCTCCTTTGAATCAATGTGTTAGAACAATATATGTTTTGAATACTAATAACAAGAAATGAGAATGTGAAACTCATTCGATGTAACGAATTAGGTTACATGAGCTTAGTCAATCATTTATCAGAATAGAATCAATAGTCTTGCTCAATGACAAATATAAGATTTAGAAACTTGCACATTTATGAAAGTAGAGTTAGAGAACTTGTGTAACCATAACAAACTAACTCAATGAAAGTATGGAGTTAGAAGACTTGCCTTGTTTGTGAGCTACACAAATGAAATAATCTCCAATTACCCTACACATATCATCAAAATCGCAACAACAATTAATTGTATGAATATTAACTTAAGGGTTTAAAGCATCATTTAGGTTATAACCCTAACCTATCACTTAACCATTTAGGTTAACATACTTAACGCTTCTGAAATTACATATTGATCAACATAACTTAGTCGTTCAACTCTATCTTTCGAAAACATCTCATTTGGTTTCATTTTATAACTTATTTAAATAATTATTTCAAATCTTTGTACTTTGCATTTCAACATATTAACATCTGTTATTATAGTTTATAACATGTTTTAACATCATTAACATACTCACTAAACTAACACAAGTCCGAACAAGCCCCGACATAAACAAACAAGCGAGACCTCATTTGTCTCGGGGCTTAGGGTATGTGCGGCAATGCGCCACACATAGACTTGGACAGGCAACCCAAGGCGAATCGCATCGCTTTTTACCTTGGGACCAAATAAGCAATTGCTACTGATGCATGAACATGCACGCAGACTCGTAAGTGAACAAGAGTCGCTTTTTAGCCCAACTAACACGAATTTCACCCACCAAACAAAGAAAATTAACATCTACAATTGGTACAGACTATTACAAATATGATTGCTGACATTTACAATCTATTAACACAATTTATCATCAACTAACACTAGTTTAATTTCTCAAAATTCCATATTTTCACATAAAACTCTATTTTTGAACTTCTTTCACAGAAATCATCACTGACATCTCAAAACTTGGCCAAAACACTTAATTCCAATTACATTATGCTCGTTTCTTAATAGACTAGCATAATCAAGACTAAATTTACAGAATAACATACAAATTGGCCACTAGAATTGGTACTACTCACAAGCCATATGGAAAATATACACTGTCATATTTTTTTTCCTTTTAAAACTGTAATTAGTATACGAATTCTTTTTTACATATAAACTCAAACACAACCAACACATATAATCATCACAATTCAATTGTCTAGCAACAATTCGACAAAATCAATTTCACAGAGAACAAAAAATTATGCCGTAACTCATATATGTATATAAATATACATATATATATATATAATAATAATAAGGTTTAGAAAATACCTTCACTTAGCTTGGTAATCCACTTGGTTACACACTGAAATTGCTTAGATCTCCTCTCAATCTCTCAAGTTCTCTGTTAAACTCTACTCAGTTTTCTCTCAACTCTCAGACTTAGCCAAGGAAAGAAATAAGACGCGTACAAAATTATACTAATTCCCACGTTCCCTTACGTTAGAAAAACAAAAAGACTCGTCAGTTGAATAAGCCAAAGGCCACAAGGCCTTGTTTGGCTAGCCATCTATTTCCCAACTAATTTATTTTAATAACATTTATATTATATAGTTTTATGTCACACTTTTAATTGATTAATTTAAATAACTTAGTGTAGCTAATTTAAATAACTCATAATAATAATAAAATTCTTATTATCATTAGACCTTATAATTAATAAATAATTATATATATCTAATTTAATGAATAAATTAGAAACATCACCTTATTTATTTTACTTGTTTCCATTAAATTAAACAATTCATTTAATTTAATTATTTTTTAAATATTAAACAATTGATTTAATTTAATTACTTCCTTAAATTAAGTCCAATAAATAAAATTATCATTACTCGATTCAATTAACATTAATCAATTTAGCTACTAAATTAATTCATGGCAATTCATCAAATATTTATTTCTCTCAATAAATAAATTATTTTAAATATTTATTTAATTCCATAAATATTTAAATTAAATTATAAATTTCTCGATCGTTACATCAGATACCTAGAGATGATGAACTCCGGGATATTCATGTAGTGCAGGAACAGTTGATCCAGGAGGATGAGCCTGTGACCAATCCTAAGGAGAATAGTTCTGAGGAGATAGAGGAGGATGATGAGGAAGAGGATCCTGTGGAGTTTCCACCAAACTCCATATCAGCTGAGATGTATGATGCTTTATACGACCGTAACATAGAGTTACAGGATAATGTAGAGGATGTAACGCCCTAGAATTTCGGATTTTGAATGAATTAAATTTTTATTTGATTATGTGGATTAAATGAATTTAATTGATTAATTATGTGAGTAAGATGTTTAAAGGTCGTTCTATGACCTAGAATATGTGGATGTGGTTAGTATTCTGGCTATGTGCTAGGATTAGGTGTTTTGAATTATCAAGACGAAAATGGATGTTTTCCGAGAATTTTCCCGTAAAAACACTATTCATCCGATTTCGTTCTGAGCTTAGGTTCGAAATTATGAGAAACGCGTAATGATAGAATATGAAGATATAATGGAATATCTGATAATAGTTTCGTTATGGCAAACGAAGTTTTCGCTTGCGGACGTAAAACATAAGGGTTAGTGAAAGAGATTTCTGAAAGGGAAATGTAATGCGTATAAACATTTAGGTTATTATAACGTATGAGAGACGAGTATTATACTCGTTTGAATACGAGTATGGTAGAAAGAATAGTACGATGTATGATACGAATATCGTATGAGTATTTGACGAAGGGAATACGTGAGTTATACACGTAGAATATGATTAGTTCTAATGGATTATGGGTTAAAGATTTGGTAGAATTCAATTGGACTTGGATTAATAGCAAGCCCAATGAATTAAGTAAACAAGCCCAAGTCAAGGTCCAATTTTAAATTAAGTCAAGCCCAATCCAAGAAACCTAATCGCGGGTCGAATCGGCGGGTCACAAGATGGGTAAAACCCATGGGATGACCCATAAAGGAGGTGGGCCGGCCACTTGGCCACCAAGTAAAGTGATTACTTGGTGGCTAAGTTCAAGAGGAGGTGGAATAGTGAAGAGGTGGCCTCTTGATCATTTTGCCCTCCATTTGGATGTCTTATAAATACAAAGCTTAGGTTGGCTATTTAGTGTTTTACAAAGGTTGTCCAACCTATATTGAGAGAGGGAAAGAGCTAGAAACTTATAATCAATCTACTTCCAAGAAAACCATTAGATGTTTATCAAAAACGCGAAGAACGACAAAGGTAATATCTCGTAAACCTTAGTCTTCATCTCTTTCGATTTCTTTCTCGTAGAGAATCATGACTTGGTGGAGCGTGTTTAGTGAGGAGTAATAAGAATGTCTATTAATATTGAAAACATTGATAAGTCATGACCATATGAAAATCGTAAGTGTTTACGTCAGTTAAAAACCGTAGAAAGTCATGAATGTGAACTTAGTTATGATAGGACGATTTAAAAACCATCATAGCTAAGGTATGTGCCTATTGTTTGGTATGGGTGTAGATGATGAATCAATGGATTGTTCCATTTGATTTGGCTTATTGAACACGAGTAACGAAGTTATGGCGAATTTTGCAAAAATAGACGTTAAACGTAGAAAACGTAAAAATCTCGGATTAAAGGTCAAAAGTTGTTGTGTGACTTGAAAACGTTGGTTTCCAATGTCAACACATGAGATAAGGTATTCAAGAGTTGTGGACTCGAGAATCGTCGAATTCCGACTTATAACGAAGAAAACGAGTATTGAACGCTTGAAAACGATAAACGAACGCTCAAAATGAACCAAAAAGGTGAATTCCGAGTTAACGGATTCGAAAATGTAAAAATTCTTATATGAACACCTAGAATATGTAATTTTTGAGTTGTGGACTTTCATATGAGCCATTACAGACGTAAAACGAATAAGTTATGAAGCCGGGAAGTTCGTTGGAAAAACCAACTGTCATAACTATCTGGTGCACAAGGGCGGCGCTGCAGTGCCAACCCAGTGTTAAATTGTCACGCGGCGACGCCAGGTATGGCCGAGAGAAACCAGAAATATATGGAGACTCAGCATTGCAAATACGGAATTAGTGCATGGACTCAGCCATGTACATATTGCCAGTCCTGAAAAACCCATAGAGAGTGACGCCACAATGCCACTATACAAAGAAGATGCCGCTACAAGTAAGCAAACGAGGTAAAAAGGTTGACTAAGTTAGGTTTTGTTTCTAAATTAAATGGAAACCAATAGTAAGACATGAATGTACTTAAAGTACATGATAAGGCTGACCTTAAATCACTTATAAGTGATAACGTTAGATGATTTAGTATGGTTTAATAAGAATTAAACGGAGAACATAAATGTATAAGCAAGTAAACCATGAATGATGATTCAACGTTGGTAGTTCACCAATGATGATCGAATGTCGGTTAATAATGTAAGAATGTTAACGAGCCGTAATGAAGCATAGTAAGTCGAATTGACTTTATTAACAAAATAAATTCAAGTAAGACATAGAAGAGAAAGAAGTTGGTTAAGACAATAAAGTTAGTTGTTTGTAAACTAATTATAGTGTGCTATGTGAATATATCATGTAGATCCTGTAAAGACTGAGAATTGATTGAATATTATATTCAAAGACGCTTGAAGGCAAGTCTTTCTTAACGCTTGTCTAACCTTCGTGTTAGCCAAGTTTTCTATGATTCATGTTATAAGATGCATAAGTGATTTTAAAGAAAGAGTCGATGCCTATTTTAACTCGGCTAGACAAGTCTCGAAGAATTGATTGATTTGTTTACAAGTCTTTCGATATAGAACTGTTAACGCTATCCTATGCAAAGTATTTGGTACGGATGTAAAGGTAAGTTTGTCTATGCACAAACAAAAGTATTTTCATCGATTATTCGATGGGCACACGAGGTTGCCAAATGTTAAATGTAAATACATTTAACGGAAGAGTGTTGATCAACATAGAGTACAATAGGCTGATCACCTAGAAGTGCTCATAAGTAAAGACGGATGGATGGCTTTACTGCCGGATGTCCTTTTCAAGTATGAAAACGAAAAGAGTATGTTCATGTTCTTTAGACCGGTTCAGAATTCCTAAGTTATTATATATACTTTGGAATCATTGTTATGAAATGAGAAGTACTAGTTAAATGTTTCATAGTGCTTAGTAGTTAATTGTTCAGTTATAGAAGTTAAGCATATAATTCTCAATGTGATATTCATATGATCTTTGTTAGATTTGCTGAGCTAGTATGCTCATTCTTGCTTGAACCATATGATTGCAGCTAAAGCCAAACGAACTGAGAGTTCTAAGAGAGATAAAGGCAAGGCTAAGATGGACATTTAATCGTCCTGTAATAGATTAGTGTATTTATATGTAATATACTTATGAAGAACAAAGAATGTATTCGGTTTATGAACCTGGGATAAGACTTGGTATTATTGTAATACAAAGATAGTAAATACAATCATTTTGTTGTTATCTCAATGGAATGACTGTATAAATTGTAGTATCGTGGAGCACCATCTGTCGAGTTGGAAGATACCCGGATTTTCGGGCGTCACAGAGGAACTGAAGGAGTTGGTTGAGATGCATCACGCTACGATGGAGCAGAAGGATACAGAGATTCATGAACTTGACTAAAGACTTGGAAACATAGAGTGGGACCTAGTTCATACTAAGGGTCAGCATGAGGATCTGTTGGCAGTGAACGAGAAGATGAAGACTGACATGGAGAAATTAAAAGATGACTTCAAAGAGGAATCAGCTAAGCGTGCAAGAGTAGAGGACGCTTAGATGAAGGCGACTCAATGTGCAGACCGTGTTGAGGCTAAAGTCTAAGTGAAGAAGGCCAAAATGAATGAAATGGATCATGCCTTTAATTCTGCGATTGATAGGGCCCATGATCGAGTCTTTTATTACCCGCCTCAATTTGAAGACTCGTCATGGTTCGTGATGGATCGTAGGATGACATATCGTATTATGGAGGAAGAGCGCAGAGAAGCCTCTCGACATCTTAATATGCATAGATAGAAAGAATAAGAGTGATAATAATATGTGGTTATTTATGTAAATAAATAAAATTTTAAATCCTTTATTTTGAGATGAATAAAGGGGTAGTATGAGTATGTAACCCTGAAACTTGTCTAGTTCAGAAAAGAGGATGTTTATAGCAGATATGCTATCTTTTATATGTTTTAAAACGTTATGAATGAATAAATATCAAAGTTATTGGAAATGTTATGTGTGATAGCTTTAATCTTAGAATGTTTAAAGTTAAACTTTAAAATATTCAAGGAATTGAATAAATGAACTAATAAGCGTATATTTTAACAGAAAATGCCTTATAGAAGAAGACAACCATGTCAACAACTACCTCCTGAGGGGTCTACTAACAATAACAATGAGGCCAATGCTAACCCGGTTCAGCAGTGGGTGACTTTGTTGACTGGAGCACTTGCGAATCAACCGCAAGCTCAAGTTACGACCTTCAAGGAATTTAAAGCAGTTGGACCGCCAGAGTTTCAAGGGTCTATGAATCCAGTGGAAGCCCAAACCTAGATCATGGAAATGGAGAAGGTGTTTGACGTTGCTAGAGATAACGAAGATCAGAAGACTGCGTTCGCGATGTTCACGCTGAAGTCCGAAGCTAACTACCGGTGGCAAACAAATAAGGTTCGTGGGGGACAAGGAGTGATAACGTGGGATAGATTTAAGGAGATATTTTTTGAAATGTTCTTTCCAGCGAATTCTGGGAATCAGTTAGAGGTGCAATTTCTGGAGCTAAAACAAGGAACTATGACAGTGCCAGAATAAGATGCGAAGTTTAACGAGTTGGCAAGGTTTGCCACTTACCAATTTAATACTGATGAGCGTAAGGCAAGAAGGTTCGAACAAGGATTAAAACCCTGGCTGTATAACAAGGTTTCAATGTTCTAATTAAATACATTTGCGGCTGTACTGGAAAAGGCAATTATCGCAGAAGGTGGAAGCGATGCCTTGACCAAGTACAATCAAGAACAGAAGAAGAGGAAGAATGAGAATAAAAATAAGGCTGGTGGAAGTAACGTTGGAAGTAACAATCAGAAGAGAAAGTGGAGCGAGAATTCGACCACGGGAGGACAGCAAGGAAGTTAGCAAAAGAAAAAGTTTGAAGCTTGTGCTACTTGTGGAAAGAACCATACTGGGGTATGTTTGAAGGGAAAGCGGGTGTGTTTCAACTGTGGTCAGGAGGGACACATTGCACTGAACTATTTTAGCCTAAATAAAGGAGCATGTTTTACCCGCGGTTCAAAGGATCACATGGCTCGGGATTGCCCTAAAAAGCCAGCGGGGAGTTCAAGTGGAGGAAAGGGAAACAACAACGGTGGTGGTGCATTGACTATCACTGGACCAGCACAGTCAAGCCGACCTACTGCGAGAACTTTTAATATCACCGTGCAAGATGCTGTTCAGTCTAAGGATGTGGTGTCAGGTATTATTCCGATTAATGGTATTAATGCTTATGTACTATTTGATTCGGGTGCTACTTGTTCATTTATATACGATGAATTTGCCCATAATTTAGATTTTCCTCCGGAAGAATTAGATTATCCTTTGAGCATAGAGATTGCAAATAGGGAAGTGATTCCTGTTAGATTCATATATAAGAATTGTAGAGTGGTTATTAAGGGTCAAGAGATGATGGTAGACTTGATACCAATTAGACTTGGTGAGTTTGATGTTATACTGGGAATGGATTGGTTATTCAATCACGGAGCAGTAATTGATTGCCAAAGAAAATGTGTTAACCTTATGACTCCATCAAAGGTTGTGTTTTATGGCAGTAAGTCACCTCGACAAGCAAATTGTCTGACGGTGATGCAAGCCAAGAAGTTGTTAAGATAAGGATGTGTAGGATACTTAGCCTACATAGTTGATACACAGAAGAAAGTGCGAAGTTAGAAGAGATACCGATCATAAGAGATTTTGTAGACGTATTTCCAGACAATTTACCGGGTCTTCCACCAGATCGACAAATCGAGTTCGTGATTGATTTAGTACCAGAAACGGGCCTGATATCTAAAGCACCATACAGAATGTTCCAAGTAAAGATGAAAGAGTTGATGGTGCAATTGCAAGAATTGCTCGACAAGAAGTATATCTAGCCGAGCGTATCGCCATGGGGAGCGCCGGTGTTGTTTGTTAAGAAGAAGGATGGATCGATGCGACTCTGCATTGACTATCGAGAATTGAATAAGGTCACGATTAAAAATAAGTATCCGTTACCGAGAATTGATGACCTGTTTGATCAACTGAAGGGTGTGAGGTATTTTTCAAAGATAGACTTGAGGAGTGGTTATCATCAACTGAAGGTGAGGCCAGAAGACGTACCGAAGATGACATTCAGAACTCGGTATGGTCATTATGAGTTTCTAGTTCTGTCATTTGGTTTAACCAATGCACCTGCATCATTCATGGATTTAATGAACAGGGTGTTTAAACCATTCTTAGATAAATTTGTGGTGGTGTTTATTGATAATATCCTGGTGTATTCCAAGACCAAGGAGGAACATATTGAACACTTAAGAGTGATGTTGGAGACATTGAGAAAAGAGAAGTTGTACGCAAAATTTTCAAAATGTGAGTTTTGGTTGGAATGTGTATAGTTTCTCGAACACGTTATTGATAAAGATATAATTTCGGTAGATCCATCAAAAGTTGAAGCTGTAGTAAACTGGGATCAGCCGAAGACACCGTCAGAGATAAGGAGTTTCTTAGGGTTAGAAGGTTACTATAGGCATTTTATTCAAGACTTTTCCAAGATCGCGACCCCGTTGACGAATTTAACCAGGAAGGCGGTTAAGTTTGTTTGGACGGAGAAGTGTGAGGAAAGTTTTCACGAATTGAAGAAGAGGTTGAGTACGGCACCTGTGTTGTCATTGCCTGATGATACAGGGAATTTTGTGGTGTATAGTGACGCATCGCATAAAGGACTAGGATGTGTGGTTATGCAGAACGACAGAGTTATTGCGTATGCATCACGTTAATTAAAAGATTATGAGAAGGGGTATCCTACTCATGAATTAGAGTTGGCTACGGTGGTGTTTGCCCTAAAGATTTGGAGACATTATCTTTATGGAGAGAGGTGTGAGATATATACTGACCATAAAAGTTTGAAGTATATATTTACACAAAAAGACTTGAATATGAGGTATAGAAGATGGTTGGAGCTAATCAAAGACTATGACTGCGAGATTTTCTATCATCCCGAAAAAGCGAATGTTGTTGCTGATGCCTTAAGTAGGAAGGGACGGGAGAAATTAATGATGTTGACTGCTCATGAAAAACTAGTGTCGAAAATGGCTAAGATGGAGTTGGAAATTAAATATCTGACAGAATCCGACGAAAAGTTGTTCCATATAGGAAACGGTTCAACGTTGGTGGATAAGGTGAAGAATGCACAACTTCAGGATGAAGACTGCGAAAAGATAAAATAGAAAGTATCTGAAGGGGAGGAAAGCAAATTCAAAATCGATTCGGAAGGGTTACTTTGATTCGAAGGGAGAATTTGGGTTCCGCCAGTATTGGAAATTAAGGAGGAAATTCTGAGTGAAGCTCACAACTCAAGATATTCGATTCACCCTAGGAGTACAAAAATGTATTAGGATCTTAGACATCATTTTTGGTGGCCGAATATGAAAAAGGATGTGGCTGAGTGTGTGGCGAAATGTTTAACGTGTTAGAAAGTTAATGCTGAACACCAATGGCCAAGTGGATTATTGCAACCGTTGGAGATACCGTAATAGAAATGGGAGCATATCACAATGGATTTTGTGGTAGGTCTTCCAACGACTCAACAAGGTTGTGACGCCGTTTGGGTGATTGTTGATCGATTGACGAAGTTGACACAATTTTTACCAATCAAGATTAGATTTAACCTAGATCGGTTGGCAAAACTTTACGTGAAAGAAATTGTTTCAAGACACGGTGTACCTGTGTCCATTATATCAGACAGAGATCAGCGTTTCACATCAAATTTCTGGAAATGATTACAAGAATATTTGGGAACTCGGTTGAGAATGAGCACATCATACCATCCTCAAATCGACGAACAGAGTGAGAGAACCATCCAAACACTAGAAGATATGATCAGAGCATGTATAATATATTTCAAAGGAAATTGGGACGATCATTTACCGTTGGTTGAATTTTCCTATAATAATAGTTATCACGCGAGTATTGGCATGCCGCCTTATGAAGCGTTATACGACAGAAAATGCAGAACTCCGTTATGCAGGGATGAGGTAGGTGAACGTCAACTATTGGGTCCAGAGTTGGTACAACAAATCGTGGAAATCATCAAGGTCATTCGAGCAAGATTGATAGCTGCACAGGTTAGACAGAAGAAATATGCCGATCTACACCGACAAAATCAGGAATTCGATGTTGGTAGTTATGTGTTCTTGAAAGTATCTCCCTGGAAGGGGAAAATTCAGTTTGGCAAGAAGGGGAAATTAAGCCCTAGGTTTATAGGACCTTTTGAAGTGCTTCGACGCGTTGGTGAAGTGGCATACGAGGTAGCTTTACTTCCAGAGTTGGTGCATATTCATAATATTTTCCATGTCTCGGTGTTGAGACCATATAAGCATGACTATAAACATGTTATAGAATATGAGCCTTTACAGTTTGAGAAAGATTTGTCCTATGAAGAAGTCCCTATTCAAATTATTGACAGGAAATAGCAAATACTAAGGAATAAAGTGATACCTTCTGTTAAGGTAATTTGGAGGAACCACAATGCTGAAGAAGCTACGTGGGAACTTGAAGATGTTATGATGAGAAATTATCTTCAGTTATTTGCTTAATCTTGTATAATGATCCTGGGGACAGAATCCTGTTAAGGAGGGAAGAATGTGACGAATGAATTTTTTGAGTCGTGATTCTGGGGACATAATCCTTTTAAGGAGGGAATGATGTAACGATCGAGAAATTTGTAATTTAATTTAAATATTTATTGAATTAAATAAATATTTTAAATAATTTATTTATTAAAGAAAATAATTAATTAATGAATTATGGTGCATTAATTTAGTAACTAAATTGATTAATGTTAATTAAATTGAATAATGGTAATTTTATTTGAAGGTTTTAATTTAATGAAATAATTAAATTAAATGAATTGTTTAATATTTAAGAAAATAAGTAAATTAAATGAAGTTATGTTTAAGTCTAATTTATTAATTTAAATTAGATATATAATTATTTATTATTCATAAATATGATTATAATAGAAATTATTATAATTATTATTATAAGTTATTTAAATCAACTAAACTAAAGTTATTTAAATTAACTAAAGTGTGATAAGTGAAAACTATATAATATAAGACTATTAAAATAAATGGAAATGGGGGGAATTGGTGTGTGGCCAAACAAGGCCTTGTGACCTTTGGTCTAATTTAACTGACACAGACGTATTGTATTTTTACCTGACGTACATGGGGGTGAGGGAGGCCAGTTATATTAACGTGTCTATTTTTCTAAGTCTAACTAGATAACAAAGAAATAGAGATAGAACAGAGAAAGAGTGAGAGAGGTTATGAGGAAGACTCTGTAGATTTTGCTAAGGAGTTGGAGTATCAATGTTCTTATCATCCTCTTCCCAACAATCAAAGGATTAAGGTATAATTCATTCCTAAATTTCCAAGTTTTAGTTTTTATTTAAGTTCTCTGTAATTGGTTTTGTTGGTTTGTGGTTTCAAACGTTGATTAAATGATGTGGGTTATATTGTAGAATCTGTTGTTATCATATATGGGTGTTGTTTGAGTATCAAAATATAGGGAAAATGGCTTTAGAAAGTACAAAATTTTATGTTTAATATGTATGATAATTTGTAAATTGATGTTGGATTATGTTAGTATGTTAAGAAACGAAAACGACATAGTTCGAATCATGTCAATTGGTTAAGAAACGAATTCGTGGCGATCGAATTCGCTAAAAGTGTCAAAATTGGAGAAATTGAGAAAATGGTGGTTTTAATTCTTCAAAACTGAATATATAAAATGTTTATGTAGTTGGAATGGTGAATAGAATGTTTAGTGATGTTATTACAAAGTTTTAGTTACTAGGTTTCATGAATTTCTGTGGAATTGGGATTTTTTGGCTAGAAAGCGTAGTCTGCGATTTGAGTTTACAGCAAAAGCTGCTTACGAGTGTAAATGGCACACCAGACTCTAAGCTAACCATGGTGCGGCCGCGCCAGTGGTCAGTTAGACCCAGAATTGAACTGTTAACAACATAGCTTGGAAACTGTTAACCTAAATTATTTTAATGATTGTAGAGGAACCTAAAACATGTTATAAGACATAACAACATGTTGTAATCACAACGTTGAAACTATAGGTTATGAATTAGTCAGTTGTGTAATGAACCAAATGTGATGTTTTCAAAAGTTAAAGACAAATGATAAGGTTATGCCTTAAATGGTGGGTTAAATCCCTAAAGCTAATATTAATATAACCAATTGTTATTGCGGTTTCAATGATATGTGTAGGGTAATTGGAGAAATTATTATACTTATGTAGCTTACATACAAGGCAAGTTCTCTAACTTCATTCTCTTTATAATGAATGCAAGTTCCATAATTCCGTTAGTTTGTTATTATCAAGCAAGCTTTCTTGTTCTAAATTCTCATTATGCAAATCCTATATTACAGTTGAGCAAGCCTATTGATTCTATCTTGTGTATGATTATACAAGCTTTTGTAACCGAATTCGTTACATCGAGCAAGTTTTACTTTCCTTAATATTATTCGAAGCACATATTGTTCTAATACATCGATTCAAATGAGATTGTTCTAACTCTTTTAGATATAGCACTTTGCATATATATCATGGTTATTCAATTATACATTGTTGTTATTCGGTCTTTGACTTTGATAACCTTGTTCAATTCTATATTGAGTATATTAAACCTCCAAGTAGTAAGCAAACTCTTATTGATTGAACTAGTCTATTATGAATAGTGTTCTAAAATTCTAGAACCACTGATAAGTTAGTTCCAAGCTAAATACGAAGAGAATACGAGAATGGAATGCGTAGAATGCGATTTGTCTTAATGGAATTTGTATTCATGGACTTTGTAGAATCTAATTGGACTTGGATTATGTCAAGCCCAATGATTTGTGAAATCAAGCCCAAGTTAGGCCCAATAAGAATTAGGGTTAAGGCCCAAACCAAGAAAAGAAACCGCGGATCGAACCGATGGGTAAACGGATGGGTAAGAACCATTGGGGCAACCCATTGGGTGACCCATGGGCATGTGGGCCGGCCACTTGGCCACCAAGTAAGGGTGGTGGCCAAGTTAACTTGGTGGCTAAGTTGAAGAGGAGGTGGGAATAGTAACTTTAGGGGCAAAATGACTATTTTGCCCTTAGCTTTAGTTTTCTATAAATAGAGACCTAGAATTTCATTTTCTAGGATTTTTGAAAATCCTACACTTGAGAGAGATAGAGAGAGCTCGGTTGGGAGAGGAAGAGGAAGAGCGAGCATGAATGCTCGGATCAAAAGTGATAGTGAAATAGAAAAGCTAGCGAATCGCCGGCTTTGTATAACGAAAGAGAAATAAAGAAGAACGGTAATCCGAACACTAGTTTCTTCTAAATTTTCTTTAAGTTTTTATATTCAAAAACATAACTTAATGAGGATAAGAGGTAGATTATGTTATAAAAGATTTCATATGGTTGAAATCGTAAGAAAATGAAGAAATAAGAATTAGAAATTTATTTTATAAATTTCTTAAGGAAGTATAAGATTCGTAAGGATTTTGAGCGATCTGAATGAATCTTATGATTGAGTAGGCTCAATAAGTAAGGAATGGTGTTCTATAACATCAAATTCCAAGAAAAAGTGAAATCTTAATCCAAAATATCTATTAAAAATGAAGAACGAACGAAGAACGCGAAGAACACGAAGAACGTTGTTGATGGACAAATTTAAAACCATCGTAGTATAATTGTTGTTGATGGACAAGTTTAAAATCATCGCGTATAAGTTAGTTGCTTATTTCTTGGTTAGGAACGTTAGAAACGTTCATGAAGAAGGGATTAAAACTAAGCTATAACAAAGTTATGGCGAAAATTTTGTAAAAGAAGAATGAAAATTTGAAAGTTAGTAAATGAAACCGAACGTGTAGGGTTTCATAAGAATGTAAGAGAACGTATAAAATGTGAGTCATGGACTCAAGAATGAACGAATTTCGAGTTCGGATGACTGAATTACGGACGAACGAACAAAGAACGTTAAAAACATTAAAATAAACAAAGAATGAAGATTAAGCCAATTGAATGGCATATTAATTGATTCAGAACAAAGTTCTATTCAAGGTTAATCGAAGTACGTAAGATAAGGAAGAAAATAGCTTTGGAACGACCTCGTTCTGAGTTATAACGAAGAAGTTATGAGATTTCGAAATCAACGTCTCAAGCTTGTAAAAGACTTAGAAAAATTTTCTAGGTTTCATACTCAAGGTACGCAATGAGAGTTGTGCCTTGAGGTCGACGCCAGAGCCGCTGCGTAATGAAGGTCCGAAAGCACATCGCAAGAGTTCACCGCAGCAGCCAACCATAGTATATAATTTGTGTACACCGCAAAGACTATGTCTGATACAAAAATCTTCTAGAGTGTATGCCGCCAAGGCGTATTATGAAAGTAAGGACTCGGTCAGACATGGCCAAACCAGAAGAGAGGAGAGAAGTAGGTCTCATGCATGCAGAGAGAGGAAGGAAGGACGCATACCGCAGTGGCCGGTGCGAGTATATTGCCTTAAATGAGATTTTTAGTACTCAGTTACTAGAGGATGTGCAAGAAAGAAATATGAACATAATGTTCAACTAATGTAACACTTAATCAAGTGTTTTAAACCTTTAATAAAGGTTGAACGAAAAGATTAAACGAGAATAAAAGATAAAAAATGTAGATGCGAGTTACGGAACCGATGTCCGGGGACCGTAGTCGCGATAAACGAACGTGAGGGATTGCTATGGTTGTGATTCCTTAGACGTTGGTTGACGATGTTAATGTATAACATTTTGATGTTATGACATGGCATTGAGAGATGAATGTAAAGCGTTTAGATGCTGTGAACGCAACGTTGTTGCGATGAACGATTGGTCTTAGCATACAGCGAACCGTATGGCTTTGACATTAAGAAAGAATAATGAACATGGGGTTCATGGGATGGATAACGATCGAAAGCAATTGAAACCTTGAGTAAATGTTGAGTGAGTGATTAAGAGACGAGCAACGTGAACGTTGAATACGTAAACGATCTTCGTAAATTGTATTCGCGTTTGACGAACGTGCTAAGTATACCCTGGTTGTATAACTTAGACGTTGATGAATGTAGTAAGTAAGATACAAATGGTATCAAGAAAGCTGTATCGAATGGTAATGAGATTAATGAAAGCCGAATGTGAATCGGATAAGAATGAATCCTGAGGTATGGCAATTACTCGCCAGAAAGCCAAAAGGAATAAGAAATTAACTTAACGAACATTATAATTTAATAATTCATATAAGTTAAGAGAAAGTTAGGTTGTGGTATAATCGTAACCTTTGATGGTTGACATATGGGAGCTGGTCTAAACAATTCCTTCAGAGAGCGAAGGTATATACGAAACTGGTAACCGATCTAACTCACTGTGATGGCAGTGTAGATGAGACGGGAACTTGTTTGTTAGTTGTTTGTGGGAAACCACTCAGAGTACCATATGGACTACTAGCAGAGAAACGATGTGTGCTGAGTACTAGAGAAGTATAAGAAGAAGATAAGAATGTAAATCATCAAAGATGATGAACGTTTTGAGTAAGACATCTCCGTATGTCATAAAGCCGTAAAGCGGTAAAGAAAGTTGGTCGCGTAAACGTAGTTGTAAGAACGTGAACCTTAAGAAGTAAAGTAAAGTAAACCAATGCGTAAGTCAAGTATATGCCTAATTGGTGTATGTGTTGTTTCCTTATATGTTATATAGGGATTTGGAATGAGTAGTTCAAATGTAAGTCGTAAATTCGCATGTATGTAAGGCAAGTTTCTAACTTCATTCATATTTTTAAATGAATGCTAGTTTCTAAAACTTCTCGGATGTTGAACTTGAGAAGTTCGCGCTATGTGCGAATGTGTGATATTTGTACAAGGTGGTGGTAGAACGATGAGGCCTTGTGCGACAATTTGATCACTTCGTGTTTTACGTGAGATGAACTGTCGTTCTATGTTTGAACTGCTCAATAAAAGAATGTTATGTTTATACATGAACTGTTATTGTTAAGTCATGTATATTGATTCTAGCCGCATGTAATGTGCAAGAAAGAGAGTAGAGAATGAAAGTATTTCAAAATGCATGTAACTAATGTTTTAAAATGATAGGAATCAAGACTATTCCTATTATTCAGGCTGCTTCATAACCTTTGTTCGGTTATTGAAGTCTGAAAAGAATGTTTAAATTCTTGAAGTTGTTTGTTCAACTGTTATGACTTGATGGGCAATTGAATGCTCACACTTGCTTTAAATGAAAAACATTTTCAGCGAACGATGTTAGAAGAACTTAAGGATCCCGTATAGATCAAGCTGACGGTATCCAGATGAAGTGTCATTCAGAATGTGAATGAGCTAGAAGATCAAGTGAAGACTTGTAATTTAGAAAGATGAGAATTAATCTATAGAATAGTTTAATGAACGATTATGTATCCTTGGTGGCGGATAAAAGTCACTCGTGCAAGATATAAAGAATAATGTAATTATCATTATTTGTAATGAGAAAAGATTATAAGGTTTTAGAACTTGGGAATTTGAGAATGTATGTCATTATATTTCAGTATATAATGATGTATGTTGGATGAATGATGTACTCGTGATGTACGGAATCCAGGTGTGAAGATAGACCAGATTTCGGGGCGTTATAGGTTGGTATCAGAGCTGATAGGTTATAAACCTTAGGTATGAGTACCTAAGACTATAATCGTAAAGAGAAGGATAAGAAGATCACCACGTGATCATAGTAAATCGTAGTAATGTGATGAGTTGTTAAACGATGAATGATTTATAGCTAATGCTATGAATGAATGGTACTACAAAGTAATCTCGAAAGAAGAACTCAAATTGAGTTGTAAGGATAGGATAGATACTGAATTAAAGAAAATTCAGTATTAAGTAAAGAGAAAGTTAGAAGTTGTAAGATTTCAATTGAGTACTCATGTGATGAGTTTGAGTTGTATGAATCTTTGTATGGACATGAGGTTTGTGCTTGGTGTAACAACCACTCGGTTTATTACAAAGGATAATCATTGAATTGGTCGTATTATCAAGATGTATATAAAGAGAAGGTGAATCTTTTCTCATGTATATACTTGATAGGTAGAAAATGATAAGATAGGTGTGGGTTCTTAAAACTCATACTTATGAAAAGTTTGTGACTCATAGTTATATGCTATGTTTCTGAGCCCTAAGCATATGGATAGTCCTTGATTTGTTCTTGGATTACATATTGCGAAGATAAGTTCTTAAACACATATGGTTGTGGAAAGTTCCTAAACACATAAAGTGTGGTAAGTTGATGAACTATACTAAGGTATAGGAATGTTTAGACTGAATGTAAGTATTTTCAGAGACTTAGCATTGAAGGTGCTAGAGAAGATTAAGTATTGTCGTAAAGTAAGACAATGAAGGAAGATGGAGAATAGGATATTCCAAGTCATCTAGCTATGCTAGATTTCAAAATTCTTGAAATCGTGCTGATGTGCGCATTTTGAAAATGAAAGAATTGGTTCAGCTTTTGGAACCAATGGATTTTAAAAGAACTATTCTTGGTATGTCTATGCTAATTATTTCAGCTAGATAGAAATTGGTTTAAAATATCAAAATGAATTTTATATCATCAGTGCATTTGATGCAAAGATGGTAAAAGGATGGAGTTATTAATGCAATTAAACCTGGTGTTGGATATGATCTTAGGATCAACAACCTACTATGGTATGATGTATAATGACGAAGTCATAAACTGACGAAGTCCTCAACGTACTGTGAAGAGTGAGGTATCATGACGTCATAAAACGTTTTGATGTATTGCAAAAGAATTTAAAGAAGTAGTCGATGTCAATTGAGTTGACTAGACGAATGTTTCAAGTTGATGTCCAATTTATTGGTATGGTCTAAGCTACTTGATTTGGCTAAGATGAATGGTATGTTATGATTAAAAGAAAATCGAGCTTTCTTTGAGGAGCTATGCCAAACCAAATTGTTTTGGTGCGGAATCTAATGAGTAAGTTTGAGGTGAACATACTCCGAAATGGGGTTATACGATGGGTTAATCACCTACGTATGGAAGATGTAGTTTACCTTCTTTGTGATTGTAAACCCATCAGGAAAAGAAAGGTTACTGACGTCATGCTTTAACCCTAGTAAGAGTTCATGGTCAATTTGACCCCTCAGCAAAAGTATGAAATGTTTTAAAGGAATCTTTATATTCCTCGTTATTCCTTTCACTTCATGATTCTTGATAAGTTATGAAGGGTAGGAAATGTTTGAAAGATACTAACTTCTTTGAAGAGAAGTTGAGAAGAAGAGTAAGTTAAAATTTTGAGGATGAAATTCTGTGAAGCAGGGGTGAATGTGATGACCCGTGTATGGATATGGTTTGAAGAAATTCCGAGGACGGATTGTCCAGAAATTAAGATTTAAAGAATTAGTTATTAATAAAATGAATTTTTATTAATACTATTATGTGCTATGTGTTTATTAATCGTTCTATAACCTAGGATGATTATAAGTCGGGAGGATTCTGGCTACGAGCTAGATTTAACGAGTAAGAATTTTCAAGACAAAAATGAAAGTTTTCGGGAACAAAATATTTTTTGGGGAAAAATACGAAATAGGCACTATTCATCCGTTTCTGCTCGGAGATTTATTTTAAAATTCCGAGAAGTTATTGATTACGTAAAATCTTGAGACGTGATGGAATATTCAATAATATTTCAGTTATGGCAAAAACGAAGTTTTCGCCCGCGGACTCAAAACCTAAGGGTTAGGGAAAGTGAGTTCCGAGAATGTAATGAGTACGTATAATAACTAGGGTTATTATGCATGAGAAATACGAGTATGATACAAGTTATTATACGAGTATAGAAAGAAGAATAGTACGACGTATAATACGAATATCGTACGAGCTAAATACGAAGAGAATACGAGAATACGAGAATGGAATGCGTAGAATGCGATTAGTCTTAATGGACTTTGTGTTCATGGACTTTGTAGAATCTAATTGGACTTGGATTATGTCAAGCCCAATGATTTGTGAAATCAAGCCCAAGTTAGGCCCAATAAGAATTAGGGTTAAGGCCCAAACCAAGAAAAGAAACCGCGATCGAACCCGATGGGTAAACGGATGGGTAAGAACCATTGGGGCAACCCATTGGGTGACCCATGGGCATGTGGGTCGGCCACTTGGCCACCAAGTAAGGGTGGTGGCCAAGTTAACTTGGTGGCTAAGTTGAAGAGGAGGTGGGAATAGTAACTTTAGGGGCGAAATGACTATTTTGCCCCTAGCTTTGGTTTGCTATAAATAGAGACCTAGAATTTTATTTTTTAGGATTTTTAAAAATCCTACACTTGAGAGAGATAGAGAGAGCTCGGTTGGGAGAGGAAGAGGAAGAGCGTGAGCATGAATGCTCGGATCAAAAGTGATCGTGAAATAGAAAAGCTAGCGAATCGCCGGCTTTGTATAACGGAAGAGAAATAAAGAAGAACGGTAATCCGAACACTAGTTTCTTCTAAATTTTCTTTAAGTTTTTATGTTCAAAAACATAACTTAATGAGGATAAGAAGTAGATTAAGTTATAAAAGATTTCATATGGTTGAAATCGTAAGAAAATGAAGAAATAAGAATTAGAAATTTATTTTATAAATTTCTTAAGGAAGTATAAGATTCGTAAGGATTTTGAGCGATCCGAATGAATTTCGTGATTGAGTAGGCTAAATAAGTAAGGAATGGTGTTCTATAACATCAAATTCCAAGAAAAAGTGAAATCTTAATCCAAAATATCGATTAAAAATGAAGAACGAACGAAGAACGCAAAGAACACGCGAAGAACACGAAGAACATTGTTGATGGACAAATTTAAAACCATCGTAGTATAATTATTGTTGATGGAAAAGTTTAAAACCATCGCGTATAAGTTAGTTGCTTATTTCTTGGTTAGGAACGTTAGAAACGTTCATGAAGAACGGATTAAAACTAAGCTATAGCGAAGTTATGGCAAAAATTTTGTAAAAGAAGAACAAAAATTTGAAAGTTAGTAAATGAACCCGAACATATAGGGTTTCATAAGAATGTAAAAGAACATATAAAACGTGAGTCGTGGACTCAAGAACGAACGAATTCCGAGTTTGGATGACCGAATTACGGATGAACGAATAAAGAACGTTAAAAACGTTAAAATGAACGAAGAATGAAGATTAAGCCAATTGAATGGCATGTTAATGGATTCAGAACAAGGTTCTATCTGAGGATAATCGAAGTACGTAAGATAAGGAAGAAAATGGCTTTGGAACGACCTCGTTCCGAGTTATAACGAAGAAGTTATGAGATTTCGAATTCAGCGTCTCAAGCTTGTAAAAGACTTAGAAAAATTTTCTAGTTTTCATACTCGGCGCCGCAGCGCGAGTTGTGCCTTGGAGGCCGATGCCGCAGCGCGTAACAGTGTCCGAGCATACTACAAGAGTTCACCGCAAAGACTGACTCGTAGTACAATTTGTGAAAGCCGCAAATACATATATACAATCTAAAATCTTACAGGTGTAAAATATGTATGACCCACTAAGTAAGGACTCGCCACCACAACTTGACCCGGGAAGAGATGAGAGAGAAGTAGGTCGCGCCGCAATGAGAGGAAGGGAAGGGCACGCAGTCACAGCTGCGTGCAGTGCGAGTAATGCCCGTAAATGAGATTTTTAGTTCTCAGTTACTGGAGGATGTGCAAGAAAGAAATATGAACATAATGTTCAACTAATGTAACACTTAATCAAGTGTTTTAAACCTTTAATAAAGGTTGAACGAAAAGATTAAACGAGAATAAAAGATAAAGAATGTAGATGCGGGTTACGGAACCGATGTCCGGGGACCGTAGTCGTGATAAACGAACGTGATGGATTGTTATGGTTGTGATTCCTTACACGTTGGTTGACGATGTTAATGTATAACATTTTGATGTTATGACATGGCATTGAGAGATGGATGTAAAGCGTTTAGACGCTGTGAACACAACGTTGTTGCGATGAACAATTGGTCTTAGCATACAGCGAACCGTATGGCTTTGACATTAAGAAAGAATAATGAACATGGGGTTCATGGGATGGATAACGATCGAAATTAATTGAAACCTTGAGTAAAGGTTGAGTGAGAGATTAAGAGACGAGCAACGTGAACGTTGAATACGTAAACAATCTTCGTAAATCGTATTCGCGTTTGACGAACGTGCTAAGTATACCCTGGTTGTATGACTTAGATGTTGATGAATGTAGTAAGTAAGATACGAATGGTATCAAGAAAGCCGTATCGAACGGTAATGAGATTAATGAAAGCTGAATGTGAATCGGATAAGAATGAATCCTGAGGTATGGCAATTACTTTCCAGAAAGCCAAAAGGAATAAGTAAGGTTTTAGAACTTGGGAATTTGAGAATGTATGTCCTTATATTTCAGTATATAATGATGTATGTTGGATGAATGATGTACTCGTGACATACGGAATCCAGATGTGAAGATAGACTGAATTTTGGGGCGTTACACTTTATATCAGTGAACAATTGTTTGCTCACTCTTGCAATTAACACTGCAGCTAAAGTTGAAAGAGTCGAAGAGCTATCTACTAGCAAAGGAAAGGGCAAGATGTCCATGTGTTGATGAATTATTAGAATTTATTTAAATGCATTATGTTATAAGGCTTGTTTTATTTTATGATGTATTCCGCAAACTTATGTAATAATTTAAGGTTAGATTACCTATGATTTTTATGAGATGATGTAACCCTTTAATGGGGAAGATTATTGTTTAAATTAATTGATGTTTTATCCTTTTTTTATGGGGTAGTTAGATGTAATTATTTTAATATTGAGCACAAAAATTATGACGCTCCCAAATCCGAGTACTTGAAACCCGTACTTGGTGCTCCACGATAACATTCATTCAACTACTTAATGTATTAATTAAACAAAATTATTATATCAAAGTTATCTACTTTCCCAGTCTCGAGAACCTTTAAGTCTTACATTACATGATAAATATTATATTATCTTACTACAACAGTCATATCAACATAATGTAATCTATTCTTTCAGCTTCCCCTTTCCTTTGTCCTTGCTGGAACCTTCAGGTCGTGCTAGCTTAGCTGAAAACATTTAAATTTAAAGCAAGAATGAGCATTTGAGTGCCCAACAAGTAATAGCAATGAATAAAGATTATCTGAAAGATTTGAAGATTTTCTTTCGACGACACTTCAACAACGAAGTAATAGTTGTGAAGTAAGCTGAAACCATACAAAACTACATATAAACTCTATTTCATTTTTTGAAACTACGCACTGACTATAAATTTAGTAACAGTTTAATAAACTATAAATTTTATCTTAATTTTCAAAAAGGTTAAACAGAACTTCATCTAAAAACCGTCATGTCTTACGGACACGGAGTGTGATCAGCCCTTTATGCCCTGTATTGATCAACACTACTTGTTTGAATGATAAATCGTTCAGCTGGTCCGCCTTTGGCGCATAAAAGTTTTTCCCTGTTCGGGATGTTCATAATTAATCTGACATTCGAAATAAAACATTTCAATTTAATAATAATAATATTCTATTATGTTCTACAATATTTTTAATTCTACGTCTAGCTGAGTTAAATAGCTTAGACAATTTTTAAATAACATATACATACCTGAAAATCAGTAGGTATGTGTTGACATGAGGTTAAATACAATCGTTATCCAAGTGAGGGCACTTGAATACATAACTATCTATCCACAAGGTATACACTGATCATACATTACTACAATACTGGTAAATGAATATAATTCTATAACTGGCATGAATATTAATATTTAAATACATGACCAATAATAGTAGGGTATATTAACTTATATAACATGAGTATAATATTCGATAACTTACTTATACAGGAATATTGCATAAGTAGAAACAAAAAGTAAGGATACTTGCCTGGTCTGCTGCTTACACAACTTAGATTTTATGTTTTATACTGAAACCTATCATTCATAAGATTATTCTTTTGATCAGAATAATTTATCATAACACATATCACTGCTATTTGCAGTCATCATATAGCTTAAACACATTGTCACATATTTATAACAGTTATTCTAACACAAATAATTACTTATCAGGTCAATCTATATAAGTCCGAAATCAACTTTGTTTCATTTTGATTATCCAATTTACTTTATCAGATAATAATCGAGTTTATATTTTCTTAAACTCTATTCTGAAACTTCAATACTTTATTAAATAATTTAAATATTTAATCATATTATTTTTCAATGTCTTATAATAATTTTTAAATAATTATTATAATTTATCATGATTTTTCAAACACTGAAATCATTTTTAAATGATTTAGATACATAATAATTCCATTATCATTAATATAAAAATATTAATGAAATACTTTACAAAATCTCTAAGTTATTAATAATAACTCAAAGTATTTTTAAAATATTTATTTTACCCTCAAATGAATTTTAAATCATTTTAAATAATCACTATTAATATTTAAATATTAATGTATTATTCATGAAAATATTAAAAGTCATTTATTATAACTTAAATTATTTTTAAATCCTTTATATCCATTTTAAATGATTCTTAAATCATTAAAACCATTTTTAACTATTTATTTAATATAAATATTAAATAAACTTATTATCATAATTATTAGATTATTAAAGAAAATTATCTTAAAATATTAAAAGTCATGATTTATAACTTAAAATATTTTTAAACCTCTTATTATCATTTAAAATAATTTTTAACCCATTTATTTAATACATTTATTAAATAAATTTAATACCAATAATATTCAAATAAATAGTAATATTAATGAAAAATATGTCAATTTATCAAAAGTTCATTTTTATAATTTAAAATATTTTTTAAAACTGATTTTGTAATTTTTAGAAATTTATTTCTATTTTAAAGCATTTTTCGGAAATTAGGAAACTAAATTAATTAAATCCGTCGCTAAAGGCTTTAGCGACGATTTCTGTCGTAATAGGTGTTCTTGAGGGCCAAGAACACTGACATTCAGTGGCTAAGGTACCTACTTTGACCGGCTTTAATTTTCAGTATACACATGTTCTGGACAATCTTAAGCACTGATCATGTAGTATTTATGTAATATTACATGAATCAAGCATTAAATCAGTCATACTAACACATAGCACAAAGATCTAGCCTTGCAAAGGTGTTATCAGAACTTTCTGGGTTTTCCAGAAACCCAGTTAGTTTCTAGGTCCATTTTGAGGCTTTAAATTTTATACGTTCTGGTTACTGTTAATGTGAGTAACACTACAAAAAAATGGGGCTTCCGCAACAACTGATTTTCGTTGCTAAAGGTGCCAAATTTTGTTGCTAAAGGGTTTTGGCAACGACTTTATTGTCGTTGCGTCTTTCGTTGCGCAATGAGCGTTGCTAATTGTTCCGCAACGAACGTGTTTTTTTCGTTGCCAAAAGTAATACATTTTGCAACAAAATTTGGCTTTCGTAGAGAGGCATCGATCCTTTAGCAACAAAATGTATTGTTGCAGAATAATTAACATTTCGTTGCTAAAAAACCCATTTCGTTGCAATCGTTGCAAAAGCCTTCTAATTGGCAACGAAATGACCTCTTTTTTTTTGCAACGACCATGCATTTTCGTTGCGATTGACACCATTTTGCAACGACATTTTTCGTTGCAAAAGAAATTATGAAAATTGTTGCCTAAGCTTGCTTTCGTTGCGAATGTAAACTTTTTAGCAAACGATTTTCGCTATAAATTAGATTATTTAGCAACGATATTATCTTCAATCAAAGAACGAAAATGTTTATTTCTGGTTATTTTTCAATAGCAACGAAAGTCGTCGATTAGCAACGACATTATATGTTGCCGTTTCTTTATATGTGCAACGAAAGTTGATATGATTTGCAACGATTAAAAATGTTGCCTTTTTATTTTAGTATTAGCAACAATATCCTCTCCGTTGTTATTATGTTAATTTTTCGTTGCCAAATATTATATTTTTAATGTCATTAGCAACGAAAATTTGTTGCTAAATGTATAAAAAATTGTTGCTATATTAAATCTTATTCAATACTTTTGTAACGAATTATGTTGTGGCGAAATCAAAATTTCACATTCTTTTTGTGTACCTAGATGGCTCAATGTCCCCATAACAAATAATGGCAAAAATAAAAAAAACTAAAATATTATTAACTTAATAAAATCATCCACTACATAATCATTTATTATCTTTACAATTTACTATCTAAAGCTACCACAATTCTTTAATCAAAGTATATGTCTAAATATATAGAATAGCTGCAACAGGAGACATAGTCTCTCTTCTTCACAAACTGAGCAAATCCAAACATACCCATCAAAAGTGTCTAGAAGAAAGGTTCAAAGATGAAGCCTCGACAAAGACAGTTAAAGCCAGCTAGACCTCGCTATTGTAAGAAGATAAGGTTGGTCGCCATCGAGTCCGGAACTGTGGCCTCGACAATAGCAAGTACAACAGATGCCAAGATGATAATCAACGTAAGTTCGAAACAGGGCGATGCCACTATCCCCGAGTAGAAAGCTCGAATAAAGGTAAAGTGCGCTTTCAATACCTTTGATCACCTATAAAATGAAAAATTAGGGCCAATGCAAGTTTTGAGAGGTATCCTAAAAATGAAATATACCGCCACGCCTTTTTCCAGCTTATAAAGTTCCCACAAGACTGTTCTCCAAGCGTAGTAGATAAGGAAAGCCAACACTACAAATTATTGATTAATACAACAAATAAGTCAAGATTCATGTGCGTACTAAAAGTTCTACAAACTATTAGATGGAAGAATAAGAAGTCGAGCAAAAAGAAGAATAATCCATGATTATATTTCGGATGTGCCTACATATGGAACAACATATTTTGACAATTTGAGGAGTACAACATGGTGTATATATATTATGGGCTCTATTCCAGCTTAAGTGCATAAGCCACTTCCTATGAAAGAAGGATTTCAAAATATTCTTTTATTAGGTTCATCATTTCCAAGTGGAATGCTTTGAAGACTAGTTAGATTTTGGATTACGCATCAAACTTAAACCACATTTCTAATAAATTTATTTACATGGTAAAATTGTCCTGAATGTTAACTTTACTTTAGAGATATCCTCCTTGTTGAAATAAAAAATAATATAGAGAATACAGATTTGGTAGCGCTTCTAAATCCAAATTTCAACAGTATCTTAACTTCACAACATTTACGAGTAAACAAATAAGTCAAAGAAACACAAATATTGCAAAGAACCAAACTAACATATCATCGTAGTCAAAATTATTCACAAATATTCTTTAAATGTATCTCTTATTCTTATTTTGGAACCAGGGGATGTACTACGATGTGACAATATTCCCCAAAGCCCATGAAATAGCCTTTGTTTACCACAATTTTCTACAAGAATTCTTCCTACAAAACTAAAATATCATCTCACCAGATCCGCAACTTTTTCCTGTGAAAGAATAATTAGATGGCACCACTTAACTATAACAATTTTGGTTGTTACCAACAATACAATCATATTTCATGTATGTATAGGAATGTGAATATTTGAATAATCTTGCTCGCTAAGCGCGGTCCACCGCCTCAGAGATTGCTCTACATTTTCCGACTTATGAAGATGGCAAAGTTTCCAAATGTTCCAGAAATCCATCACCGTAGAGGATCGGTCCAAGAAGCTCCGCAGGAGCTTCAAAGGTTCGCAACCCACCCCAAGTGTCCACCTTTTGGTGTGACTATCAATAAACATTTGGGTTCTCCTCAAGTAACAAAGCAGTGATTCAAAGAAGTCAAATAAAACATGCCCATTAGGTCATCTTCACATATCATTGCTAGTGTGTGGCCATGTTATTTAAATTGTAAAGAATCTATATGCGTAAGAAATGAAAACATTTCCACACCCGCTCTAGAGGACCCACATAAAAATAAGGAGAGCGGCTTTTATTAGAAAAATATGAGTAAATTGATGTAGTGACCAAAGGAGACAGTAAAAAGGTTGATAGTTTTCAATTTTGCCATCTTTTGGAAAGACTGAAATGAGTTCAACTGTACTGCTCGGAAATATCATCAGAGTCAAAATTATTCACAAATATTGCAGCAACCAAACTAAAATACTTCTCTCCACTCTAATTAATCGCTGAAGAACTCATAATTATCGTAGTCAAAATGTAATGAAACCAATCATATAGTGAACCAAAGACATTAAAATGTAATAAATAAATTCTTAGGCTACTCAACTCAGTAATGACAAATGCGCCGATCGTGCTATCTTAGAAGCTAATGAATCTCGACTATATAGAGCAAAAAGAATGGGCGATCAAAGGCTATGTCTCATCAAGGTAAGTAGAGAAAATTTTTGCCACAACACCGCCTACGCCAAACATTTCGAAAAAGAGAAGTGAATTAGAACTTTGAACATGACAAAATTTAATCTCACCGCAGGAGCGCATAAAATGTTGAGGGGCTTGAGGCACATTTCTCACTCGTAATCAATCAATAAAGGATAAAAACTTAGAACCGAATACTACACAAATATTGCAGCAACCAAACAGAGTGTATTCTTTTTCATCAAAGCTCATCATGTATCAATTGCAAGAGTGTATTTTCAGAGCCCCAAAGATCGGCCTGGTGTTCTATAATACCGTGAATGTATGTATGATATATTTGGTTCACCAGTGCTCCTCGCAACAAGACCAATGGATTTCAAAACTACCACACAAAAACATAAATCCTTGTTTTTTTAAAACAAACTTACCAACATCTTTGCACTCCCAAAATCACATAGCTTCAAATTGATGGGTGTGAGGATCGACTGCACCAAGCATCACTACCATCGATTCGTAAACTTTAATAAAATTTAATAATTTACTCAAATTGGCAATATATGCATATGAAGAAACAAAGTTGAGGAAAAGGAATTTCGCTTTTATTTAAACATCATGCTTCCGTAAAAATTGAGGACCGTAATTTGTAATAACATAAACCGATAACATATTTAAGTCAATAAATCAAAGTTAAGAAGTAGAATAATACCAAGTTCTATTCAGGTGCATTTGGCCCAAATGACAAAGCTACGCTTGGAGGTATAATAGAACCGCCTTGACTCCTAAATTGGGACTACCCAAATTTGCATTAGAATCCAGCATACAGAGGTTGTTCTAAGGAGCCGGTAGAATGAGATGTTTGGACACCTGAACCAGAACGACAATCTGACTAAACTAAATAATTAAGCATCATTCAAATGTTTCAACTTTGATAAGATGAAAGGCATACCTTATTTGATGCTAGTTCTGATCATCTTTCTCTTCCTCGTCCATACTTTGTTCTTCTTCACTACGATAATCTACAGGTGTATCATCCTCACTACACCCCTCGTCGAATTCATCCTCCTCAAAATCATCTTCATCGACATCATCATCTATTTCTCCATCCAATAAGATATTGTGTTCAATGTTAATTTTTTGAGTTCTTTGTCTTAAGACACTGTTATTTATTGTTTCTGAATCAACATCATCTCTATTCATTGGCCCTATATCCCGATCTTGAACAAAAATGTCAATATCGGGTGAGTCATCATCAAGGTTAACAACATTGTCAGTGGTATATTCTTCAATCTCGTCCATTTCATCCTCCGGAACATCAAATACATGTCGGTGGTTAAACCTTTGAACAATTTTCCAGTTGCATCCTAATTTCAAATCATCAACAAAAAAAACTTGTTTTGCTTGAGAAGCTAATATGTATGGGTCGTTTTTTATACCATGTGCTACTTACATTTACACTTGTAAAATGTGTATCCTTCCTAATACCCATACACCGATTAGATAAATCAAACCACTCACAAGAAAATATAAACACATTATACCCTTTTCCATACTCTATTTTGATAATATCATTTAATAAGCCAAAAAAGTCAATACTTTTCCCATCGTGTTCTCCTTCACATGTTATTCCACTATTTTGGCTTTGCCTACGATTGTCATGATCTTTGACAAGAAACCTTACTCCATTTACAATGCATCCTTTATATTTCCATACTCGTAAATTTGGACCACTTGCTAATGCAAATAGTTGATCACTAATGACATTTGATGTGGTATTCCAAAGATGATAAATCTATATGATGTAAAAATTTAAATTTATCATTGATTTTCAAATAGCAACAAACAACTTTAAAAGGAGAAGAAATATTATTTTACCTTCTTTTTAAACCACTGAGGAAATCTTTTTTCCAATTCGATGTTGTTTTGGTAAGATAGTTTCAATTCCTCCTCACATTCCCTACAAGAATAATATTAGTACAAAAAACTAGTATGAAGCAATAATTATTTGAATAATTTAATGATAAAATGTATAACTTACTCGATATAAGGTTGTACGTCTTCACAATTATTCAAGACATACCAATTAGCCATTTGAATCTCCTTAGAATCAGCATAGTCAAAAACAAAACCACCTAATGGTTTAACATTTTGAGAAAAGACAGAAAGAGCATCTTTTCTAACTTTTCCATCAGGATTACGGTCCTTTTTATTGAACTTGCTCTCACTTCGTGGTAAGTACAAGGAACAAAATGTCAAACATTCATCTCGCGACATACCCTTCAAAGAATTGATCCTTCCGGATGTGCTTTGTTCCTTACGTACTTTTTTCAGGCGTATAGATACCTTTAAAAAATTACGAAATTAAGTATGACACAACTATAAAGTTCATAGATAACCAGAAATATATAGTTACATACCTTTCAATTGGATACATCCACTAATAGCATCATGTACCAGTAAACATTGCTTCTTGTGATAGATGAACTGCCAAGTGAACACAAATATCAATGAAGGCCGGTGGATAAATCCTCTCAATCTTACATAAGATAATTATAATATCCTTCTCCATTTTTCTTAAGTCATCCACTTTTAGTGTTCTACTACATAGATTTTTAAAGAATGCACCCAACTCAGTTAATGTTGTTGCCACATCGTCATTAAGATTCCCTCGCACTCCAGCAGGGATTAATCGTTGTAAAAGAACATGGCAGTCATGCGTCTTGTATCCCGACATGCTATTATCACTTGTATTAACACATCTAGCAATATTTGATGCATATCCGTCTGGGAATTTGACAGACCGTATAAAGGACAAGAATTTGTCTCTCTCTTTTTGAAAAAGAAAAGGTTTGTTGCAGCTCTTTACATATATTAATATCCTCTAAATCTTGTCGAGCCTTGTAAGTGTCCTTATTTTTACCTTCAATCTTTAGTAATGTCCCAAGTATGTTATCACAAATATTCTTCTCGATGTGCATTACATCGAGCTTATGTCTGACCTTCAAATCTTTCCAATATGGTAGCTTAAAAAAAAATACTTTTCTTTGTCCAATTAGAGTTCGATGGAGTTGCTGTCCTCTTTCGCTTTCTTTCTCTATTCATACTTACATTTTTCGGATGCTTGCCAAAATCCCCGAAATTGATTGATTCTACATGATGTAAAATTTTTGATCCGCTTAGGATCTTAGGTGGTCTACGGAGTTCCTCCTTTCCATCAAAGTCTAAACTCTTTCTCCACCTACAAGGGCAAGATAAACCATAGGAAGTAAATTATGTGAAAAATGTGAAGATGAAATTAAAATAAGTTACGTATAAAAAATACCTACGATTAGGACCGAGAAATACACGATGCCCCCCGTAAGAGATTTTACTCCTCAACCTAGTCGAGCGTGTATCTATATTGCAAGTTGGACAAGCCATGTACCCTTTGGTACTCCATCCAGAAAGATTTTCCAGTGCAGGAAAATAGTTAATTGTCCATAAAACAGAAGCATGCATGTTGAAATTACACCTAGTATAAGAGTCATATGTTTGAATTCCTTGTTCCCATAAATCAACAAGATCATCTATTAAAGGACGTAAATAAACATCAATTTCATTACCTGGTGCTTTTGGTCCAGGAATCAAAAGTGACATTATGAAAAAGGGCTCCTTCATGCACATCCAAGGGGGCAAATTATACGAAGTGAGTATTACCGGCCACATGTTCCAAATGGATTGAATCCATCCGTGGCTAGGCCAAGACGAATGTTTCTTGGATCATTGAAAAACCATTCATACTTTCTATCAAAATCCTTCCACGATACAGAATATGTTGGATGCCTCAGTTCACCTTCTACTGAAATAAGTTTTTCCTTGTGCCACCGCATGTCTTTTGCTATTTTTTTTGACATAAAAAGTCTTTGCAACCGCGGTTTTATAGGAAAGTATCTCAAAATCTTGTGTGGGATTTTTTTTACCCTTCCCATCATTAACTTTCCATCTTGATTCCCGACATACTGGACACTCTTCTAAATCCTTATTGTCTTGCCAAAAAAGGGCACAATCATACCTTCAACAAAAATGAGACTGATTAACTATATATGAATGAGTGTTATAATTAAGGACTTTTTGGTATGTTATTTTACTTACTTGCATGCGTGTATTGGAAGGTATCCAAGGCCAATTTCACGTAGCATTGTCTTTGCCTCGTAGTATGATTTTGGCAAATTCGCACCATCAGGAAGAACATCTTTAATCAACTCAAGTAGCATGTCTATGGACTTATTTGTCCAATGGTTGAAAACCTTCAAATGCAGCAATTTATAACAAATGACAAAATGGAGTACTTTTGGCATCCCAGATATAAATATCTTTCTAACATATTAAGCATTTGTTCAAATCTGGTATGATTTCGATTTTGGAAGGTATCTTCATTCCCACCAACAGCAAAGATTCCTCGATTAATATCTTCCATTAGCGTCTCAATTTCATCCTCATCACCATCTAAATCATAGTCCATAAACTCCTCATTTTGAGATAAAATATTCTGACCATGTTCATTGGGTATACGTGGAATGGGTTCACCGTGGTAAATCCACTTATCATAAGAAGGCATTATCCCATTTATGCACAAATGTGAAGACACCTCTTCTTGGGTTTTAGTGTATAGGTTCATACACTTGATACAAGGACATCTAATGTCAACTGTTGGGCCAAATGTTGAACGTACATGCTCAATGAAGCTTTTGACCCCATTGCGATAAGTCGTTGATATACGCTCATGATGTGTCCAACTCTTATCCATGAAATTAAGTTCAACCTGAAATTTATTCATCAACTCAATTACATCAACTCAACCAGTGATTTAATCAATAACACAATACACAAAAATCAGATAAAATAAATCAAATGATAAGGAGATCATTATTTTGTTTTGGACTGTGATGGAAAATGTTGGTGTTTCTTTGTCTAAGGAGATCATGTCAGTTGGTAAGGGGAGAATTCAGAAGGGAGATAGTTTGTGGCATACAGCATTTGGACTAGGGTTCAAGTGTAACAGCGCTGTGTGAAGGCCTTAAGAACAATAAACCCATTAAAGGAGAAGAACCTGTGGATGGCTGTGATTCACAAGTTCCCAATGGATGTGCCAAAGGTATCAAATAATAAAAACTACAACAAGATTGAAAAATAAATCAAATGATAAAAAATGCATAATATTTGACAAATGTCCACATATTCAAAGACTAGAGCAATATTCAAAGACTATTACCAATATCAAATTTCTACAGTTCATATAACCAACAGATTTGATTAAGCACAAATGAATAAACAAAGTGCAGATATTAAGAAATAAATAAACTGAGATTTGATTTCTTACCGAATTGAAAGAGAATAGAAGAAAAATAACCCTAGAACCCGGATGGGATCGATTTGATTGCAAGCAAAGCTATGGATGGAGGAGAGAAGTAGGTCATGTGCCTGAATACGAAGGACATTAGTGCAAGTGAAGCTACGGATGTGATGGATGTGAGTTTTGGCTAACGTAAGGAAGGAGAAGAAACCCAAATCTATACGTGAGTTTTGGTAAGAAATGAGAAACCAAAATTAGCATCTCTTTCTTCCGTATAACACCAAACAATTGTTTGGTAAGTTAGGACTCTGTTCCAAAAACAATGTTTGATAACATTTTTAAAAAAAAATTAGAAGGAATAATATACTTAAATTATGATTATTTTAAAAACTTAAAAGATAAATTTAAATTTTAGGATATTATAAATTAATTATAACAAACTCAAATTTAACTCTTTTGTAGAATTAAAAAGTAATATAAATAAGCATTTATAGTTTGTTCATAAAAAAAATAATAATTATTATAATTTCGCTTATTGTCAATTAACAATATTTTAATTTTTAAATTATTATAAGTTAATATTCTATTTAATAAAATAAATAATTTAAATTACTTAAAAAATATTATTAAGAATAAAATTGTACATTTTATTAATTACATTACAATTTGAATTGTAGTATATTATAAATTTAATAATAAACTCAAACATTACTCTTTCTGTAAAAAATATGTTTTTTTTAATTTGTTCTCTATTCCACATAAGAGCGCCACCATCATCTTGTATTTTCTATTTCTTTATGATATGGTCAATGTATGAAATTTTAAATTTTAAAGTAGTGGAAAGATATTTACTTTATAGATTATTATAGTCCATAATCGATATTGTAAGTTACGTAAATAGTGTTATTAAAATTAAATTTAATATTCCTCCATAATTTGAAATTAAAATTTACTCACTATTCATGTGAGAGAGATTATATGAAAATATCATTTTTATGTAATTTTTATTTTTATTGTCAATAATAAGTCTAATATCACATACTGATATCATTACATATCGTTCACATACACTCATATGCATATTGACATGATCCACGCAACTTACTCTTCAGGTTGATCATGCTAATATGCATGTAAATGTATGTAAGCGGTATATGAGCGGTTGTATATGATAATAGACTTATTTTATTGTCAAATGACATGTTGAACATTTTTCTTTTTAAACAGCTTTGATAGTATTTTTTATCTTTTCCATGTGGATAATTCTCAAAGAAGGAGCTTGACCTAACTCTAAATAAATAACCAACAAAATTTGGTCCAAGTAAAAGGGTTCCGGTCGCTTAAGTAAGTGGTCTCTTGGTTTCAAGTCCTTGTGGAACATTTTGGGAGAGATCCCCATTTTAGTGCCCGACCGGGACCTCGGAGGAATAGTGTTAGTAAGTCGAAAACCTATATGTATGAAATGAAAATCACACATTCGGATATAACTAGTCAAAGTTGGAACTTTTTTTTTATATTTTTATATTCTTTAGTTTCTTTTAATTTTTGTACGTAGTTGCACAATACCTTATATTGATAGGAAATTGATTTTTTCATATTTTAAAATAATATTTTTATATGAGTATCTTTCACATAAATATAAGACCCACACGTTATGTATGTGAAAAAGATTATATAAAAATATCAATTTTTATGTAAAAATATCAATTCTCTGATCGCTTAAGTAAGTGATCTCGATTTCAAGTAGGGCTGTTCATTTCGTTCGGTTTTTTCGGTTTTCTGGTTTTCTGAACCGAACCAAACCGGTCAATTCGGTATAAAAAAGAACCTATCGCAGTTAGAATTACGAAAAACCTAGATATATACTGGGTTTTTAAGATCGATTTCTTTCGACGCTTTTATGGTTCGATAAAACCGAATCGTAATCAGTATGTTAGGTTTTCTTTTTTTTTTTATTATTAATAATTTATTAATAATAATAATAAAATAATGATTATAATAATAATAATAATAATAATAATGATTATAATAATACTAATAATAAAAATAATAAAATAATAATAAAAATAATAATTATATTAATTTTCGGTAAAAACTGGTACCGCCGGTTCGGTATATCCGTCCAACCGGTACCGGTATCGGTATCAAGATTTGGACAGTTTCGGTTTCGGTCCGGTTCAGTACCGGAATGGTTCGGTCCAGTAAAAAATGGTTGAACACCCATAGTTTCAAGTCATTGTAGAACTTTTTTGAGAGAGTTCTTACAATATTAAATTAAATCTAATCTTCTAAATAATACTCCTAATAAACTCCATAATTTGACTTTTATGGTCAATTTATCAATTTTTAAAATTATTTAGTAAAAATTTTTATACATAAATTTTAAATTTTGAATCTTGACAATTGTAGTAAATTCTCCATAATTTATTACGATCATAATCGATAGACATATATTTTATTTTTTTTAAAAAAAATTAATTTTAAAAAATGATCAAGCATGTTAGGTTGATCTTATGAAGTAATAGATAGGCTTGTCTGATCGTCGAGTACTGCACCAGAGATCGTAGTCTGCCAGGAGAGTTAAGGATAACTCGAGAGCTATCGAGGCAAAATCATAGTCTGCAAGATAGTAGATCTCGGAGTTCGTAAACTGCCAGGAGAAACGATGAAGGATCATGGTATATTGAGAAGAGCTTCCTCGGGATCGTAGTGTGCTGAGGAAGTCATGTTTAGAATCGTAGAGACAACCTGCCTACGAGTCGACCGAATCTATGCTAAAGCCAAGTCAAAAACGTAGACTACACTCGAGATCGTAGAGTCTACTGATGCCGAAGCTATATCAAGGATCGTAGACTACACTCAGAGTTCGTAGAGTCTATTAATTACATGCAGAGATCAAAGTCGAGCAAGATCAGATAAAGACAACAATCGCAAGGCAGAAACCGTAGAGTGTCAAGATCTGATCTCAGGATCGTAGTGTTCTGCGCGACAAACAAATCCCAGAATCGTAGAGTGCAGAACTACGACCTCAACAGAAGTGCTCACAATGCATAGGTAGAATCGTAGAGCAAGTATGATTCTCAACTAATGAGCACTCCCATAATATCCAAAGGAACGAAGCCTTTGGTTGGCACTGCAAAGATACATCTCACCTGAAGAGAACTAGAGAGCACTCAACGAATGGCATGCAAGCTAAAAGAAGATCTAAGCACCAACCCAATTAGCATCAAGATTAAGTTGTAAAGCCATTCGAGATAAAGTCTTCCACAAGACAATCATTAGAAGACTTTAGTAACTGACTAAGGAAAGTCAGCAAGTGCAGTAGCTGTCAAGAAGACAGAAGACAACGATCTTGGAAGCTACCAGGATTGTAGTGTTTGCCAAACAAAGAAAGAACTGATGGAACGCGCACGAGAGATCTTTGGCCCTCCTCAAGAACAAGGCTACTGATGATTAAGTGTAGGGTCGATCCATTGATGATAAGTGAACGGGAGATCACCGGGAGAAAGCGAAATGGACGCCACGCCACAAATCAAGTGTCTTGCTTATTCAAGAGTGGCCGATCAAAGGAGTCAAGCCATGATCGGTCTCTCGAGAACAATCGAAGCAAATGTAAGTGTTGAAGCCTTTGCACAATAGAAGGAAGAGGTGTTCTACATTGGAGATCCAATCAACACTCTTCAAGATCGTAGTGTTAACTCTACCAGTCAATGAGTAACACTCAACAAGACACTACGATCAGGTCCTTGAAGACATGCATCAGAATCATAGAGTTTGAACAACCGAAGGTTGAAGCATTGGCAACTGTTCAATTTGAAGGATGGTATTCGCACAAAAGCTTATTGAGAGCATCGATGCAAAAGGACAACCTCTGATCGAGAAATCAGAAGGAGGAAATAAAGTCTTCGACCTGCCCAAGACATTAAAGTGATAACTCTGATGGTTAGGTGAAATAGTAGACTGCAATGTCATATAAAGTATAACATGTCACATTAGCAGTCTACCTCTGTCAACTCGAGATCTGTGAAGATATTTGAATAGCCTTCAACGGTTACTTTCCAACTGAAGGATTGGGAAAGAGTATAAATAAGGAAGAGGTTCAAAGATCGAGGGTTGCTGGAGTTGCCATTTTTGGAGAGAAGGTTGACTGTACTAAACCACGTAACATAGTGAGTCCGAAGGCTCACTCTACGATCCACCAAGAACACTCAGATACATGCAAAGGAAGAAGTAGAAGTGAGAGTTCTACTATGTAGAAGTGAGAGTTACACTACAAGAAGAATGTTCTGAACTGCCGAGAGAAAGAAGAGCATCATGTCATCTTGGTGTCCATCATGAGAAGACTCTAAGTACAATAGAGAAGAGCTTACAGTCATCTTAGTAAGTCCATTATGAGAAGATATCAAGAAGGGAGATCGTAAACGTCATCATGGTGGCAAGCATGAGAAAGTTTCCACGTACCAAGCAGAAGAACTTACAGTCATCTTGGAAACCTATCATGTGCAGCCATCGTGTATCAAGAGGAAAGATCTTCAAGGAAGTCATCAAGGGATCATCCGAAGAGGTTGAGTAACTGAAGAAGCTGAGCATCATGCAACACTCAACTGCACTTCAAGGATGATCACGCCAAGCTGCTAAGTATAGAAGATGTTTAGAGTATGAAGACATAACTACTACAAAATACTAAATAGACAACACTTAAACTACAACATTTTTTATAAAAACGTTGTGGTATTTTTTTCCACAACGTTTTTAAAAAAATGTTGTAGATATATATGCAAAAACGTTATCTATTTAAAAAGGCATTTTTTTGGTTTTAACTAGATAACACTTTTTTTAAAAAACGTTGTCTATCTACAAAAACATGGAGCAAAAAAAAAGATGCGAGAATGAAACACGGAGGAAAAAAAAAAGACACGGACCAAAATCGGCTACCACTGTATTACATTATTATTCTTTCTTCTAAATCCCTAAATCCCCATTCAAATGATTCAGATCTTCTTCGTACATACACCGGAAGGTGAGAAACCCGACCTTCCAACTTCCGGAGTTCGATTGAAGAGGGACGAAAGAAGACGAGTTTGACATCTCTTGCGCAGGCACTCGAGATTATTCGATTTGCTTGACCCTTCTGACTTCTGCCATCACAAGATTAGCCTCTTCTCGACACCCCAAAATAGGTCCACATCACCCATTCTGAGTTGTCAATACACGGTACAGAAACAACTACAACTTTATTATTACAATAGTAAAACTGTTAGTTTAAATACAGATATTGCCATCTAGACAATATCCACATACAAATAAATCCTCATCATAATTATTGATACATTATTTTACAACAATGGTGAGGACTACTAAACAACTCTCCTAGAACTTTCATTCCATACCCCGACTCGTACTCGCTTATATTCTCACCTCCTGAGAAGAAAAATGGAACAAAAAGGAAAAGGGTGAGCTCGACTAGCCCAAAAAAGAATATTATGACTAAGATAATATACAACAAAATTATCGTTAGTCTTTAATGAGGAAAAATATAATAGAATACAATAGACAACAAGTTTTAAATCAATATTCATGATGGAATAATAATTCATTAGAAGAGTTAAGTAGAGAATGCAAACTACTATCTTCATGTATGAATTTTAAAGTTCATCGCTCTATTTTTATCCTGTAACATCAATCAATATATATCTGGATCAAATATTCATCCTTGCACTACAGGTGCCAAGGACATTCACCGATTGGTCATGTTCATCTAAACACTGCTCATCTTTGCACTACACGGCCAAAGATATTCATCGAAAATCATTCATCTTTGCACTACGGGCCAAAGATATTCATCGAAATCATTCATCTTTGCACTCTTCGGCCAAAGATATTCATCATAAATCATTCATCTTTTTCTGAGCCAAAGATATTCAATAATATCATCATTTAAGACCGAGGATGATGAAAAATATTTTTTAAAGAAAACGAATCCAGTGAAACAAAATGACAAGGATTAAGGATTAAGGATTCGTACTTTGTTTTATCCACGTCCAAAAATACCTCAAAAATAATCATAGTGGTGTAAAATTCAAGAATGATCAAAACATGGATACAATCAAAGCTAGTATCCACAATAGATATTTTGGACAAAATGAAAAATTTTCATTTTTCGATGAATAAGGCCAGATTAAGTAAATAAGATCTAGATATCGTGAATAAGGCCAGTATCGTGAATAGTAACTTCGACACCAAAAGTTCCAAATTTGATAAAAACTTCAACCAATATTTTAGCATAATGATATTGAAGAAATAATATCATTACGAAAAAAAAATAGTATCCCTTACCTCGAAAGATCAGTACTTCTAACTGGAATACTGGATATAGGCTATAACTTGAACTTTCACCGTATAGCAATACTCAAAGTATACTCAAAATACTCACAAGAATACGCTCGATAATATAGAGAGAAAACTTGATTTACGGTGTGATTTTCAATTCTAACCTAAGCACTATTTTATAGGAAATTGCTTAGAACACCAAAGCGTAAAATTTATTATAATAATAATATATATAAAAATTTTCTACGTCCATTCTTAGAATCTGAAAATCTGAATACAAACCACATGCTCCCTTCTAGAAGAAGTAAAAAAACGTTTTCATAAAATAAATAATTAAAACTTCCAAAAATCAATTATTTGAGACTTGAACTTCAATAATTCATAATAAATAGCCCTTTTATTCGGAAAATTGAATCTCATGAATTTTTATAGAAAATTCAATTCTCTACAACTTTGCGAAGAAAGTTTTTCCAAATTTCAAATGAAATTAACCGAAATCCACAAACGGAGACGATTTTGGAGGCTATAATCAAATTTCGAACCAATAAATGGGGTCCACCGAGCATGTTTAACATGTTTTAAACATTTATTGCAACAAAAATACTCTTCCTCCTCGTATACTCATATATCCCACATTCGTTGTAAAAATATCACCATTATTATATTATTAAAATATAATATTATATATATTTAAATGAATTATTTTATCGTAAAAAGATAAAATTTCAATTTTCAACAATTGTCACATTAAAAATTTTCTCCATCTATATCCACATAAAATCAATATTTTCCTCATCATATGAATCAATAATTAATTATTCACAAATAATATTACGTAATCACAATATCGATGACCGTGCGGGTTCAGGAAAGAGGGGGCTTTCAATAAGAATTTCTCCTTCTTGGCCTAGCGCAATTAGGTGACCAAACCTCTCCTTAGATGTAACTTTCTAGACATTGCCAATAATGTTATCTAATAATATTATTCGGATAATATGAATTATTGCTTCCGACAATGAAAAATACTATGTAATGACAATTATTAAAACAACAACAATATAAAATATCAACGCAGCAATTATTGAATCAATAAAATAAAACAACGAGCGAGAATTATCGTAACCATTATTGAGTAGTGCCTTCTTACGTAAGAGTCAATAATTGGTGCAATCAGTGTCTTCTGCAACAACGCCAGACATTCTTGTGTTTTAACCACCGGATTATTCAACGATTATAACCAGTAACAACAACGCAGATTATTTTTAAACAACTTATATTTGTCATTTTCTTCCTCCAATTGCTTTTCGTTATGGGGCCCACATATGGTCATGCTGTTGCATTTAATATTTCCAAACAAAGATCTAATATTCCCAAGACAACAATGAATATTTTATAACCACTTGCTTATTTTGAAATATTTGTGTATTTTACCCATAACTATCCGTAATTAATCACATCAACCCTTACTATTTCAAAATAATAATTAGAGAAATTAAATTTCATTTATTAATTATTTGGGATCTTACAAGCTCCCTCCTTATGAAATTTCGTCCTCGAAATTGGCGTGACGTACTGGTGTGTTTCAAAAGATGAGGATACCTCGCTTTCATTTCCGCTTTCCAACTCCCGTGTCATTTCCTCTATAGCATGGTTTCTCCACAAGACTTTAACTTGTGGTATGACCTTCGTCGTGTAGGGACATCTCCCTTCCTATCCAAGATCTTGACAGTACTTCCTCATACGTTAAGTCTTCGCTATCTCGTCCTGCTTTCTAACTCAATAACGTGATTCGGGTCTTTCACATATTTACGAAGTACGAGATATGTGAAACACATTATGAACACGAGACATATTTGGAGGTAACGCGAGTCTATAGGCTACATTTCCTACTTCGGTCGAAGAATTTGAAATGGACCAATAAATCGTGGATTGAGCTTTCCTCTCTTCCGAATCCTCAGAACTCCTTCCATGGGGAAACACGCAACAATACATGATCCCCTATACTAAATTCCACATCCTTTCGATGAAGATCCGCGATAACTCTTTTGTCGATCTTGTGTCGCTTTGTATCGTTATCGAATCATTTGGATCTTTTCTAAGTCATACGTCTTAACTTTCGGGTCCCAACAATGTTACTTCACCCACCTCATCCCAACATATTGGAGAGCGACACTTTCGTCCATATAGTGCTTCAAATGGAGCCACACCTATACTTGCCTGATAACTGTTGTTGTAGGAGAATTCCACCAATGATAAATACTTATCCCAACTCCCTTTGAAATCTAGGACACGAGTCTTAATAGATCTTCAAGAGTTTGAATAGTCCTCTCTGATTGTCCGTCCGGTTTGAGGATGGTATGCCGAACTGAATCTTAAATCCGTACCCATAGCTTTTTGCAAGCTAACCCAAAATCTTGAAGTGAATCTTGGGTCACGATCCGAAACTATGGATACTGGCATGCCATGCAATCTCACAATCTCATTTACGTACATTTGAGCAAGACGTTCAAGGGAATAAGTCTCCCGTATCGGCAAGAAATGAGCAGACTTGGTTAATCTATCAACAATAACCCAAATAGCATTTATGCCTTGAGAAACCGTGGGAAGACCAGAACAAAATCCATGGTAATGTGTTCCCACTTCCATTTCGGAATCTCAAGTGGTTGCAATGGTCCCTTAGGCACTTGATGCTCTGCCTTTACACGTTGACAAGTTAAACATGTTGAGATAAACTTTGCAATCTCTCTCTTCATATTGTTCCACCAAAATGTATGTCAAGATCACGATACATTTTAGTACTTCCGGATGGATTGCAAATGGTGTATTGTGTGCCTCCATCATAATCTTGTACTTCAAATCGAATCGTTAGAACACAAAGTCCAGAGTGGACTCAAGTATTCCTTCTTCATCAATTCTCGCCCTAATAGCACCTTCTTGTACTTTCTTCTTCATATGCATCATTTCCGGCCTGGTGGCTCGAGCAACCTTAACTTTTTCTATTAAAGTTGGCTCTCTCGCGTATACTTGACATCATCGCACTCGTTCCTCGCATATGATCTTCTACTCAACGCGTCACTACCACGCTTCGCTTTTCCAGATGGTATTGAATAGTGTGGTCGTAGTCTTTCAATAGCTCGAGCCAACGTCATTTGCCGCATGTTAAGTTCTTTTTTTGGGTGAAGAAATATTTAAGGCTTTTATGGTGCTAATATATCTCCACTTTCTCCCCATATAGATAGTGCCTCCAGGATCTTTAAGCGAAAACGCATCACCGCTAACTCTAGATCATGAGTAGGATAATTCCTCTCATATTCTTTAAGTTGTCATGAGGCATAAAGCTATGACTTTCCCACGTTGCATGAGAACACATCCTAACCCTTTGCTCAAGCATTGTTGTAGATAACAAATCCATCCAAACCAGATGGTATTGTTAGAACAGGTGCCGAAATAAGTCTCCTCTTAAGCTCTTAGAAACTCTTCTCGCATTCTTCGCTCCAAACGAATTTTGTATCCTTCCGAGTTAGATGAGTTAACAGAGTAGCGATTCAAGAAAACCCTTCCACGAATCTCCGATAATAACCAAATTAGCCCAAAAGCTACGTGACTTGATCACCGACTTCCGGTTGCTCTAACTTTGTATTGCTTCAATCTTCACGGGTCAACAGATACTCCATGTTTTGACACCACATGCCCAAGAAATGCTACTTCCTCGCCGAACTCGCATTTCTTTAACTTGGCATAAAGCTTGTTTCCACGAAGCCTTTGAGTACCAAATTCAAATGGTGCTCATGATCTTCATGACTTTTGGAATATATGAGGATGTCATCAATAAAGACAACAACGAATTGATCCAAATATTCCTTGAATACTTGATTCATCATATCCATGAAAGCATAGCAGGAGCATTAGTCAATCCGAAAGACATGACTAAGAATTCATAATGCCCGCATCGAGTTCTAAAGGCGCCTTTGGAATATCCTCGCCTCTAATCTTCACCGATGATATCCGAATCGAAGATCGATTTTTGAAAAGAATTGTGCTCCTTGCAAATCGTCAAAAAAGTCATCAATACGAGGTAGAGGATACATATTCTTGATGGTGACATGGTTCAATTCCCCGATAGTCAATACAAAGTCGCATACTCCCGCTCTTTCTTCTTTACTTAATAAAACAGAGCACCCCAAGGAGATGTACTTGAGATTTAATGAAACCAATGTCCAACAACTCCAGTAGTTGGACCTTTAACTCCTGAAGTTCAATAGGAGCCATTCGATATGGGGTTTTAGAAATGGGCTTTGTACAGTGTTCAAGGTCAATAAAGAATTCAACTTCACGTTCGGGGTAGGCCAGGAAAGTTCTTCAGAAATACGTCGAAAGTTAATAACAACAAGTAATATTATTCAATTTTGACGTGTCTTTATTCAAATCCATAACATGGGCTAAGAAAGCTTGACATCCGCTTTTTTAATAAACGAATAGCTTTATGATTAGATATGACGGTGATTGATTTTAATGGTTTAGTTGCTTGAATTGAACAACAAAGTTGTTTAGGAATATGAAAAGCTAACAACCTTACGAAAACAATCAATTTTGGCATGATGAGTAGTTAACCAATCAATCCCTAAAATCACATCAAAAGTAAGTATCTTTAAAGAGATAAGGTCAATGTGTAAGATAAGGGTGCCAACTTGGATTAGACAAGATTTATAAACGAAGGGATGTGATGAAAGTTTCTCCTAACAGTAGTTTTCACAGATAGGTCAAAGTCTAATTTCTCCTGAGTCAAGTTTAAACGTTGAGCACAAGCAGGAGAGATAAATGAATGGGTAGCACCAAAGATCTAGTAAAGTATAAACTTCACAAGAATTTATAAATAGCTTACCCGTGATCACCTCGTTTGGGTTCCTCGATTTTGACCAATCCACAACAAACGCTCTTCCAGAACCGTTGACTTTGACTTTTCTCGGAGACGATCTTTTTGAGTCACCGTCCCCGCTAAACTAGGTTTCACTACCATGCAATCTCGAGCGATATGTCCTTTCTTTCCACAATTATAGCATACTGAACTGCTGTGGGCGCGATTTGGACCGATATGTCCTCTTTCCCACATTTATAGCATATGACCGGTGGGTCATTCTCCTCCTTGGAACCAGATTCTTCTGCAATCGCTGCCTTCACATGGTCGTTGTTGAATCTCCTCTTTTAAAATCTCCTCCCCGACTCGCTTCTTCTATTTTCATGTTCATGATTACCACCAAAGTGGTTACCATTTTTGTCCGCTTTTTCTTTCTCCACCGGGTTATTGTTGTTTTGTTGACCGCTATCTCCTAGTATGATCCTCGATTGTGGTACCTCGGTTGACCAGATTACTCGTTATCTCGCTTCTAACAATTGAGCCACAATAAACATCTCTGAATAGAGAAAATTTATGAGAGATGAGATATCGACGTATCTTAGGGTTTCAAACCTCTCGAAACATCCGCGTCATACGTTCCTCATTCTCCACCAAATGAGGTGCAAACCTCGATAACTCTGCAAACTTCGCCTCATCTTGAGACACCGCCATGTTGTTACGCTCACTAATAAACTCCACTTCCTTCATATGATTTAACACTTTCGTGAAAGTATTTGTCATTAAATATTTTCTGAAACATCTCCCAAGACATGCTGAGTGCGGTTGGATGGGTACGCTTCACAGACTCCCACCAGTAGTCTGCCTCGCCACGGAACATAAAGGTGGCGAATGGAACCTTCTGTTCCTCCGTGCATCCCAAGACATCGAATATCTTGGTAATTTGCTTGACCCATGTTTCCGCCATGATCGGATCTGCTTTCCCTTAAATTCGTGGTCCCAACTCTTTTGAATCGCTTGGGTTGTGACAACCCGTGAATTGCTATCATTTCCTCCTATGTTTTGAACACGAGTCTCCTCGTCCGATTTTGCATTAATCGCAAAAAAGCTTCTAAACATCCCCTCGTTCATCATCTGCTCAGTGGTGTTGTTCACAGGAGGAACATTGCCAGCCTGTTGCACGTTCTCCTCGTTGGTGAGTACAGGCGTCTCCACGGTCTCATTTTCATTGTTAATATTCTCAGTCGACATTCTCAAATACTGTCATAAAACAAGGGTTAATTAAGGAAATCAATATATCACATAATATCCCTATATATATCGACCAACTATCAAATAAGCTTAGTAGGACACACTAGCGAAGAATTTACTCATCTCTCCCTCCTAGTTCTATTCCCCGATCTCCGCCAGATCATATCCCTAAGCTCGATACCAACCGTGACACCCCAAAATAGGTCTACATCACCCATTCCGAGTTGTCAATACACGTGCGTAAACAACTACAACTTTATTATTACAATAGTAAAGCATTAGTTTAAATACGAGATATTGCCATCTGCATAATATCCACATACAAATAAATCCTCATCATAATTATTGATACATTATTTTACAACAATGGTGAGGACTACTAAACAACTCTCCTAGAACTTTCATTCCATACCCCACTCTTGTCTACTCGCTTATATTCTCACCTCCTCGAGAAAAAAATGGAACAAAAAAGGAAAAGGGTGAGCTCGACTAGCCCAAAGAAAGAATATTATGACTAAGATAATATACAACAAAATTATCGTTAGTCTTCAACAGGAAAAATATAATAGAATACAATAGACAACAAGTTTTAAATCAATATTCGCAGCGAAATAATAATTCATTAGAAGAGTTAAGTAGAGAATGCAAACTACTATCTTCTATGTATGAATTTTAAAGTTCATCGCCTATTTTTATCCCCAGAACATCAATCAATATATATCTGGATCAAATATTCATCCTTGCACTACTGTGCCAAGGACATTCACCACCGGGTCATGTTCATCTAAACACTGTTCATCTTCTTGCACTACGGGCCAAAGATATTCATCGAAATCATTCATCTTTGCACCATCGGCCAAAGATATTCATCATAAATCATTCATCTTTTGCACTACGTGCCAAAGATATTCAATAATATCATCATTTAAGACCGAGGATGATGAAAAATATTTTTTAAAGAAACGAATCCAAAGTGAAACAAAATGACAAGAATTAAGGATTAAGGATTAGATTTTTGTTTTATCCACGTCCAAAAATACCTCAAAAATAATCATAGTGGTGTAAAATTCAAGAATGATCAAAACATGGATACAATCAAAGCTAGTATCCACAATAGATATTTTGGACGAAAAGAAAAATTTTCATTTTTCGATGAATAAAGTCTTAGTATCCGTAAATAAAGATCAGATATCATGAATAATTATAGAGTATCGTGAATAAGAACCGACACCAAAAGTTCCAAATTTGATAAAAACTTCAACCAATATTTTAGCATAATGATATTGAAGAAATAATATCATTACTGAAAAAAAATAGTATCCTTACCTCGAAAGATCAAGATTTAACCTGGAATATTTGGATATAAAATATAACTTGAACTTTCACCGTATAGCAATACTCAAAGTATACTCAAAATACTCACAAGAATACGCCGATAATATAGAGAGAAAACTTCGATTTACAGTGTGATTTTCAATTCTAACCTAAGCACCTATTTATAGGAAATTGCTTAGAACACCAAAAAGCAGAAAATTTATTATAATAATAATATATATAAAAATTTTCTCGTCCATTCTTAGAATCTGAAAATCTGAATACAAACCACATGCTCCCTTCTAGAAGAAGTAAAAAAACGTTTTCATAAAATAAATAATTAAAACTTCCAAAATCAATTATTTGAGCTTCGAACTTCAATAATTCATAATAAATAGCCCTTTTGTCGGAAAATTCAATCTCGCGAATTTTTATAGAAAATTCAATTCTCTACAACTTTGCGTAAGAAAGTTTTTCCAAATTCCAAATGTAAATTGACCGAAATCCACAAACGAAGCGATTTTAGAGGCTATAATCAAATTTCAAATAATAAATGGGGTCCACCGATAATGTTTAACATGTTTTAAAACATTTATTGCAACAAAAAATACTCTTCCTCCTCAGATACTCATATATCCCACATTCGTTGTAAAAATATCACCATTATTATATTATTAAAATATAATATTATATATATTTAAATGAATTATTTTATTAGAAAAAATAAAATTTCAATTTTCAACAATTGTCACATTAAAAATTTTCTCCATCTATATCCACATAAAATCAATATTTTCCTCATCATATGAATCAATAATTAATTATTCACAAATAATATTACGTAATCACAATATTGACAACCGTGCAGCCTCCTGGAAAGAGGGGCTTTTCAATAAGAATTTCTCCTTACTTGGCCAAGTAATTAGGTGACCAAACCTCTCCTTAGATGTAACTTTCTAGACATTACCAATAATGTTATCTAATAATATTATTCAGATAATATGAATTATTGCTTCGATAATGAAAATACGTAAATGACAATTATTAAAACAACAACAATATAAAATATCAACGCAAAGAATTATTGAATTAATAAAATAAAACACCTGAATAAAGAATTATCAGAACCATTATTGAGTAGTGCCTTTTACGTAAGAGTCAATAATTGGTAATACTGCAGCTATGTCTTCTGCAACAACGCCAGACATTCTTGTGTTTTAACCATCGGGTATTCCAACAAAGGTAAAATAAAGAATAACTACGCTGTTATTTTTAAACAACTTATATTTGTCATTTTCTTCCTCCAATCGCTACATACCATGGGGCATTTTATTTACAACCTCCGTCGCATTTAATATTTCCTCAATAAATACTAATATTCCACGACCAAACGAATATTCCCCGACAACAATGAATATTTTATAACCACTTGCTTATTTTGAAATATTTGCGTATTTTACCCATAACTATCCAGAATTAATCACATCAACCCTTACTATTTCAAAATAATAATTAGAGGAAATTAAATTTCATTTATTAATTATTTGGGATCTTACATCTTCTATCTCCGGCTTCCACCGTCCCGGAGTCATCGGAGGTGGTTAACACTCCGGCGACCCCTAATTCTTCTTCGATCTTTTCATCGTCCACTAAAGGTTATTTCTTCTCTTTGCTACAGCCTCCGAATTAAAGGTCACTAATGCTTGGTGTTGTGGATTGGGGTTTCCTACGTTTATCCACCTAATAGTTATGAGGAGAAGGAGATGCTTAGTTGATTTTTTATCCTTATTGTAATTCTCAGGTCTGTGTGAGGGTGGATGTGCTGCAATTATGGATTCAAGGACATCCTTTCTAGCTGGTCCAACCGTACGCGTGCACTCAGGAGGATTCACCGATTCAGGCTCTGTTTGTATAGTGGATCTCAATATTCAAGGTGAAGTTTTCATTATTTTTGCTATTTTTTTACCTTTTACTGGTAAGAGGATGAGTACTTTGTTTATTGTTATCTGTGTAGTCCTGGAATTGAAATGGTGATTGAAGGTCAAAACATGGGGAACTTACAAACTGATAAGAATGTTGTATGTAGTACCTGTGAGGCAATTGCATTCCGATTATAAATTAATTGCATCTTGTTGTAATCCGATTATAAATTAATATGTATAAGTATTAGAAATTGCAGTTTGTGAGCTGTACCTGATCTCAGCAGAATATCAACCCTTCACTATTTGTAAGTTTGGCTTTTAGATCTACTTTATCTTATCATTTCATTGTATGAGTGTCATACATTGTTATTCTGTTAATTGCTTTGTCCTTTAACTTGATTGCAGCGATAGCTCTGTAAATAATTGAATATTGTATTATACATTGTTATATGAGATTCAGCTGATTTTTAAGTTTCCTCCACTAGCTAAGGCCTAACACAAAAGCATCTTTTAAGATGTCAATGAACGACTGTGTTGTGTAGCACTTACTGGGACTCTCATGATTCATCAACAAATCCCCACACAATGGTAAACAGGTAACTCATTTTCAATTCATGTTATGTCAAGAAAATAAATTGTTTACTTACAAGGTTTTAAAATTTCAAATATTGTTATCTTGTCTTGGCAAACCATTGTTATGGGAGTTGGTTTGCAGGATGTAATTTTATCTCTCACAGTATTGCAAGATCATTTTCTCAATCTGCTGTGAATTACAATGTTGGAGCACAAACAGCGATTTCAAACATAATAATGGCAACAACATTTTTATCAAAAATAAAGACTGATTCCATTTCCTGATATGTTCTTTCCTTCTAATCTTTATTTTTGGCCAGAGGCTCCAGATCTCTCTAAATGCAGTTACTTCAATAACTCATGGCTTTAAAAGATTGTACATTGAAAAGTTAAAGCCTTTGGAAGTGGCTTGCCGTTTCAATGATTTTGCATTTCCCTTATTGGTGAGTAGACAGGAAAATAGAAATATTTTGAGTTTGTGTTGGGCATGAAGTTTTCATGAATCTTTATATATTGTTATCTGATGTGTCTATGTGCAGACAAATAGTGATTTTGATGCTAAACCCATGGTTATGCTCTTGGGTCAGTACTCAACTAGGAAAACAACATTTCTTAAACATTTGTTCAAATGCAACTACCCAGGTCAGTTAGGATGTACATTTCTTGAGACTTCCTGTTTTGCATATAATACTAATTTGCAATAGTGCTACAATCTTACAATATCTACTCTTAACATTTTAATTTTTTGGGTGCAGGAGCTCACATTGGACCAGAGCCAACTACTGATTATGGAAATGAGAAAAAGAATTCATGCAATCAGAGTGTTGTTTCTTTTAGCTATTTCTTATTGTTAGATTATTTGTCATCAATCATAGTGTTTTTTCTTTTAGCTATTTCTTATTGTCGTCAATCAGAGTGTTTTTTCTTTTAGCTATTTCTTATTGTTAGATTATTTGATATATCATGCAATCTGATATTTCACTTGTCGTAATCTTGTACTCAGTCTGGACCTGATGAGAGGAGTATACCTGGGAACACAATAGCTGTTCATGCTGATATGCCATTTAGTGGTCTGACAACTTTTGGTGGAGCATTTTTATCAAAATTTGAGTGTTCCCAAATTTGAAAATTTTCTGAGGTGAATGTATTTTTTGCATTTAAACTATTATTTACCCTTTTCTGTATTGATATGATCTGATTGTTCTGATCTTGTTGATCCTTAGAATAGCTGTCACACCTATGTATTATAGATGTGAACTACTAATATATACATGTTTTGTGCTCTGGGTGTGTGGCTTAGCCCTTTGCTTTCTTAATTTTTAATTTTTTGTTCTCAGTGATGATATTTTGGTTTGATAACCATTAATTTGCAATTATCTATCTGCGTCCCCTTCCTCTTGTGTACCAGTATTTTGCAGCTGTTGATTATCTGTTACCAGGAAAGGCTAATTGGCCCAAGGAATACATTGAATCTCATTGAAAGCAACAATATTAGTTAGGAAACATTACTCATCTCAAGTGCTTCAACATGAGGTGGAGTCATTTCGAATGCATCCATCCTTACTGTTAATACCAATGCATCTATACGCTCCTGATTGCTGCACCTGATTTAAAACAAACTTGATGAATTGCATTTAATTTTACCTTTGATTTGATGTAGTGTGTTTCAACTGATTGAGCAAAAATTTCATTCCATATCTATAGTTTCATGGCTTAATAAACTCTCTATTCCTCTATTTCTCAATGTGTGCTGGTGCATTGTCTTAGTGGTGACGTGAGTAGTAATGTTTATGTGCAGGGTGGGGCTTCTTTTGGGATTTTGAGCTACCTGCTTACTTGAGAAGGTAGTGGTACAGAAATGCCTGCACATGGAGTTTATGGAGAAATATGTTTAGGAAAGTGACTATAACATGTTATCAGATTGTGCATATCCTTGGTATGGGTTTAGTTTTTTTGGGTATATAATCTGTTAAAGAAAATTTCTGTTGTGGTCTATACAAGTTCTCAGATTGTCTTGTGCTTGACTGCCTAAAATCTTGCCATGTTGATATAACCCCAGATTGCCTTTGTTTACTAAACTAGGCTACAAAGCAAAAAAAAACTATTTTAATTCTTTGTTATGTAATTGCAGGCAGTGGAAGAATCTCTTAGGAGTGTTAATCTTTTCAATGGAGGAGTTGCTGACAAGCAGGCTGGAAAGTACAGTGGAGGTATGAAGAGGAGGTTCAGTGTTGCCATATCACTAATTGAAGAGGAGGTTCAGTTTTGCCATATCACTAATTTAGTTTCACTTGTATTTTTTAATTCATGTTATTTCATAATCAATGCTTGAGACATTTGAAACTGTAAACAAATGGTATTATTGGGATGTATTTTGAATGGTTAATACATTTTGGTTTTAAATTTAAATGAGAATTTAGACCTTTTAGCTATATATCATGGCATTGCAGGTGCATTTGTAATATAGGTGAACCACAATATTTTTTTTTCTTTTTTTCTTTATCTACAACATTTTAAAAATGTTGTATAAATTGGTTAAAAACGTTGTTTGATATACTAAACTACAACGTTTTTCTTCAGAAAACGTTGAATCATACCTACTACAACGTTTTTAAGCATCTGCTAATTTTTAAAAAACAAATCTACAACGATTTTTTCCTAAAAAACGTTGTGTATTGTGCTTAACTACAACGTTTTTAAAACGTTGTGTAAGGGTGTCAAATAGATGACACCCTTAACCACGACATTTTCCTGACTGAAACCACAACATTTTTTTCGCGTTGTCTATTTACTGTTTCTAGTAGTGCATCTTAGCAGCTCAGCACCAACTCCAACAAACAAACAAACAACTCAATGTGAAGCCGACACGAGGGTCCTTGTCTGAAGGGACTAAATGAAGCTAGGGCCAGAAGGGTCCTTGTTCGGAGGGACTAAACGAAGTTCCAAGCCTGCTGGGCTTGAAGAGTTCATAGGGAACTAGAGGAGTCCCAAGGCTCACGGCCTTGAAGAGTTCTTAGAGAATCAAGTCCCAAGGTCACGCGCCTCAAGGAATCTTAGTGATTCGTGGTGTTGCCCTTCTTTAGTGGAAATCCCATTAGTTGAAAGCGAGAAGAGTGGATTAGGAGCTTGAGTCTCCGAACAACTTCAAACCCTCAGTCTTTTACATTATGTCATTTACATTATGTACTATAATCATGCTATGTATGTTTTAATCTGCTTACAACTAAACTTACTCTACTTAACAATGTATGTATGATTATGAATATATCAATGAAGGGGATCTTTTAATTATTCCGTTGTGCTTGAAAAGATTCTTATGTTTGTCATATGCTAATTTAATAGCTATACAAAATAATAGAGAGAAGTATTTGAAATAAAAAGGATCTATTCAACCCCCCCCCCCCCCTTCTAGATCTATTGTGCCTACTGGGAACTAACAATTGGTATCAGAGAAGGTTTTCATGCTATATTCAAAAGCTAATCACTTTGAGTCTGATCCCAGGCACAAACATTGTTCTAAACTTAGTTTAGTAGTAAGTAACTTGTTATATGCAGATGAGCTCACACGTTAGAAATACTGTGTATATTCACCTGAAGCTGCTCAGATTGGTCCATGTTCTCAATTGCTACATCAACAAGACCAATCCCAAAGATGCGATCGATCTTGTAGTCCCGAAGACCGTGACGAGAGAGCTCAAGAGACATCAATGACTAAGAGTCAAGCATCCACCAGTCTGAAAGATGAAGAGGCTATACATGCTAAGAAATGCCTATCAAGAAAAGAAGAAGATCTTCTCAAACTTATGTCTGGCCAACCAACAGCTGGGTGAAAACTCTGTAAACTAAAGGATGTCAAAGATCTTAATGTTGAGATTCTCTTGGTCTACATCTTCAAGACCATGACTGATTAATTAAAGGTCAACAAGAGCAACAAGCTATCAGGAGCAAATGTAAAGATATGCACATCAATTCCTAAACTCAGTATATCTAAGATAAATGACTGGTAAAAGACTGACAGCAAAAAGGTACGGTTCCTCACTATTACATGTGTTCATCATTAAAGTACCTTCTTATGAACCATAACAGTATTATGTCAAGAAGTCATAATCCACCTAAAAAGGTGAAGAGAGAAAGTACCCTGAGTATGGAAACTCAAATATCTATAAACTTTATCTCCATCCAAGTTTTTAGGTTGAAGATGACATCTTAAAGGAAATCTGAAATTGGTCATAAGAGCATCACAGGTCAAATTAATTCTATGTGAAGTAATCTTTGCTGGTGGGTTAGTATACATATTCAAATCCTTGTTCTAAGTGTTTGATAACACATAGAGTATGATCAGTTCTACAAGAGTATCTTGATGATGTGTAGAAACTGATCACCTCCATGAATCAACTAGATACTCTTAAATTGTAGAGTTGATTCTCACTTTGCGAACACTTAAACATTGTGAACATAACCTAGCAAAATGATGAAACCATTATAGATAAAGAGTGTGTTATTAAATGTCAAATCTTACACACACCCACCTTCATGCATATCAAAATGTATTATCTAAAACTAGTCTTATGCATGAATATGATGTTGGTGATAAATGTGATGATTATCCAAATAAAAGGAACAGGGGTTTAGAAAACTAACCTAGCAGGACTCATTTAATTATGGGTACCAAAAATAGAAATATTTAAACCGCAGTACTTGGTCACCGACCACAATACTAAGGAATCTTTGAAGCGAAGGCTTGAAATCGAAGACTCAACTAATGAAGGCTAAGGACCTGCTTGGAGATGATTCTCGAAAGTTACTACATGTCCAAGCCTATCCTTGAAGACCCTCTGAGCTAACCAGAATATAGCTCATACGGCTACTAATTTGTGTATGGAAGCAGGCCAGTCACCTAAAGGATCTTATATGCTCAAATCAAGAAAGGCATGCTATATGAGAAGAATCCTCAAGGGAGCTCACAACATAGGATCATTGAGCTTAAGTCAAGAGGAGTTCATTACCAAAAACAAAACCTCACAAACACAAGACTGTCAATGAAGACTACGATCATAGTGCTGTCAAAAGATCGTAGAGTGATTAGTCTTGAAAATATCCATGTCTACGATACAAGAAGATTTATGTGATAATGATGATTCTAGTCAGAAGGAGATATACAAGGCTGCCTTCAAATAAGTCTAAAGCAACGGAAATCACATCTATCCGGGAAAACAGTTTCAACCATGTGGAGCAGTGATCTGTTGAGAAACAACAGCACTGAGTTATACTATGAGGAAATATACCAGCTACAGAGTCCCAAAACTTTGTGGCTGATGATCCAAATGAAGATCCATAGTCAGTAGGAACGTCTCAAAACGTACTACTGATAACCTTTCAACCACCCAAATCAAAATTGTGGAGTACCCACGATTAAACATCTGATTGCAGTGTAAAAGCAGGAGGAAACCATGATTACAACAAATGCAGTTGTCTAAAGTTGGTCGAGGATCTTCCCATCAGAAAAGGTTGAATGAGATGTCATTGCAAATCACTTCTATAGCATTTCATCTGGAAAGCGCCTCAGGGACAAACCTGACCCTTAGCTCACTCTAAGAGATTGGTCTTTCCTGAGCTACCTTATCCAAGAAGAATTGCTTGATCAAATTCATCTCAAGGACCAAGTCAGTCAACGATTGTAGAGTCGAGACAAAAGACAACTCGACGATCATAGTGCAACCCCGACGATCGTAGAAGACAACTCGATGATCGTCGTTCTACCAAAGGATACTCCAACTCACAAGGAGCTTGGAAAATGAGACAATTGCTCAATCATTCAAAATGAGGAGATAAGTTCGAGTATATCAGTGATCAAACTATGCTGCATCAAAATGAGGATAGAAGTCAAAGCCATCCACTGTAGCATCTCTCAGAAGTTGATCGTTGAGTCAACAAAGGAAATCGTAGAGTCCATAGCTGCCTTACCATGATACTCTATAAATCAAAAGGTCAACGGTCAAAGCAACGTCGTCTAAACGACTACTCTTCTAAAAGGAAATATCTAACTGAAAAGTTATGGGGAGTTACAAACTCATTCTCGGGCATCGTGGCAAACCAATGGTCGGTGGACACATCACTGGTTATGCAGAGTTAGAAGGAACTGCCATAAAGATAATTTCAAATATGCAGACAGTTATCAAAAGCTATCGAACCTTTCTCCCTCCCATTTTGGAAACCCTAGAATCCCCTCAAGAGCCAGAACAGATTAACACTCCAGAGCTTTATCAAATCACGATCAGCCATCTCTCATAAACCTCTCTAAACCGGATACCCACATTCTTCGAACTACTCAAATGGAAAACTGGCGAGTAATCACCGGCATTCAGCTCGGAACCAAGTCATTTGAGAAATCCGAAAAGAAGTTCAGAGACATTCTTGAACTTGTGAAGAAAGAAGGATTCTCAGAATGCCTCGAGGCTAGCACTCGAGTATATGTTGATCTGGTTAAGGAGTTTTACTCAAATGCCTCCATAAATTCTGGAACCCTTTCTACCAAGGTTAAGGGTCAGTCTCTGAAGTTAAAATCCTCTGACCTCAATCAATGCCTAGGTTTTCCTAACCAAGGGCTGAAGAACCTTGATGATGTCAATACTGAACAAGAAAAGGAGTTCATGAGGTACCAAAGAAACCCTAGTCTGAAAGACATGAAGAAGAAGGAGTTTCTAGAAGAGTATGAGTTCCTTGCTGAAATAGTTGGAAAATGTATATTGTGCAAGGACACTGCACATGACACTGTGATTGACCAACAACTGAAGATAATGTCAGCAATAGTTCTGAAGAAACAAATCAACTTTGGAGCTATCTTGTTCGATCAAATCTCCAAGTGGGTAGAAAAAGCAGAGAAGAAGAAGTCCACCGAAAAACCCATGACTAAGGTGTTTCATGGTAGATTGCTGAGTATTGTGATGTAGAAGAAGCTAGGTGGGAAGATCAAGGATGATGAGGGAGAGCCTTTGAATGTTCACAAAGTAATGTCTCCTTGCTGAAAAGAAGAGAAAAGCAGAAGAGGTAGAAAGTTCTGAGTCTGATGACTCTGTTCCAACATCAACCACACCAGCCAGAAAGAAATACAAAGGTGTGAAGAAAGCTGATGTTGTGAAGAAAGCTCAGACCCCACCAAGGAGTCTTTCCATCAAAGACAATGTTGAAGAAGAAAGAGCCCTAATTGCTGAAACAACAAAGAGGAGAAGCAACAGGCTGATTCAAGGGTCATTCAGCAAGAAAGCTAAGGTAGAAAACAAACCAGCCTCAGCTTCTCAAAACAGTACATCTGCTGAAGAGAAGGACGTAGAGTCAGCAGAAGAAAAGGAGACTGATGTTAAGGCTGAGTCCTCTCAAACCAAATCTAGTAGTGAAAGTGATGGTTTAGCATCTGCTGATAAAGAAGAAGAATGCTCAAGCCCCATGGCTAATTCTCAAAGCAGTCACTTTGCAAATGAGGAAGAAATTCAAGATGACCAAATAACATCCCCAAATGCAACTGCCCCAACAAGCCCTCAAAGTAACTCAAAAGGTGATGAGTCCAGAGAAGAAAGGTCTGCCCCTGCCAGTGATGAACCCTAAGGAAGTCTGTCTGTTGAACCAGAGGAGTCAGAGTCTAAAGAGGAAGAAAAGTATGACTCTCCCAAAATTGAACCTCCAAGAAGAAGGAAGAGCTACAGACTGCAAGCAAAATTTGCCTCCAAAAGAAGAAGTAATCAATCAAATGCCCCCATTGAATTAAGTGATGATGAGTCTGCATCACAGAAAGAAAGTGCTGAGGATAGGACTAGAAATGAAGAAAATGAATCAGAGGAAGATCGTGCTGAAGAAAGTTCTGAGAATGAAATGCAGCAAGAAGGATTCTCTGCTGAAAATGATCAAGATAGTTCAGGCTCCGAGAGAGAAGAAATTGAAAAAGATTCTGATTCTGCAACACAGGAAGCAGAAGAATAAGAAGATTATCCAGTTCTCTCACCAACAAGATTTAACAGAAGAATAGTTGTGGAAGTTTCAAATGATCTACCAGATGCTCCACCAGAGAGATGGGTGAACTATGGAAATGAACAGCTCAAGGTAGTAAGAATGACTACCTTTGACATAGCCAAAAATAAGAACATCATGGAGCTAGACTGCTCAACCATTCTCTACAATCCTGACGATTTGCTGGTAAGAAGGTTCTTCCAGTGGATGTCATGGCTAAAGGTCCATACTGAAGGAGATGGAAGCTATCTCAGCTGGAGCTGGTGGCTCAGAACTTCCCAAGGGTGAAGAAGTTTGCAACCAAAACGATCAAAGACCAGCCCCACTTCAAAGTCTATCGACAGTCTGGCAATCACTACATCCCCTACGATCGTAGAGTGGACTCTGAAGGAACAAAGAACATGATCAAGGAGTTGATCGTAGAGTCTGGTCACTCTACTGCTGAGACTGTTCAAATTCAACATCAGAAGCCTCCAACAGCCCAGTCACTGCTCTATGACATTCCCTCATCCTCAACTAGCAATTGGTACTCAACGATTGCTCAGATTCTCCAAGCCTTTGAAAATCTGTCCAAAAATGAAAATCGTAGAGTCCAATCCACTACTCATCCCAAAGCAGCCCAACAAAAGGATCACACTATTTTGGAGCAAGAACTACTGAAGAGCTCTGATGAATTAAGTGAGAAAATATCTCTACTCACTAAAGAGTCACAGAAACTGACAGGAAGAGGAGAAGGTTCACTCCAGAACAAACTTCAAGCTACTATGGCAGATGTATCTCTCAAACTCCAAGAGAGAGATAACATCTATCAGAAGGCCATACAAGATCAAAATGCAGAAGCTCTACGAGTTTAGAAGGCAAATGAAGAGCAGATCCAAGCCCTCTCTGATAAGATTGACGACCTGAAGCAGTCTTTCTCAGTGCAACTTGAGCTAGGCCAACAGGAACTCAAGTTTGAAGTTTCCAACTCCTCCTACCTAATGGAGCAGCTTATGTCCAACATGGAGCCGCTCTCTCAAATGATTAATGACAAAAAGGGGGAGAAAAGAGGCAGAGAAAGAAGACGAGCGAGAAGAGCAAGAAGAAGTCAAAGAAGAAGACAGCAGCAGCTGCAGAAAAAGAATTATCATCTGAGCGGGAGCCAAAAGATGATGATCACTTGATCGCAGAGTCTGAGGGGGAGCATGTTCAGAAAGAAGCTGAAAGGGAGCAAAGCCAAGACAGAAGGTCATCATCCCAGGGGGAGCAAGAGCAAGAAGAACAAACAGATGAGTAGCTGATCAACAGACATCCTAGAAACATACATGGAGCAAAAGAGTTACATCTCTAACTAGTTAGGTATGTTCTGGATCCAGGATGTAAAGTGTCCTAATGTATAATTTGCCATATCTTTATAAATGACATTCATGATTATCTGTTTTAGAAATACAGCTGCTCACTGTATATAAGATTCATTCATAACATGCATTTGTACTTATTATTTTTGTCATAATCAAATAGGGGGAGATTGTCAGGAATAAGCATGTGAATGATATTCCTGATTACATATGATATATATATATATATATATATATATATATATATGAATGAATAATATGCAAGTATGCTTGCATTAAGAAAAGATGTAAAGTCCTTTGATAGATAATAGAAACATGTGTACAAGGACTTAGAATGAATTGATCAAGTATGTTAGGTTGATCTTACATAAACAAAACAGCTTTGTAAAGTCCTTAAAAAGAAATGATGTTCAAGGACTATAAATATAGAAAGATCAAGCATGTTAGGTTGATCTTATGAAGTAATAGATAGGTTTATCTAATCGTCGAGTATTGCACCAGAGATCGTAGTCTGCCAGGAGAGTCAAGGATAACTCGAGAGCTATCGAGGTAGAATCATAGTCTACAAGATAGTAGATTTCAGAATTTGAAGACTGCCAGGAGAAACGATGAAGGATCGTGGTATATTGAGAAGAGCTTCCTCGGGATCGTAGTGTGCTGAGGAAGTCATGTTCATAATCGTAGAGACAGCCTGCCTACGAGCCGACCGAATATATGCTAAAGCCAAGTCAGAAACGTAGACTACACTCAAGATTGTAGAGTCTACTGATGCCGAAGCTATATCAAGGATCGTATACTACACTCAGAGTTCGTAGAGTCTATTAATTACATGCAGAGATCGAAGTCGAGCAAGATTAGATAAAGACAACAATCGCAAGGCAGAAATCGTAGAGTGTCAAGATCTGATCTCAGGATCGTAGTGTCTGCACAGCCGAAGCTGAATCGTAGAGTGCAGAACTACAACCTCAACAGAAGTGCTCACAATCCATAGGCAGAATCGTAGAGCAAGTATGATTCTCAACTAATGAGCACTCCCAGAATATCCAAAGAAACGAAGCCTCTGGTTGGCACTACAAAGATACATCTCACCTGAAGAGAACTAGAGAGCACTCAACGAATGGCATTCAAGCTTACAGAAGATCTAAGAACCAACCCAATCAGCATCAAGATTAAGTTATAAAGTAATTCGAGATGAAGTCTTCCACAAGATAATCATAAGAAGACTTCAGTAACTGACTAAGGAAAGTCAGCAAGTGCAGTAGCTGTCAAGAAGACAGAAGAAAACGATCTTGGAAGCTACCAGGATCGTAGTGTTTTCCAAACAAAGAAAGAACTGATGGAACGTACACAGAGATGCTGCCAGCCTCTGAAGAACAAGGCTAAAGTAATTAAGTGTAGGGTCAGTCCATTGATGATAAGTGAACGGGAGATCACCAGGAGAAAGTGAGCAGGACGCGCCACAAATCTGAAGTGTCTTGCTATTCAGTAGAGGCCAAATCAAAGGAGTCAAGCCATCAGTCTCTAAGAACAGTCGAAGTAAACAGAAGTGTTGAAGCACTGCATAATAAAAGGAAGAGATGTTCTACATTGGAGATCCAATCAACACTCTTCAAGATCATAATGTTAACTCTACCAGTCAATGAACAACACTCAACAAGACACTACGATCAGGTCCTTGAAGATATGCATCAGAATCGTAGAGTTTGAACAACTGAAGGTTAAAGCATTGGCAACGGTTCAATTTAAAGGATGGCATTCAGACAAAAGCTTATTGAGAGCATCGATGAAAAAGGACAACCTCTGATCGAGAAATCAGAAGGAGGAAATAATGTCTTCGACCTGCCCAAGACAATAAAATGACAACTCTGATGGGTATGTGAAACAGTAGACTGCAATGTCAGATAAAGTATGACATGTCACATCAGCAGTCTACTTCTGTCAACTCGAGATCTGTGAAGATATTTGAATAGCCTTCAACGGCTACTTTCCAACGGAAGGATTGGGAAGGAGTATAAATAAAGAAGAGCTTCAAAGATCGAGGGTTGCTAAAGTTGCCATTTTTGGAGAGAAGGTGGACTGTACTAAACCACGTAAGATATTAAGTCCGAAGGCTCACTCTACGATCCACCAAGAACACTCAGATACATGCAAAGGAAGAAGTAGAAGTGAGAGTTCTACTATGTAGAAGTGAGAGTTCTACTACAAGAAGAGTGTTCTGAACAGCCGAAAGAAAGAAGAGCACCATGTCATCTTGGTGTCCATCATGAGAAGACTCTAAGTATAATAGAGAAGAGCTTACAGTCATCTTACCAAGTCCATCATGAGAAGACATCAAGTATCAAGAAGGGAGATCGCAAACGTCATCATGGTGGCAAACATGAGAAAGTTTCCAAGTACCAAGCAAAAGAACTTACAGTCATCTTGGAAACCTATCATGTGTAGCCATTATGTATCAAGAGGAAAGATCTTCAAGGCAGTCATCAAGGGATCATCCGAAGAGGTTGAGTAACTGAAGAAGCTGAGCATCATGCAACACTCAATTGCACTTCAAGGATGATCACGCTAAGCTGCTAAGTATAGAAGATGTTCAGAGCATGAAGACATTTTAGCAGCTCAGCACCAACTCCAACAAACAAACAAACAACTCAACAAAAGCCAGGGCCTGAGGGGTCCTTGTCCGAAGGGAGTAAATGAAGCCAGGGCCAGAAGGATCCTTGTCCGGAGGGACTAAACAAAGTTCCAAGCTCTCTTTGGGCTTGAAGAGTTCCTAGGAAACTAGAGGAGTCCCAAGGTCAGCCGGGCCTTGAAGGAATCTTAGTGATTCGGTGCGCCTTCCTTAGTGGAAATCCTCGCTAGTTGAAAGCGTAAGAGTGGATTAGGAGCTTGAGTCTCTAAACCACTTAAAACCCTTGTGTCTTTTACATTATGTCATTTACATTATGTACTATAAGCTGCTATGTATGTTTAATCGCCATACAACTAAACTTACTCTATGAATAATGTATGTATGATTATGAATATATCAATGAAGGGGATCTTTTACTTATTTCGTTGTGTCCTTGAAAAGATTCTTATGTTTGTCATATGCTAATTTAATAGCTATACAAAATAATAGAGAAAAGTATTTGAAATAAAAAGGATCTATTCAACCCCCCCTTTCTAGATCTATTGTGCCTACTGGGAACTAACAAATACCATCCTGGAAAAGCGAACGTAGTAGCTGACCCATTGAGTGGAAAATCATATGCGGGTACGAGTGCGATATTGTCAACGCAAAGGCCCATTTTGTATGACTTACAAAGGATGGAGATAGAGTTAAAGACTCCAGGGACCCATGTGATGATGACGAATATACGAGTAGAATCGACTTTAATCGATAAAGTTAAAGCTGCTCAAGCTACAGACCTAGAGTTGATGCGTATGAGGAAGAAAGTGAAAGAAGGAGCTATTCTGGAAGCAAGAATTGATGAAGAAGGAATACTTCGAGTCAACTCCAGACTTTGTGTTCCTAACGATTCTGACTTGAAGTATAAAATTATGATGGAGGCACACAACACACCGTTTGTAATTCATCCTGGGAGTACCAAAATGTATCGTGATCTTTGACATACATTTTGGTGGAGCAATATGAAGAGAGATATAGCGGGGTTTATCTCAAGGTGTCTAACTTGTCAACGAGTCAAGGCGGAGCATCAAGTGCCAAAAGGTCCATTGCAACCACTTGAACTTCCAGAATAGAAGTGGGAGCAAATTACCATGGATTTCGTTACTGGTCTTCCCAAGGTTTCTCAAGGCATAGATGCGATTTGGGTCATTGTTGATAGATTGACCAAGTCTGCTCATTTCTTATCGATGAGAGAAACTTATACACTTGAACTTCTTGCTCATATATACATAAACGAGATTGTAAGATTGCATGGTATGCTAGTATCCATAGTTTCTGATCGAGACCTAAATTCACTTCACGATTTTGGGTTAGTTTGTAAAAAGCTATGGGCACAGATTTAAGATTTAGTTCGGAATATCATCCTCAAACGGACGGGCAGTCGGAGAGGACTATTCAAACTCTTAAAGATTTATTAAGACTATGTGTCCTTGACTTCAAAGGAAATTGGGACAAGTTCTTACCATTGGTAGATTTTTCCTACAACAACAGTTATCTAGCAAGTATTGGCATGGCTCCATTTGAGGCGTTGTATGGAAGAAAGTGTCGTTCTCCAGTATGCTGGGATGAGGTGGGTGAAGCAATGTTGTTGGGACCGGAGTTGGTACGTATGACTACGAATAAGATTCAAATGATCCGATAACATATAAAAACCTTACAAGATCGACAAATAAGTTATGCTGATCTTCATCGAAAGGACGTGGAATTCAATATTAGAGATCATGTGTTGTTACGTGTTGCTCCATGGAAAGGAGTTACGAGATTTGGAAAGAGAGGAAAGCTCAAGCCTCGACTCATTGGCCCATTTTTAATCCTCGATCGAGTAGGAACTGTGGCCTATAGACTCGCCTTATCGCCAAGTATGTCTCGTGTTCATAACGTTTTTCACATATCTATGTTACGTAAATATATGAAAGACCCGAACCACATTATTGAATTAGAACCAGACGAGATAGCGAAAGATTTAACGTATGAAGAGGTACAAGTTAAAATCTTGGATATGAAGGATCATATTCTACGCTTCAAGGTTATACCTCAAGTCAAAGTTTTAGGGAGAAACCACGATGTTGAGGAAATGACCTGGGAGTTAGAATCTGAAATGAAGTCAAGGTATCCTCACCTCTTCGACATACCAGGTACGCACCCTAATTTTGAGGACGAAATTTCATAAGAAGAGGAGGTTGTAAGATCCCCAACTTTTATGAATAAAGATTAATTTTTCTCGAAATATATTTTTGAATGTTATGGTGTGGATTTGATATAATGTTATAGTTGTGGGTAAAATTTACAAATTTTGCAAAGTAAGCAAGTGGCTATATAATATTCGATTGGTCGGGGAATATTCGTTTAATCAGGGAATATTCGTACGATGGCACAATCATTGGTGGACCCCACAAATAAAATATTGTCATAGTTAGAAAATGACATAATTATCTTTTTATAAAAATAACGGCGAAAGTTTTACCATTGAATTACCTGGTGGTAAAAGTACAATAATACGCGTGGTTGCATAGTAGCACACGGTATTGATTATTGATGCTTAAATGAGAAGTCACTCGGTTATACTCAATTATTGCTACAGTAATTGCTGCATAATATCTTTCATATTATTGATTCAATTATTGTCACAGTATTATCTGCATAATATTTTATATTATTAAATCAATAATTGAGACGACAAAGTTATTCATATTATTATTTACAATATTGACAATGTCTAGAAAGTTATGTCAATGAGAGGTTTGGTCACCTAATTGCGTGCCAATAGGGAGAAATCCTTATCGAAAATCCCCCTCTTTCCTGGGAATGATCTGGTTGTTAAATATTGTGAGTTATAATATTAATGATGAATAAGTTCGTGTTGAGTTATAATATTAAAGATGAATAAGTTAGTGGAAATCGACATCTATTTCGATAATAATGGATGTCTGGTGGTTATATTGACCAATCGGGTAATTAATCGGATAAATGAGCATTTAATTGTGCAGTCAAAGGATGTGGTGTCAGGTATCATTCTGGTTAATGGTATTAATGTTTATGTGCTATTTGATTCGGGTGCAACCTGTTCATTTATATCCGATGATTTTGCTCAAAACTTATATTTGCCTCAGGAAGAATTAGATTTCCCTTTAAACATAGAAATTGCGAATAGGGAAGTGATTCCTGTTAGGTTTATATATAAGAATTGTAAGGTGGATATAAAATGTCACGAGATGATGGTAGATTTGATACCAATTAAACTTGGGGAATGTGATGTTATACTAGGAATGGACTGGTTATTCAATTATGGGGCATTAATTGAATGCCAAAAGAAATTTGTTAACCTTATGACCCCGTCAAAGGTAGTTGTGACGCCTCCAAAATAGGTGTACATCACCCATCTTGAGTCGCCGGATACAAGGTACTGAATACAAATACAAACTAATTATACAACAGTCATGTACAATATGACAAAACATAGGATGTGAGTTTTAATACAAATATTGTCATCTAGACAATATCCACACTCAATGGAGTCCTCATTACATTTATTATCACACTATTTCACAGAATAGTGAGGACTACTAATGCACCATCTAGGACCATCACTCTGTTGCCCGACTAGTCCTAGCTACGTTCTCATTTCCTGAAGAGAACAATGAAAAAAAAAGGGCGAGCTCAACTAGCCCAGTAAGAAATATTATGACTAAGATAATGCGTAATAAGTTATCATTAGCCTTCAACAAAGATAACAACCGATGAATATAATAGACAACAAGTTTTAGATCAAAAACTACAGCGGAATAAGCAATCCATTAGAAGAGTCAGGTAAAGTATAAAATCTACTATCTTCTATGATTTAAAAAGTTTTTCATAAACTTTATCGCTGAGACTCAGCTTAATAAATAAAATCGAATCATCCCTGTACCAAGGCCAAGGATATTCATGTAATCATCAATGGTCATGATTATACTGAATAATCCCTGGTCATAATCATACCAACAACTGTCCATCAATGAACTACAGGCCAATGAGGACTTTTACAACATCATTTGTCACATTACGTCACATTACGGTCATGATTATAACGAATAATCCCTAATCATAATCATACCAAGTCCATCTATGCACGTAAGCTAAAGATGACTTTAATCACAATAAAAGCATGAGGATGATGACAATGATATAATAATTCAATAAAACAAGTTCAAGGATAAATTTTAAAGATTTATAATTTTTATTTATCCAGAAATCAATAACGTCCAAATTATCAACATGATACTTCTTTGTAGAGTAAAATTCAAGAATGCTTAGAAGAATATTTCCATGAAAAGATACTGGATGAAGCGCAAATATCAAGGATATTCCACTAATTTCATGGAGTATAGAAGCCAAAACATTAACCAACTGAGTATAATAGAATATATATATAACTGCAAATGTATTTCCGCCTGCCATGCGGTAATCCACGTAGACAGATTATTTCCAAATTTAATAAGGAATGAATACGAAGGATCATTCACCATGCGTGTGGTAATCCACATAGACAGGTTATTCTAACAAAATAATAAAGAATGGAATAATAGAAGAATTCACCATGCATGCGATAGACCGCACAGATAAGTTATTCCAATGTAATAATAAAGAATGGAACTGTGTCATGCGTAATCCGCATGCATGTGATATTCCAACGTAATAATAAAGAATGGAACCGGGTCATGCGTAATCCGCACCGGCAGCGTGATATTCCAATGTATAATAAAGAATGGAATAACAACGAATTCACCGGGCATGCGATGTATCACTTGCAGACGGTGTTATTCCAATAGAATAATAAAGAATGGAATAACAGAAGCTCTCTTCGTGAATACGAAAGAATAATACTCTTACGAGTACAACAAATAATATCCCTTACCTTTAGAAAAACTAAATACTGGAGTAGTGAAGTATCAGAATACTTTTCTTCTTTCTCTCTATAGTTTCTCTCTCTAGAGTTTCAGTGAATTCGTAAGAAATAATGAAGGAATGAGCTTCTATTTATAGGAGAATGGACTGAATATTAACTAATTCATGAACGGTTCAGATTGATTTACTTTTAAATGGACGGTCCATATTGATTTACTATTAAAACTTAAAGCAACGGTCCATACTGATTTACTATTAAAACTTTAAAACAACGATCCATATTGATTTACTATTATAACTATCCACCAACGGTCCATATTGATTTACTATTATATCTTCAACCAATGATCCATATTGATTTACTATTATAACTTCAACCAACGGTCTGAAAAATTATCACATCTCCTCATGGAATAATATTATACCAAAAAATGATTTGGACCGAAAAGAAATATATTTTTCGGGTGAATAAGACTTCAAATGAATAGTACCCCGACATGAAAAGTGTCCCAAATACCCGAGTGAACAATACTAGAGTGAATAGTAACTGATGAATAGTACTCTGACACAAAAAGTGTTCCAAATACCCGAGTGAACAATACTAGAGTGAATAGTACCCATGAATAGTACTCTGACACGAAAAGTATCCCAAATACCCGAGTGAACAATACTAGAGTGAATAGTAACTGGGTGAATAGTACCCATGAATAGTAACCCGTGAATAGTACTCCGACACGAAAAGTATCCCGAATACCCGATTGGTCAATACAACCTCCAGAAATCAATTATTATCGAAATAAATGTCGATTTCCACTAACATTAATAATCCCAACACAATTGAACAATCAATTTCATCTTTAATCAACACGAACTTATTCATCATTAATATTATAACTCACAATATTTAACAACCAGATCGTTCCTAGGAAAGAGGAGGCCTTCCGATAAGGATTTCTCCTTATTGGCGCGCAATTAGGTGACCAAACCTCTCTTTGACAGAACTTCTAGACATTGTCAATATTGCAAATAATAATATGAATAACTTTGTCGTCTCAATTATTGATTTAATAATAATAAATATTATGCAGATGATACTGTGACAATAATTGAATCAATAATATGAGAGATATGATCAAAGAATTATCAGTAGCAATAATTGAGTATACCGAGTGACTTCTTACGTAAGCATCAATAATCAATACCGTGTGCTACTACTATGCAACCACGCCAGACATCGTACTTTTTACTACCCGGTAGTTCAACAGCTTTTAACGGTAACACTTTCGTCGTTATTTTTATAAAAAGATAATTATGTCATTTTCTTACTTAAAAATACTTACATTGTGGGGTCCACTAATGATTGTGCCGTCTGTCATTGCGGATATTCCCGACAAAAAAAGAATATTCCCCACCAATCAAATATTATATAACAACTTGCTTACTTTGCAAAATTTATAAATATTAACCACAACTATAACATTATATCAAATCCACACCATAATATTAAAAAAAATTCGAGAAATTTAAATCTTTATTCATAAAATTTGGGGTCTCACAATCTCCCCTCCTTATGAAATTTTGCCCTCGAAATTTACGTACGTACTTGGTATGCCGAAGAGATGAGGATACCTTGACTTCATTTCAGATTCTAACTCTTGAGGTATAACCTTTGAGTGTTGAATACAATCCTTCTTATCCAAGATTTTAACACGTAGCTCCTCATACGCTAAATCTCCTACTATCTCGTCTAGTTCTAATTTAATAACGTGGTTCGAGTCATCCACATATTTACGTAACATCAATACGTGGAAAAAAAAGAGTTATGAACACGCGACATACTTAGCGGTAAAACGAGTCTATAGGCCACAGTTCCTACTCGATCAAGGATTTCAAATGGGCCAATAAAATCGAGGGTTGAGATTTCCTCTCTTCATCGATTCTTGCTTCTAGAATAACGCCCTCTTGAACCTTCTTCTTCACATTCATCAGCTCTGAGTTTGTAGCTTGAGCAGCTTTAACTTTATAGATTCTAATCGTATATTCGTTATCTTCACGTGGGTCCCTAGAGTCTTTAACTCTATCTCCATCATTTGTAACTTATACGAAATGGGTCTTTGTGTTAACAACATCGCACTCTTAAATGCATACGATCTTCTACTAAACGCGTCAGCTACCACGTTCACTCTTCCACGGTGATATTGAATGGTACGATCGTAATCTTCAACAGCTCGAGCCAACGTCTTTGGCGCATGTTATGTTTGTTATATGTGAAAAAATATTTGAGGGTTTGAGAAATGGGTTTTGTACTGGGGTCAATACAAAATTTGATTTCACATTCTGGGGTAGGCTAAGTCTTCAAGAATACGCCAGGAAATTTATTATCAATAGAAATATCATTCAAAACTGTGACCCTCATCCAGGACTTGGATAACACGTCACATTGATACCTATCAACTTGCCACCGTTATTCACGACGTCTCCTACGGAAAGTCTGGCTTCGGTGTATTCCAAGACTTGGAAGTCACCAGCGAAAGGCTCGAGGCTCTTTACTTATGACTTGATATGACAATGATTGACTTTAGTGGTTTGGTTGCTTGAATTCGCATAACAGGTTGGTTAGGAATATGAAAGCTAACAACCTTACGAAAAGCATGATGAGTAGTTAACCAATCGATTCCTAAAATCACATCAAAAGCAAGTATTTTCAAAGAGATAAGATCGACAGGTAACGTGACAATGTCAATTTGAATCAACAAGATTTATAAACAGTGGATGTAACGAAGGTTTCTCCAAACAGAGTTTCAACAGATAAGTCAAAGTCTAATTTCTCCAGAGTTAAATTTAAACGTTGAGCGCAAGTAAGAGAGATAAAAGAGTGGGTAGAACCGGTATCGAATAAGGTATAGACTTCGCAAGAGTTTATAATAAACTTACCCGTAATAACTTCGTTCGGGTCACTCTCTTTTTGAGAAGTAACGAAAAACGCTCTTCCTGAAACCACCGACTTTGTTTTGTCCGTATCTGCCTTTGGTGCCACCGTTCCAGCTAGACTTAACTTCACTATACGACAAAATCGAGCTAAATGACCTTCTTTTCTTGAAATTTCCACTTCTATTATCTTGGCCATGATTACCACCGAAGTGGTTACCATTCTTGGCATAATAATTTCTCCCACGATGGTTATCATTGTTCCGATGGCCGTTGCCACCGGTATGATTATTATCGTGTTGTTGGTCGTTACCTTTTGGTTGAGCTGACTCAACGGTCTCATGTGCTTCATTGCTTATCTCAATATTTTCAGATGTCATTCGCAAACATTGTCACAAAATAAGGGCTAATTAACATATCACATATTATCCCTATACTCTGACCGACCAATTAAATACCAAATAAACTTAGATAGGTTATACTAGCGAAGGAATTCCCCGTCTCTCCCCTCCTAGTTCTTGTCTCACATCTCAGCCAGGGATCATATCCCTAAGCTTTGATACCAACTGTGATGCCCCCAAAATAGGTATACATCACCCATCTTGGGTCGCCAGATACAAGGTACTGAATACAAATACAAACTAATTATACAACAGTCGTGTACAATACGACAAAACATAGGCTGTGAGTTTTAATACAAATATTGTCATCTAGACAATATCCACACTCAATGGAGTCCTCATTACATTTATTATCACACTATTTCACAAAATAGTGAGGACTACTAATGCACCATCAAGGACCATCACTCTGTTCCCCGACTAGTCCCAGCTACGTTCTCATTTCCTGAAGAGAACAATGAAAACAAAAGGGTGAACTCAACTAGCCCAGTAAGAAATATTATGACTAAGATAATGCAGAATAAGTTATCATTAGCCTTCAACAGTATAACAACTGATAGAATATAATAGACAACAAGTTTTAGATCAAAAACTGCAGTGGAATAAGCAATCTATTAGAAGAGTCAAGTAAAGTATAAAATCTACTATCTTCTATGATTTAAAAAGTTTTTCATCAACTTTATCGCTGAAACTCAGCTTAATAAATAAAATCGAATCATCCCTGCACCACGGCCAAGGAAATTCATGTAATCATCAATGGTCATGATTATACCGAATAATCCCTTGTCATAATCATACCAACAACTGTCCATCAATGAACTACAGGCCAATGAGGACTTTTACCACATCATTCGTCACATTACAATCATGATTATACCGAATAATCCCTGGTCATAATCATTCCAAGTCCATCTATGCACGTAAGCCAAAGATAACTTTAATCACAATAAAAGCATGAGGATGATGACAATGACATAAAATTCAATAAAATAAGTTCAAGGATAAATTTTAAAGATTTATAATTTTAATTTATCCAGAAATCAATAACGTCCATGTGATGCCCCCAAATCCGGGTATCTTCCAACCCGACAGATGGTGCTACACAGTGCTACAGTTCATATAAACATTCAATTGAAATACCTCAAAAGAACGAATATGTCTTATATATATCAAAAGAATATTTACATTTCCCCAGGTTCTTTACAACCAATACATTGTCTTTTTCATAATATCAATATTATTTCTTACAAAATCTATACTATTACATAAGCAATCTACGAGTTCGCCTTTGCCTTCCCTTTATCCTTGCCGGATCCATTGGTCCATTCGATTTTAGCTGCATTCATATGGTTCAAGCAAGAATGAGCCTAACTAGCTCAGCAAGTACAACAATTCTAGGAAAATAGCATGCTGGAAACATAGGAATCGTAAATCTTTAATAACTAGATAATAGTTATGAAGTACTATCGATAATTCAAAATAGCACTTCTTTTCATTCAAAACGTTTTATAACAACAATATTCAGTAAAATATCAATTCCGGTTCAAGACCGTAAACATTTCATAAGTACTTTGAAAAGGACATCCCGACATCGAATTCGTGAAGTCCCATATATCTTACGAAACGTCCAGTGATCGACTTTATAATACTCTATGTTGATCAACACTACATTCATTAAACATATATACATTTAAGTTGTGGCAACCTCACGTGCCTGTCGTTTGACGACAAAATTTTTAGCATACTCAATCTACTTTTGAAAACCACAATAATATTAGTTTGGTAAATCCTTATCAACACTTGATAGAATAACATAGCATACATCTAGCCGAAAGGATTGGCTTTGACTTCCTCAGATACTAACTCATGCGAAGGATACATGAATCACAAAGACTTGTCCAGAATGAACTGGAACAAGAGTTAAAGTACTTGCCTTTAGCGTCTGCTTATAGATAGAACACGTGCACGTTACGTCTTTAAGGTCTCTACATTAGATGATAGCATAACATAGGACATTAGGTCATGAATGATCACACATGGTTCCTAAAGAATCTTACCCTACTTCTCAATCTAATTACGTATTAGATTTGTTATTATAGGTTTCGGCTTTCCATTAGGTCAATCTTACATCATAAGTAATTGACTTAATCTTAACCTTAAGTGAGCATACTTAAGTTTCAATATGTCATAACTATGTTTCATTAAGATCTTTATTAACAATTACTCTTCATGTTCATTTGTAAACCTTCATCACTATTTAGGTTATGAGTTTTGAAATTTTAAAGCTACCAATGGCCATTACACTTGTGTGCTACAACATTGCTACGCCGCCACTTATTCCTCAAAAATTCGGACTTTGCGGCATGGCATGCGAGTCTCGAGAGTTATATGTCGCTTATTGCACAATGACTCTCCGAGAAATAATGGCCACTTTAGTATTTGCGACGCGTGGGCTTATTTTCCTTGAAATAGCCATGGCCACTACTCTGCACTAGACACTTTGGACAGATTTTTCAAAAGTTTGAGATTCCCGGACTCGTAACTTCTTCGTTATAAGTCTGAATTGGCTCGTTCAAGAGCCTACGGGTCACAAATTACATACTCTATGCATTCATGCAAGAATTTTATCTATTTTACTTCATTTGCTAAAATTTCACCTATTAGTCCATTTTAACAAAAACAATAAACGTTCGCGAACGTTCAACGCTCGTTTCTTCGTTTTAAGTCGGAATCTGGCCATTTTCGAGTCCGCAACTCTATAATGCCAAATATGACTTGTCTCCATCGAATACCAATGTTTCCAATGTCAAACACAAAATACGACTTCCATTCTGAGAATTTCACGAATTCGACAATTATTGTCCAATCGTGCGAATTCCGGCGAAACGATATTACTAGTGATTTGTTTATCATTATAAACACCTTCATTCCATTATCTAGACATCTCAACTTATGTATAACAATAACTTATATTCCAATTTGTTTATGGCTTATTGAGAAGTTCATAACAACAATTTCTTAATATATGATTTTCATTTCCTTATGACTTATTCGGCTCAGGTCCATTGCTTATCAACTTCTCCTATGTTCTTAGCATCTAAGTTCATTAGATTACACTTCTCTTATCAACCTACCATGATAGAGATGAAGAAGACAAAATCATTTACCTTTGATGATTACTTCACTTCACTTTGCAAAATCTAACAAAAGTTGAAATGGCTTATAAGTGCTTATGGGTTCTAACAAATAAGTTGCTTTGAGAGAGAGTTGTTGGATGAAACAAATCAACCAAATAAACTTCCTAGCCACCAAGGTTAGGGTAGAATGGTCTTTATGGCATCCCACCTCCTTAACTTCCACCTCCTTACTATTCATAACCTAGCAACCAAGTAAACTTGCTAGCCACTTCTATTTCTTGACCATCACAACACTTGGTCACCACATAAAGTTGTTGCTCTCTAAGTTCACCCATGGGTTGCCCCATGGATCATTACTTTACCCATTGGATCATCCTTTGGGCTTGGGTTTAGTTAATTATTCTAATTCTTGTGGGCTTGCATGCATTTGGTTTGGGCTTCCCATTAATCCACCCTTGGCTAAACATTGCTACAACTTGGGCTTGTCCCTTAATGCTTAATGAACTTGCACACCCTACAAGATTACACAAATTCATTCATTAGTCATTAATTTTCCAAATGCTCTTAATTTAAGTCCACATGCGAAATATTGCGTTTTCCATACTTAGATTATTATTACATAATCCATCTCGCCTCGATATTCTAACATTACGTATTTCGCGGAAATTCAAAATTAATTCCCAAGCGATAAACGATGAATAGTGATTTTTGTAAACTTTCTCGGAAAATATTTATTTTCGTCTTGAAAATTCAAACACTTTAATTCTCTCATGCGGTTCGAATACTACGATATTCCGACATTTCTAGGTTATAAAACGACATACATCTTATTAACACATATAATAACAAATAATATTATTTTATTCATTATTTAATTCTTTCAAGTCTTTTACAAAGGATTCGAATTTCTCGGGCGTTACAGTCCAAATTGTCAACATGATACTTCTTTGTAGAGTAAAATTCAAGAATGCTCAGAAGAATATTTCCATGAAAAGATACTGGATGAAGCGCAAATATCAAGAATATTCCACTAATTTCATGGAGTATAGAAGCCAAAACTTTAACCAACTGGGTATAATAGAATATATGAAACCACAAATGGATTTTTGCCCGTTATGCGGTAATCCACGTAGACAAATCATTTCCACAATTTAATAAGGAATAAATACGAAGGATCATTCACCATGCATGTGGTAATCCATATAGACAGGTTATTCCAACAGAATAATAAAGAATGGAATAACAGAATAATTCACCATGCATGCGATAGTCTGCACAGATTATAAAGAATGGAACCAGGTCATGCGTAATCCGCATGCATGTGATATATTCCAATGAGAATAATAAAGAATGGAACCGGTGTCATGTAATCCGCACTTATAGGATATTCTAACGAATAATAAAGAATGGAATAACAACGAAATTCACGAGGCATGCGATAGATCAGCAGAAAAACAAAGTTATTCCAATGTAATAATAAAGAATGGAATAACAGAAGCTCTCTTCGTGAATACGAAAGAATAATACCCCTTACGAGTACAACAAATAATATCCCTTACCTTTAGAAAAACTGAATATTGGAGTAGTGAAGTAGCAGAATACTTTTCTTCTTTCTATTTATAGTTTCTCTCTCTAGAGTTTCAGTGAATTTGTAAGAAATAATGAAGGAATGAGCTTCTATTTATAGGAGAATGGACTGAATAGTAACTAATTCATGAGTGGTCCAGATTGATTTACTTTTAAACGGACGGTCCATATTGATTTACTATTAAAACTTAAAGCAACGACCCATACTGATTTACTATTAAAACTTTAAAACAACGATCCATATTGATTTACTATTATAACTTTCCACCAGCGGTCCATTTTGATTTACTATTATACCTTCAACCAACGATCCATATTGATTTACTATTATAACTTCAACCAACGGTCTGAAAAATTATCACATCTCCTTATGGAATAATATTGTACCCAAAAATGATTTAGACTAAAAAGAAATATATTTTTTAGGTGAATAGTACCCCGTGAATAGTACTTCGGGAATAGTACCCCGTGCATAGTACCCCGACACAAAAAGTGTCCCAAATACCTGAGTGAACAATAATATAGTGAATAGTAACCGGGTGAATAGTAACCCGAAGTGAATAGTACTCTGACACGAAAAGTGTCCCAAATACCCGAGTGAACAATACTAGAGTAAATAGTAACCGGGTGAATAGTAACCCGTGAATAGTAACCCATGAATAGTACTCCGACACGAAAAGTGCCCCGAATACCCGATTGGTCAATATAACCTCCAAACATCAATTATTATCGAAATAAATGTCGATTTCCACTAACACTAATAATCCCAACACAATGGAACAATCAATTTCATCTTTAATAAACACGAACTTATTCATCATTAATATTATAACTCACAATATTTAACAACCAGGTCGTTCCCAGGAAAGAGGAGGCCTTCCGATAAGGATTTCTCCTTATTGGCGCGCAATTAGGTGACCAAACCTCTCATTGACAGAACTTCTAGACATTGTCAATATTACAAATAATAATATGAATAACTTTGTCGTCTCAATTATTGATTTAATAATAATAAATATTATGCAGATGATATTGTGACAATAATTGAATCAATAATATGAGAGATATGATCACGGCAGAATTCTTGTGTAGCAATAATTGAGTATAACCGAGTGACTTCTTACGTAAGCATCAATAATCAATACCGGTATGATATTATGCAACCACGCCAGACTTCGTACTTTTACTATCGGGTAGTTCAATAGTTTTAATTCGGTAACACTTTCATTTTATTTTTTATAAAAGATAATTTTGTCGCTTTTCTAACTACGACAATACTTCCGTTTTAGGGTCCACCATTGATTGTCTTGTCAGATGCGGATATTCCTGACAAAAAGAATATTCCCCGACCAATCGAATATTATATAACAACTTGCTTACTTTGCAAAATTTATAAATATTACCCACAACAATAACATTATATCAAATCCACACCATAATATTAAAAAAAATATTTTGAGAAATTTAAATCTTTATTCATAAAATTTGGGGTCTCACAGTAGTGTTTTATGGTATTAAGTCAACTCAACAAGCAAGTTGTCTGACGATGATGCAAGCAAAGAAATTACTGAGATAAGGATGTGTAGGATACTTAGCCAACATGAACGCGAAGAAGAGTGCGAAGTTAGAAGAGATACCAGTCATTAGAGATTTTGCATGACGATTTACCTGGATTACCGTTGGATAGAGAGATTGAGTTCGTGATTGATTTAGTGCCAGGAAGACCCCGATATCTAAAGCCCCATACACAATGGCCCCAGTAGCAATGAAAGAATTGATGGTGCAGTTGCAAGAATTACTCGATAAGAAGTATATCTAGCCGAGCGTATCGCCATGGGGAGCATCGATGTTGTTTGTTAAGAAGAAAGATGGATCGATGCGGCTCTGCATTGATTACAAAGAATTAAATAAGGTCACAATTGTGACGCCCCCAAAATAGGTCCATTCCACCCAACCCATTCTGAGTCGCCAAATACATGGTACAGAAATAACTACAACTTCAATAATACAAATGTCGTGTGAAATACGACAATACATACATCTGTGATTTTAAATACGATATTGCTTGCTTAGACAATATCCACACGCAAAGAAATCCCCATCATAATTATTGATACATTATTTTACAAAAATGGTGAGGACTACTAAACAACTCTCTGTAACCTTCATTCCATACCCCAGACTCGATCCTCGCTATGTTCTCACCTCCCGAGAAGAAAATGGAACAACAAGGAAAAGGGTGAGCTCGACTAGCCCAAGAGAAGAATATTATGACTAAGATAATATACAACAAAAATTATCGTTAGTCTTCAACAGGGAAAAATATAATAGAATACAATAGACAACAAGTTTTAAATCAATATTCGCAATGGAAAATATTAATTCATAGAAGAGTTACGTAGAGGATGAAATCTACAAATATCTATGAATTTAACGATCCATCATCAATATTTTTATCCTCGTAACATCAATCAATATATATCTCGAATCATATATTCATCCTTGCACTACAGTGCCAAGGACATTCACCATTAGTCATGTTCATCTAAACACTGCTCATCTTTTGCACTACGGGCCAAAGATATTCATCGAAATCATTCATCTTTGCACTACGGGCCAAAGATATTCATCGAAATCATTCATCTTTGCACTACTGTGCCAAAGATATTCATCATAAATCATTCATCTTTGCACTACAGCCAAAGATATTCAATAATATCATCATTTAAGACCGAGGATGATGAAAATATTTTTTTAAAGAAACGAATCCAAAGAATAATGACAAGGATTAAGGATTAAGGATTCGTACTTTATTTTTATCCACGCCCAAAAATACCTCAAAAATAATCATAGTGGTGTAAAATTCAAGAATGATCAAAACATGGATACAATCAAAGCTAGTATCCATAATAGATATTTTGGACAAAAAGAAGAAATTTTATTTTTCGAATGAATAGTCTTGATATTCGTGAATAGTCTCAGATATCGTGAATAATAGTGCATTATCGTGAATAGTAACTCAGACACCAAAAGATAGAAATTTCATAAAAAACATCTTCACGCTTCGTGAATAGTCCTCGTGAATAATAACTCGTGAATAGTAACTCATGAATAGTAACTCATGAATAGTAACCCGACATGAAAAAGGTCCAAATTTGATAAAAAGTTCCAACCAATATTTCAAAGATAATGATATTGAAGAAATAATATCATTTGAGAAGAAAATAACATCCCTTACCTCGAAAAAAAGATTTCTAGTTGAAACAGGATATAGGCTATGACTTGAACTTGCACCGATGACAATACTCAAAGTATACTCAAAATACTCACAAGAATATGCTCGATAATATAGAGAGAAAACTTGAGTTTACGGTGTGATTTTCAATTCTAACCTAAGCACTATTTATAGAAATTGCTTAGAACACCAAAGAAAAAATTTATTATAATATTAATATATATATTAAGTTTTCTACGCAACCTTTGAATCTGATTTCCACCAAATAACACATGTAAAATGAGGCTCACACATCGAAAAACGTTTTTCTTTTATAAAATAATTAAAACTTCCAAAAATCAATTATTTGAACTTGAACTTCAATAATTCACAATAAATAGTCCTTTTATCGTAAAAAATTCGAATCTCGCTAGTTTTATAGGAAATTCAATTCTCTACAACTTTCTGAAGAAAGTTTTTCCAAATTCCAAGCGTAAATTGACCAAAATCCACAAATGGGCGATTTTACGTGCTATAATCAAATTTCAACTCAATAAATGGGGTCCAAGCATGTTTAACATGTTTTAAACATTTTGGTAACAAAAATACTCCTCCTCCACCTATACTCATATATCCCACATTCATCGTAAAAAAATATCATCGTTAATATATTATTAAAATAATATATTTAAATGAATTATTTTATCGAGAAAAAGATAAAATATTAATTTTCAACAATTGTCACTATAAAAATTTTCTCATCTATATCCACATAAAATCAATATTTTCCTCATCATATGAATCAATAATTAATTATTCACAAATAATATTACGAATCACAATATTGACAACCAGCGGGTTCCTGGAAAGAGGGGGCTTTCAATAAGAATTTCTCCTTCTTGGGCTTGCAATTAGGTGACCAAACCTCTCCTTAGATAGAACTTTCTAGACATTGCCAATAATGTTATCTAATAATATTATTCAGATAATATGAATTATTGGTTCGATAATGAAAAAATCTTGTGTAATGACAATTATTGAAACAACAATAATATAAAATATCAACGCAAAGAATTATTGAATCAATAAAATAAAATACCGAGCAAAGAATTACAGTAACCATTATTGAGTAGTGCCTTCTTACGTAAGAATCAACAATTGGTGCAATACTGGTATCTATCTTTGTGCGATAACGCCATTCATCGTGTTTTAACCACCGGGTATTCCAACACATAAATCGGTAATAACTACTGTAGATTATTTTTAAACAACTTATTTTTTGTCGCTTTCTTCCTCCAATCGCTTTCCGTTATGGGGCCCACACATGGTCTGCTACCGTCGCACGAATATTCCTCGAAAGATCTAATATTCCACGACCAAACGAATATTCTCCGAACAATAATGAATATTATATCACCACTTGCTTATTTAAAATATTTAGCATTTTACCCATAACTAACCACATTAATCAAATCCACCTTACTATTTCAAAATAATAAATAAAGAAAATTCCTTTTATTTAAAAAATTTGAGGGTCTTACAACCTCCCTCCTTATGAAATTTCATCCTCGAAATTGACGTCGACGCACTGTGTTTCAAAAGATGAAAATACCTACGCTTTCATTTTCGCTTTCCAACTCTCGTGTCATTTCCTCAATAGCATGGTTTCTCCACAAAACTTTAACTTGTGGTATAACCTTCGTCGTGGGACATGCTCCTTCCTATCCAAGATCTTGACAGGTACCTCCTCATACGTTAAGTCTTCGGCTATCTCGTCCGGTTCTAACTCAATGACGTGGTTCGGGTTGTCCACATATTTACGTAACATCGATACGTGAAAAACGTTATGAACACGCGTCATACTTGGCGATAAAACGAGTCTATAGGCCACAGTTCCTATTCGATCGAGAATTTTAAATGGATTAATAAATCAAAGGTTTGAGCTTTCCTCACATCGTCGATTCTCGCTTTTAAAATAACAGCTTCTTGCACCTCCTTCTTCAAATTCATCAACTCCGGTGTGTAGCTTGAACAGCTTTAACTTTATCAATTAAAGTCGATTATACTCGTATATCATCACGTGGGTACCTAGAGTTTTCATCTCCATCTCTATTATTTGTAAATTATACTGAAATTAGTTTTTGACAATATCGTACTTTCATTACTTGTATACGATCTTCTACTCAACACGCGCCTACCACGTTCGCTTTTTCCAGATGGCATGGTCGAACATGTCTTTGAAATGAGTCTCCTCTTGAGTTCTTCGAAGCTCTTCCCACATTCTTTGCTCCATTCGAATTTTGTATCTCTACGAGTCAGCTGCGTTAATGGAATAGCGATTCGAGAATATCCTTCAACGAATCTCCGATAATAACCAACTAAGCCTAGAAAGCTACATATTTCGATTACCGACTTAGGTTGTTCTCAACTATGACTCACATCCCAATCTTGGATAGCACGTTACAATGACACCTATCAGTTTACTATCGCACGAATATGGTGTCCCCTACGGAGAGTCCGGCTTCGCATTCCACAAAGGAAGTCACCGGATAGAGGCTCGGTATCAACTTCATATTGGGTTTTTAACTCCACGAAGTTCAATAGGAGCCATTCGATATGAGATTTTAGAAATGGGTTTTGTAATGGGATTTAAAAGTCGATACAAATTCAATATCACGCTCTGGGAGTAGGCCAAGAAATTCTTCAGGAAATACGTCAGGAAAAATCAATAACAACAGGAATATTATTCAAATCTGACGTGTCTTTATTCAAATCCATAACATGGACTAAGAAAGCTTGACATTAGTTTTTCAATAAACAAATGGCTTTATAATTTAATATGAAAGAGTTTGACTTCAATGGTTTGGTTGCTTGAATTCGAATAACCAGGTTGCTTAAGAATATGAAAACTAACAACCTTACGAAAGCAATCAATTTTGGCATGATGAGTAGTTAACCTTAAAATCACATCAAAACAAATATCTCTATAGAAATAAGGTTAACGAGTAATGTGATAGTGCCAACTGAATCAAGCAAGATTTCTAAACAACGGATGTAATAAAAGTTTCTCTTAGCGAGTCTCCACGAGATAGGTCAAAGTCTAATTTCTCCGTAGTCAAATTCAAACGTTGAGCGCAAGCAAGAGAGAAAAGAATGGGTAGAACCCAGATATCTAGTAAGGTATAAACTTCGCAAGAATTTATAATTAACTAACCCGCTAACTTTGTTCGTTTACTCGCTTTTTTGAGAAGTCACGAAAAACGCTCTTCCAGAACCGTGATTTCGACTTATCCGGAAATCCTTTTGAGTCACCATCCCTCATTGGACTTGGTTTCGCTTCTCAGACACTCTCGAGCTATATATGTCCTTCCTTTCCACAATTATAGCATACCCGAATCTGTTGTGGGCGCTTTGGTGATATGTCCCTCTTTCCGCATTTATAGCATATGACCGGTGGTCGTTCTCTCCTCCTGGAACCGATTCTTTCTTTGGCGACGCCTTTACATGGTTATTGTTGAACCTTCTCTTCTTGAAATGTCCACTTGAGTCACTTCTCCTATTATCATGGCCATGATTACCACCCAAGTGGTTCTGCCGCTTTGTCCGTATTCTTTCCTCCCCATGGTTATCATCGTTTTGATGATCTTTGTCCAAAAATATGACCACAGTTGTGGTCCCTCGGTTGAACATACTCGTTATCACGCTCTAATAATTGAGCCACATGCTTACAACATCTCTCAATATAAAGAAAATTTATGAGAGATAAGATATTGTCGAATCTCTGGTTTTAGACCCTCTACAAACATACGCGTCATTCGTTCCTCATTTTCCACCAAATGAGGTGCAAACTCGACAACTCATAAACTTCGCCTCATCTTGAGACACCGTCATGTTGTTACTGCTCCAGTCTAATAAACTCCACTTCCTTCATATAGATTTAACACTTTCGAGGAAAGTATTTGTCATTAAATAGTTTCAAACGTCTCCCCAAGACATCTTGAAGCGGTGGATGGATACGCTTCACGACTCCCACCAATGATGCGCCTCGCCACTAACATAAAGGTGGCGAATGGAATCTTCTGTTCTCCGTGCATCCCAAGACATCGAATATCTTGGTGATTTGCTTGACCCATGTTTCCGCCATGATCGGATCGAAGCTTTCCCTTAAATTCAGTGGTCCCAACTCTTTGAATCTGCTTGGCCATGTGACAACGTGAAATTTCTATCATTTCCTCCTATGTTTTGAACACGAGTCTCCCTCGTGCGATTTTGCATGAACCGCAAAAAAAGCTTCTAAACATCCCGTCGTTTATCGTCTCCTTTTCGTGGTGTTGTTTACAGGAGGTACATTGTCGACTGTTGCACGTTCTCCTCGTTGGTAAAATGTGCATCTCCACGATCTCATTCACTCCATTTGTTAATATTCTCGATCAACATTCTCAAATCTCGTCATAAAACAAGGGTTAATTAAGGAAATCAATATATCACATAATATCCCTATATACTAACCAACTAACAAATAAGCTTAGGTAGGACACACTAGCGAAGGATTTACTCGCCTCTCCCCTCTGGAGTTCTATTCCCCGATCTCCGCCAGAGATCATATCTCTAAGCTCTGATACCAACTGTGACGCCCCCAAAATAGGTCCATTCCACCCAACCCATTCTGAGTCGCCAAATACATGGTACAGAAATAACTACAACTTCAATAATACAAATGTCGTGTGAAATACGACAATACATCTTAATGAGTTTAAATACGATATTGCTTGCTTAGACAATATCCACACGCAAAGAAATCCCCATCATAATTATTGATACATTATTTTACAAAAATGGTGAGGACTACTAAACAACTCTCTCTAGAACCTTCATTCCATACCCCGACTCGATCCTGCTATGTTCTCACCTCCTGAGAAGAAAATGGAACAACAAGGAAAAGGGTGAGCTCGACTAGCCCAGTAAAGAATATTATGACTAAGATAATATACAACAAAAATTATCGTTAGTCTTCAACAGGGAAAAATATAATAGAATACAATAGACAACAAGTTTTAAATCAATATTCGCAAAGAAAATATTAATTCATAGAAGAGTTACGTAGAGGATGAAATCTACTAATATCTATGAATTTAACAGTCCATCATCAATATTTTTATCCCTGTAACATCAATCAATATATATCTGGAATCATATATTCATCCTTGCACTACAGGCCAAGGACATTCATCAGTTGGTCATGTTCATCTAAACACCTGTTCATCTTTGCACTACGGGCCAAAGATATTCATCAGAAATCATTCATCTTTGCACTACGGGCCAAAGATATTCATCAGAAATCATTCATCTTTGCACTACAGGCCAAAGATATTCATCAGAAATCATTCATCTTTGCACTACAGGCCAAAGATATTCAATAATATCATCATTTAAGACTGAGGATGATGAAAAATATTTTTTAAAGAAACGAATCCAGTGAATAATGACAAGGATTAAGGATTAAGGATTCGTACTTTGTTTTATCCACGTCCAAAAATACCTCAAAAATAATCATAGTGGTGTAAAATTCAAGAATGATCAAAACATGGATACAATCAAAGCTAGTATCCATAATAGATATTTTGGACAAAAGAAGAAATTTTATTTTTCTATTGAATAGTCAGATTATTAAATGAATAGTCAGATATCGTGAATAGTCTCAGATATCGTGAATAGTCTTAGTATCGTGAATAGTAACTCTCACACCAAAAGATAGAAATTTCATAAAAACATCTTCACGCTTCGTGAATAGTACTTTTGAATAAGAACTCGTGAATAGTAACTCATGAATAGTAACTCATGAATAGTAACCCACATAAAAAAAAGTTCCAAATTTGATAAAATGTTCCAACCAATATTTCACAGATAATGATATTGAAGAAATAATATCATTTGAGAAGAAAATAACATCCACACCTCGAAAAGCAATGTACTTCTAATGAAACAGGATATAGGCTATGACTTGAACTTGCACCGCATAACAATACTCAAAGTATACTCAAAATACTCACAAGAATACGCTCAATAATATAGAGAGAAAAACTTGAGTTTACGTGTGATTTTCAATTCTAACCCAAGCACCTATTTATAGGAAATTGCTTAGAACACCAAAGCGAAAAAATTTATTATAATATTAATATATATATTAAGTTTTCTCACGCAACCTTTGAATCTGATTTCCAGCCAAATAACACATGTAAAATGAGGCTCACACATCAAAAAACGTTTTTCTTTTATAAAATAATTAAAACTTCCAAAAATCAATTATTTGAAACTTGAAACTTCAATAATTCACAATAAATAGCTCTTTTATCGAAAAATTCGAATCTTGCGAGTTATTATAGGAAATTCAATTCTCTACAACTTTACGAGAAGAAAGTTTTCCAAATTCCAAACAAAAATTGACCGAAATCCACAAATGGGCGATTTTACGGTATATAATCAAATTTCGATCGATAAATGGGGTCCACCGACATGTTTAACATGTTTTAAACATTTTTGGTAACAAAAATACTCCTCCTCCACCTATACTCATATATCCCACATTCATCGTAAAAAATATCATCGTTAATATATTATTAAAATAATATATTTAAATGAATTATTTTATCGTAAAAAGATAAAATATTAATTTTCAACAATTGTCACTATAAAAATTTTCTCCATCTATATCCACATAAAATCAATATTTTCCTCATCATATGAATCAATAATTAATTATTCACAAATAATATTACGAGAATCACAATATTGACAACGAGCGGTTCCTGGGAAAGAGGGCTTTCGAATAAGAATTTCTCCTTCGACGTGGCATGATTAGGTGACCAAACCTCTCCTTGAAGCAGAACTTTCTAGACATTGCCAATAATGTTATCTAATAATATTATTCAGATAATATGAAATATTGGTTCGATAATGAAAAATCTTGTGTAATGACAATTATTGAAACAACAAAGAATATAAAATATCAACGCAGCAATTATTGAATCAATAAAATAAAATCTTCGAATAATAATTATCAGAACCATTATTGAGTAGTGCCTTCTTCACGTAAGAATCAATAATTGGTGCAATCAGGTAATGCTTCTTGTGCGATAACGCCATTACTCGTGTTTTAACCAAGGTATTCCAACAATGTAAACGTGAACAACTACTGCCTGCTATTTTTAAACAACTTATTTTTATTCGTTTTCTTTCCTCCATATCTTTTCAAGTTATTATGGGGCCCACACATGGTCATTCTTCAGTATTTAATATTCCCGACAAGCGATGCGAATATTCCACGACCAAACGAATATTCTCCGAGCAATAATGAATATTATATCACCACTTGCTTATTTAAAATATTTAAGATTTTACCCATAACTAACCACATTAATCAAATCCACCCTTACTATTTCAAAATAATAAATAAAGAAAATTCCTTTTTATTTAAAAAAATTTTGGTCTTACAACAATTATAAATAAGTATCCGTTACCGAGAATCGATGACTAATTTGACCAACTGAAGGGAGCAAGATATTCCTCAAAGATAGACTTGAGGAGTGGTTATCATCAGCTGAAGGTGAGGCCAGAGGATGTACCAAAAATGACATTCAGAACTCGGTATGGTCATTACGAGTTTCTGGTTATGTCATTTGGTTTAACCAATGCACCTGCAGCGTTCATGGATTTGATTAACATGGTGTTTAAATAATTTTTAGATAAATTTGTAGTGGTGTTTATTGATTATATCCTAGTATATTCTAAACCCAAGGATGAATATGTGGAACACTTAAGAGTGACATTTGAAACATTGAGGAGAGAAAAGGTATATGCTAAATTCTCAAAGTGTGAGTTTTGGTTAGAACGTGTGCAATTTCTTTGGCACATCATTGACAAGAATAGAATCTCGGTAGATCCATCGAAAGTTGAAGCAGTAATAAACTGGGATCAGCCAAAGACACCGCCAAAAGTAAGAAGTTTCTTGGGATTGGCAGGTTACTATAGGCGTTTTATTCAAGACTTTTCCAAGATCGCAACTTCGCTGAAAAATTTAACTAGGAAGGTAGTTAAGTTTGTTTGGACGAAGAAGTGTGAGGAGAGTTTTCGAGAATTAAAGAAAAGATTGAGTTCATCACCTGTGTTATCATTGCCTGATAATAAAGGGAATTTTGTGGTGTATAGTGATGCATCGCATAAAGGACTAGGATGTGTGCTTATGCAGAATGGCAGAGTTATTGCGTACGCGTCACGTCAATTGAAGGATTATGAGAAAGGATATCCGACTCATGACTTGGAATTTGCTGCAGTAGTGTTTGCTCTGAAGATTTGGAGACACTATCTGTATTGAGAGAGGTGTGAGATATATACAGACCATAAAAGTCTGAAGTATATCTTTACACAAAAAGATTTGAATATGTGACAGAGGAGATGGCTGGAGTTGATTAAAGATTACGATTGCGAGATTCTTTATCATTCTGGAAAGGCGAATGTTGTTGTCGATGCCTTAAGTAGTAAGGGTCGGGAGAAACTAATGATGTTGACTGCTAAGGAAAAGCTTGTAACAGAGATGTCCAAGAAGGAGTTGGAATTTAAATATCCGATAGAATCAGACAAAAAATTGTTTCATGTGGGAAGAAGTTCAATATTGGTGAATAAGGTAAGAAATGCACAACTTTAAGATGAAAACTGTGAAAAGATATGGACAAAAGTGTCTAATGGTGAGGAGGACAAATTTAAAGTTGACTCGGAAGGGTTACTTTGGATCGAAGGGAGAAATTGGGTTCTACAAGTACCGGAAATTAAAGAGGAAATTTTGAGTGAAGCTCATAATTCACGATATTCAATTCACCTTCGAAGTACAAAAATGTACTAGGATCTCAAACATCATTTTTGGTGGTCGAATATGAAAAAGGATGTGGATGAATGTGTGGTAAAATGTTTAACGTGTCAAAAAGTTAAAGCTGAACATCAAAGGCCAAGTGGATTGTTGCAACCGTTAGAAATACCAGAATGGAAATGGGAGCATATCACAATGGATTTTGTGGTAGGTCTTCCAACGACTCAGCAAGGTTACGATGCAATCTGGTTGATTGACGATCGATTGATGAAGTCGACATACTTTTTGCCAATCAAGATTAGATTTAACCTAGATCTGTTGGCAAAATTATACGTGAAGGAAATTATCTCAAGACACGGGGTCCCGGTGTCAATTGTATCAAACAGAGATCCACGTTTCACATCAATTTTTGGAAACGACTACAAGAATGTTTTGGGACGCAATTGAGAATAAGCACATCGTATCATCCTTAAACTGACGGACAAAGTGAGAGGACCATCCAGACATTGGAGGATATGCTCAGAGCATGTATTATGGATTTTAAAGGGAATTGGGATGACCATCTGCAATTGGTTGAATTTGCCTATAATAATCGTTATCACACGAGTATTGGCATGCCGCCTTACGAAAGCGTTGTACGGCAAGAAATGCAGAACTCTGGTATGTTGGGACAAAGTTGGAGAACGTCAGCTGCTAGGTCCAGAATTGGTACAACAGACTGTCGAGATCATCAAAGTGATTCGGGCAAGATTGATAGCTGCACAGGATAGATAAAAGAAATATGCCGATCAACACCGACAAAATCGAGAATTTGATGTCGGTAGTTTTGTTTTCTTAAAAGTGTCTCCCTAGAAAGGGAAAATCAGGTTTGGTAAAAAGGGAAAACTGAGCCCTAGGTTTATAGGATCTTTTGAAGTACTACGACGAGTTGGTGAAGTGGCATATGAGGTAGCTCTACCTCCAGAATTAGAACATATTCACAATATTTTCCATGAGGTCAAGACAACCTCTGAGATAACCCTGAGGACTGTCAAAGTCAACAACAGGCCAACCTCAAAGATAACCCTAAAAAAAGACTACTACAACTGTGCAAAAACCGGAGATAACCCGAGGAAGGGCAAAATGGTCATTTTTCCAACTCAACTTTAACTCAAATCAAATACACTCATGTTAACTCAAATTGTTTCAAAAGAAGTCCCACAAGAACCACATCTTAACTTTCGAGTGCAAACTACGCAAAACAGCTCAATGGACTGCTTGATGGAAACCTGGAAATGTCATTTTGGTCATGGACCCATCTTCCTAGATTTAAAAAAGGGCAAATCCTATGTCATTGCATAGCCCTCGGATAGAGCTTTCTGTAAGGGTATGGCACGCTTCCATCGAACTCTTGGATTAAAAGTTATGAAGGTTCGAGCGAACAATGTGTTGTCCTAGTGCACGTACTTGGAGACGGCGGGACGCACATTGCCCGAGGCACCCCGGGCAGCCGCAGGTACACCTGCGGCTCCCCCCTCTATAAATAGAGGGCTTGGGGTGGCCATTTTATAAGAGAAAAAGGCGAGGAAGCCCTATCCAATTTACTCTGTACATACTATAAACTGAGTGTTTTCTCATTTCTAAACACTTGTGATCTTATACTTTGCTATATTTTACCGGCGACAGACGAGTGTTCATCCATTTAAAGTTATTGAAGTCTTCTTTGGCAGTCCACTATAAGTCTTCTTACTTTTTGTAAGAATTTCTTCACTATTGTGCACACACTGTTCTTCACGTTAAGAGTCATGTTGCGTGTGTATGCCCGGACTTCAGTCCGTGACTTTTTATTTCTTTAATATATATATATATATATCAACTGTGGTCGAACTCTGTTCGATGAGCCTGAATTTACATCCGGAGTGTTTACTGCTTTTATATATATATAAATACTTATATATATGTTGTTGCCATCAAACTCTGTTTGATTGAGCCTGGATTTCACATTTGGTGCGTTTACCGTTTATATATATGTAGATATATATATATATATATACATTTCAGTCTGGCCTGGAGTTTACTTCGTGGCCTTTTATTGCTTTATTTACATTTTGTCCCGCCTATATATATATATATATATATACATTTCAGTTTGGCCTGGAGTTTCTTCGTGGCCTTTTATTGCTTTATTTAAATTTCGTCCCGCCTAGAGTTTACTTCGTGGCGGTTGATCATTTTTACAGCTTTATTTATATTCTCTCAATCCCCCATGGAGGTGCTTTGTGGTGGTTGATTGGGTTTTATTGCTTTATTTATATTTCGTCCCTCCTTGGAGTTTACTTCATGGCGGTTGATCGCTTTTACAGCTTTATTTACATTTTCTCAATCCCCCATGGAGGTGCTTCGTGGTGGTTGATTGTCTATATATATTTACCGCTTATATATATATATATATATATATATATATATATATATATATAACTATTTACAACTTTCATACAAACTGCTACATCATGTGAGCCTAGGAATCATGTGATCACAGATTCAGTTTACTGAATCTAGATTCAGTTCCCGTGATAGACATTTTCAGCTATACACGGCTTGTAAATTATTCACGATGTCGAATTTCCTTAGACGACTCTCATGCCCATAAAGAGTTCGACACTGCTATGTATATTATTTTCTCGAAGATGCTTTGCATCTCGAAAAGTATCAGTAATCAAGTCGAACACATAATAAAATGGAAGTATCAAAGGCCTCAATTACTATTGAGCACAATGGTTTGAAAAACCTCTTTTTACAAAACATCACTGCTATATCTTGTTAAAACTTAATTTTTGTACAGAAATTCAAACCCTTTGTATATAGGTGCGAACGATGCATAGCATTACTTCCAGATAATTGCACATTGATCCACACACACACACACACATTCATTTAACAGTTTAAATGAAAAGTGGTAGTCAATGTGGCAACACGGATGTCGGGGGGTGCCTAACACCTTCCCTCCGAATAACCAAGTCCTCGGACCCTAACGAATCTCGATTTTATAGACCCGTTAAGCAATGTCACATCATTGGGTCAATAATGTGCAAATATTTTCTCGTTTGTGTTGGTACAACCATTTAAAAAATCAACTGGCGACTCTTACAGTTCAATCGTCGACATATACATGTCAGACCTTTTCACAACTTGTTTTTTCAAACAAATCTCACCTAACATGAGAACACCAAAAGACAAGAACAGAAAAGAGACAAATAAAAATCCCGACGTCAACATTCGTGAATAGTGTCGTATATGTGAATAGTAACCCCGACACAAAAGGTAATAATTTCATAAGAAAAATCATACTTCGTGAATAGTACTCGTGAAGAGTACCGTATTCGTGAATAGTGTCGTATACATGAATAGTACCGTATACGTGAATAGTAACCTCGACATGAAAATGTAAAAATTTCATAAGAAAATTCATACCAATATTTTGGCATAATGATATTGAACGAAATAACATCATGTACGAAAAAAATAACATCTCTTACCTCAAAAGAACAGTACTTCTGACTGGAATATTGGATTTAATGTCGAAGGAAACTTGCACTGAATAGCAACTCTCAAAGTATCTAAATACTCACAAAAATACGCTCGATAATATAGGGAGAGAAAACTTATGATTCTAGTGCGATTTTCAATTCTAACTAAGCACCATATTTATAAGAAAATGCCAGAACGCCAAAGTAGACTAAATTAATAAAATATTAATATTCTTTCAAATTTTCTTACGCACACCTTTTTGACCAAATTATTAGTCACCACTAGTGGGGCCCACCAAAATTTAGCATTTTCCACACCAACCAAAAGTGGGGCCCACCATATTTTTATTCAAAATATTTATTTTCGAAACATCAATAATTCATACTAAATAGCTATTTTATCAGAAAAATACGAATTTTACGTCCATTCCATAGGAAATTTAATTCTCTACAACTTTGTAGAAGAAATGTTTTCCAAATTCCAAGCAGAAAATGTCCGAAATCCACATACGGATTTTAATACCTCCATTCTGACAAAATACTGATAAAACACCTCAACATTAAATCCTTCATTTATATCCACATAAAATAAATATTTTCTTATTATATAAATCAATAATTTATTATTCACAAATAATATTACAGAATCACAATAATGACAAGCAGGTCGTTCCCAAGAAAGAGCGGGCTTTTCGATAAGGATTTCTCCTTAGTGACGTGCAATTAGGTGACCAAACCCCTTTTCTAGACAAAACTTCCTTAGACATTCACTACAAAAAATGGGCCTTTAGCAACGATTTTTCGGGCAACGACTTTATAAGTCGTTGCTAAAAGTATATGTTTAGCAACGAAATTTTTCATTCATTGCAAATTGTGTCAGGCTTTCACTTTTTGCAACGAAATTCATATGTCATTGCAAAATTTCGTTGCTAATTCATTGGCGGGAAAAAAATTCGTTAGAAATTAGTTGCAAAATTTTCGGCCACTTGATTTCCCGTCATCGTGCGCAACGAAAGTTTTTTTGTTGCTAAAAATGGGGCTTTAACAACGATTTTTTAGGCAACGACTTTATAAGTCATTGCTAAAACTGTATGTTTAGCAACGAATCTTGTCCTTCGTTGCAAATTTTGTCAGGCTTTAACTTTTTGCAACGAAATTCATAAGTCATCGCAAAATTTGGAAACAAAATTCGTTACAAAATTTCTAACCACTTGTTTTTTCCTCATCGTGGGCAACGAAAGTTTTTTTGTTGCTATATTTCGTTGCCTAATATGGACCACATTCATTGGCAATAATTTTTATTTTCGTTGCATATTTTATACAACTTTTTGCAACGACTATTAAAATGTTGCCTTAAATTAAGATAATCCCAATAAGCATGTTTTTTTAAGACCATATTCAGTATTCGGAGAATTGTCAAAAAATATTCGTATTTAGTATTTAAAAATTATGTCCAAATGCGGAACATATTCGTTCCCATGTTTTATTCGAATAAACAAATTATTCAAATATCTGAATTTGAATATCAATCACTTAATAAACAATTTATTGGGTTAAATGCAAAGTCGACCACTGAACTTTTCTGATATTTGGGTATTGAGCCCCTTTCTATTCAAAAATTTGGACTTTGAACCCCCAGGCACCACATGTGCATTGACCTGCTGACGTGACACACGTGGCTGGTCTTTTGAATTTTTTCCAAAAATTGTTTCTCCACAAATTCGAACCTGTAACATATTGTTTAGAAGTTCAATCATATTACCGCTGGAGCAATACAAATTATCTGTTAATATCTTGCAAGGATTAATATTTATATCATAATAAGATATTTCCCCCATATATTCATTTCTTCTCACCACTACATACCATTAATCTAATCTCGTGAAGATAATAATAATAATAATAATAATAATAATAATAATAATAATAATAATAATAATAATAATAATAATAATAATAATAATAATAATAATAATAATAATAATAACACTAACAATAATAATAATAATAATAATAATAATAATAATAATAATAACAACAACAATAACAATAATAATAATAATAATAATAATAATAATAATAATAATAAAAAAATAGTAATAATAATAATAACAATAATAATAATAATAATAATAAAAAACTAATAATAATAATAACAATAATAATAAAAATAAAAATAAAATAGTAATAATAACAACAATAATAATAAAAATAATAATAGTACTATTATTATTATTATTATTATTTTATTATAATTAAAACACATAATTAATTTTGAAAACGGTTGATTAATTGGAGACGGAAGCTAATGACTAATGACCCTTTAAACCTTTATTCTTTCTGTCCAAGTCATCCTCACGTCATGCATGTTGTTTGATGCAGTTTCATAGTCTCTTTCATTAGTTAGTTTAATTAAAAGTATTATTATTATCTGTATTAATTGTGCAATAATAATGAAAAAAATAAAATATCACATGTGGCCTAATATTTAAATTAATAATATAGAATCTACTTACTATTTTATCTATGGTAAGATAGAATACCAATCTTAATGCACAATTAATTAATGTTATTTGTTTAATAAATTAAAAAGTTTTCCATCCACGCCAAGTGTAATTGAAATGTTTTTATTATTATTATTGTTATTATTATTTTATTATTATTGTTATTAGTACTATTATTATTTTGTGAGTGAATTGTTTCCTTCTCAAATAAGCCTTTTTTGTGAAGGACTAATGAAGAAAATTTTTATTTATGAAATAAATTTTATTCACAATATATAATTAGTGACAATTATTTTGTTAGGGAAAAATTCTTCATTACTTTGCTTGAAGTAAATATTAGAGAATCAATGATATACTTTCACAAAAATATTTCTAATTTTAAAGATAGATATTAAATTAATATAAAATAATTTTTAAAATTTTAAGTATATATTTTATTAAATGTATATGTTAATCATTTTAATTACATTAACTAAAATTTAAAATTATAAACTATATTTGGTATACATATATACATAAATATATTTAGAATTATATAGAGGTACAAATCATACGTTTACAAATAACTGAATGATATTCTAAAAACCAATGTATTTTAACAAAACCGTTCATCGAACCGAACAAGTTATCAGATGGATGGGTACCAGTGTTAAACCATTATTGAACCAACGACATCATAAATATATAAAAAATATATATTATTAGTAATTAATAAAATTTTAAATAAAATCTCATTTTTTATGAACTAAAATATAATAAAGTTGAGTTACAATATTACTAAAAGTGATTAATTTTAATATTAAAAAAAATAATACAAAAAATAATATAATTAAAGTAATAAAAAAATCGATTCGCCGAGTAAACTTAATCAGTTTTACCGTTGAACTACCGGTTCAACAGGTGGTCAACCAGTTCAATCTGAGTTTTGATCAAATTGGTTCAATTAGACCAAATCAGAACAAACATAGAACATGTTCCCAGTTAAACCTCCCGGTCTGGCCCAAGTTTCAAAAAATTGCTAGAAACGTCTCTTCGACTTTTAGGCCTCTTCTCTTCAACTGTTATTGGGTATTGGACCTATGCGGAACTCAATCTCTAGTCTATCTAAATTTGGGCTTTAATTGCTCCTGCTTATTGGATATAAGGCTGTAAAACTGAAAATTTTATATTCGTCTGCATCCGTATTTTAAAAAAAATGGATATATCTGCATTCAGTGTAAAGATATCCGCAAATATACGAATATGAATGTAGGCGTATTCATATTCGTTTAATATCTGACTATAAATATATCCGACGGATAGCAGATATCCAAAATCAGATATTAAGATTCGAACCTATATCCGAAATTCGTATTCGAATAACGTATATATATATATATATATATATATATATTAACTATTATATAAAAAGTAAATATTTATTAGGTGGAGTGAATATTTATCACTTTTATTTGTCCAATTATTTAGAAACTAGAAGTCCAAATATTTAAAATAAGCACAAGATCAATTTTGAATCAAGTTGGATTAACTAGTTGTCACACAAACATTATATTTCGCACTATCCATAAACATAATGAAATAAAATATTCTTTTATAACTATGTAATCTATGTATTGAGTCTAAATAACAAATAAAATTCCTCATAAACATATTACTCCCTCCGTCCCATAGTTATAAGCTGATTTGTTTTGGCACATAGTTTAAGAAAATCAATTTAAGTGGCAATTTTAACAAAAATTTTCCACATATACCCCTTAATATGGAATTAATAAATAAGTTAATTACTCTTTACTTATCACACTGGAACTCTCAACTTCATTGATTGACGTGTACTGACCATTAAAGTCCATAAACTTTAACCAAAGAGAATACAACAACATTAAATTTGTGATAAAAATAATGACATTGAATGTTGTTTCTGTGACGCCCCCAAAATAGGTATACATCACCCATCTTGAGTCGTCAAATATATGGTACAGAATTCAAATACAAACTTACTTATACAACAGACGTATAAAATATGACTAAACATATGCTGTGAGTTTTAATACAAATATTGTCATCTAGACAATATACAAACTCAATGGGGTCCTCATTATATTTATTATCACACTATTTCACAGAATAGTGAGGACTACTAATGCACCATCTAGGACTATATATCACTCTGTTCTCCGACTAGTCCCTGCTACGTTCTCATTTCATGAAGAGAATAATGAAAGTAAAAGGGTGAGCTCAACTAGCCCAGTAAGAAATATTATGACTAAGATAATGCATAATAAATTATCATTAGCCTTCAACAGTTTAAACCGATAAAATATAACAAACATCAAGTTTAATCTGCTTGCGAACAAGTAATCCATTAGAAGAAGAGTGAGTAGAGAATAAAATCTACTATCTTCTATGATTTAAAAGGTTTTTCATTACTTTTTATTGGCCGAGACTCGACAATAAATAATCCACATCATCCTCCTTTCTACTACGAGGATATTCGTTAGTATCATGACCACAAATTATCCATGCACTACATGCCAAGGATATTCGTGTATTCATCAATGGTCATGATCATGCCAACAACTGTCCATCAATGCACTACGGGCCAATGATGACTTTTTCCACATCATTTGTAACATTACGATCATGATTACACCGAATAATCCCTGGTAATAATCATACCAAGTCCATCTATGCACTACAGGCCACAGATGACTTTCAACATAATATAAACATGATGATGATGATAATGATATAAGAATTCAATAAAACAAGTTCAAGAATTACTTTATCCAGGAACTATTAACGTCCAAATTGTCAACATGATACTTCTTTGTGGAGTAAAATCCAAGAATTCTCAGAAAAATATTTCCATGAAAAGATACTTGATGAGACACAAATATCAAGGATATTCCACTAATTTCATGGAGTATAGAAGTCAAAACTTTAACCAACTGAGTATAATAAAGAATTAAATAACAAAAGAAATCACCAGGCATGCGATAGACCGCACAGACAGCTTATTCCAACAAAATAATAAATAACGGAACCCGGTCACGTAAATGCACGTATACGATATTCCAATGTAATAATAAATAATAGAACTGTCGTGCGTGAGACGCATGAGATAGGATATTCCAACGAATAATAAATAACGGAACCAGGTCATGCGTAAATGCACGCATGGGATGTTCCAATGTAATAATAAAGAATGGAATAACGGAAGAATTTCACCAAGTATAGGGTATCCAGCATGATACGAAAGTTATTCCAATGTAATAATAAAGAATGGAATAACAGAAGTTTTCTTTACGAATAAGAAAGAAAGAAAACCCCTTATGAGTACAACAAATAATATCCCTTACCGTAAAAGAAGAGTATTCCGACTAGTAGGGCGATGATATACTAGAAGAAAACTTGCACTACGCTCAAAGCTTTCTTAAACTCTAAAGAAATACGCCAAGATTATAGAAGAAGAACTCTCTTTATAGTTTCTCTCTCTAGAGTTCAAATTGAATTCGTAAGAAATAATGAAGGAATGAGCTTCTATTTATGTAAGAATGGACCCAGATAGTAACTAATTCATGAACGGTCCGTATTGATTTACTTTTTAATCGAATCATCCATATTTAAAGCAAAATCTTTTAAATAAAATATAATATATTCTATTTATAATCTAATAAAACGAATAACTTTATAAAAGTATTCTGTTTTATATAAAAATCTTTTCTGTTTTATTACATTAAGAATACTAATAAAACAAAACTCATTATCATTATTATAATTCACAATATTAATCGACTAGGTCGTTCCCAGGAAAGAGGGGGCTTTCTAATAAGGATTTCTCCTCATTGGTGCGTAATTAGGTGACCAAACCTCTCCTTGCCAGAACTTCTAGACATCGTTAATATTGCAAATAATAATATTAATAACTTTATCATCTCAATTATTGATTATAAAATATTGACAATAATTGAATCAAATAACGTGAGATATCTGTCAAAGGCAATTATTGTGACAATAATTGAACAAAAGCGAGTGACTTCTCGTAAGCATCAATAATCAATACAGGTATTGCTCTTCAGGTAACTACGCCAGATTCTTGCTTTTAACACCGGGTGTTTCAACGATTAACTCAGAAACTTACGCCATTATTTTCATAAAGTATTTTTGTCGCTTTCTCAATTCGACAATAATTACATTGTGGGGTCCACCAATGATTGTGTCGTTATGCGAATATTCCATGTTAAAACGAATATTCCCCACCAATCGAATATTATATAACAACTCATGTACTTTTGTAAAATTTATAAATATTACCCACAACTATAACATTATATCAAATTCATTCCATAATATTCAAAAATGATATTTATAGAAAATTCATCTTTATTTATAAAAGTTGGGGTCTTACAGTTTCTTCAAAAAAAGAGTAATGATTGAATATTTATTATAAAGGCATAAAAGTAAAACAATGAACCAACTAAATTTTATAAATAGTAAGTAGCTTATATATTGGGACATCTCAAAATGGAAAATCAGCCTATAACTATGGGACGGATGGAGTATTAAAAATATTATTAAAGTTTTAATCAAGTAGTTGGGAAAAAATAATTAAATATTCATTATAAACTTTTGAATCTATTATATATTATAAATATTCAAACACATTACAACATTACTCTACACACATAAAATAAATATCTACTTATTAATGAACATTCATTTTTAAAGTTAGAATTTTAAAAATGATGAAAACTTATTTGAATTTTAATTTAGAACATTATTTAATGTATTATTAAAAATAAATAGATTAACATATATTTATTATTGAACTATACTTTAAACTTTAGTATTTATTTTTTCTTATTCTAATTATAGTTATAATTAGAGCATTCATTTTGAAATTTAAATTTAAAATTTTGAAAAGGATAAAACTTATTTAAATTATAATTTAGAGTATTGATTATTATATTTATTAAAAATAAATAAATTAGCATTCATTCATTAATAAATTATACTTTAAAACTTTTTTTTTCTTATTCTAGTCATAGTCGTAATTAGAGCATTCATTTTAAAATTTAAATGATAAAATCTTGAATTTTTAATCCTCTTTATTTGTATCGAAACAAATAGAAAAAATAAATTTAATATAACATCTATCGGGTTCAAGTCAGTCCTCTCTCCTCCTCTTGGCGAAACCCCTAGATCTCGCCCTGTTTGCAGAGAGCTTGAAATCGTCTATTGAGCTTCTTGTATACACATCGGATCGTTTCTACTTTCATGTTTTATCTCAGAATCAGTTATTTGTATAGGTTAATGAATCTTAACCCTAGTTTTTCTGATAAGAATCTGGTCTTTATTTTTTTTTGATTGTCATCGCCTCTGTATTAGTTTTGCTTGTATTTTGTTGAACTTTATGTGATACTTTATGGTACCTTAGTTCAGATATTACAGAGTTTTGGTTCTAATGAATTAATTTTGAATCTTACGTTCTATATACGTCCGTGATACGTTAATTTTGAATTCAATGGTTGTTTTTTACTTGATTTTTCTTATTTCTGGTGTTTGATATATCTGGGCTTCCAGCTAGATTTCTTCTAAGACCAAGGTTGATGGAACCGTAGATCTGTTTTTCCCTATCTGCGCTGTTGTTAGCCCAAATAAGTATCAGACACAGTTTTGTTTGTTCTTCAATTATCATATTCCTTGATGACAGATGCCATAAGCTTCATAAGTGGAGGGTCACCGCTCAGTTACTCTCCCATTACACTAATATGTTACTTTTAATCCATTAGCCTAGCATTCTGACATTTTCCACTTAGAAATTCATAATGGGGTTAAGACTTTATAATTATTTGGCTATTGATTAATATATTACTCTGAAAAACATGTGTGGATAAAATATATTTTATATTTTATCATTTTTAAAAATTATTTTGTCCCCTCTCCTTTGGGAGAAAATTCTTACGTCTTATACTCTTATGTGTGCAACTGTCCTCTACGGACCTTGCTCTTTCAGGCTTTAGCCTCTTAACTTCTGTGGTTTGCTATACTCTATTGTGGTGTTCATCTTGTCTTACGTTAGTTGAGTGTTTACTGCTTATTGTCACCTTTATAACTGCATGATTGTTCATAATAGTGGATTATCAACTATTTACAGATCCAAAAGCTAATGGGATCAACACTAATGGATTTTGCTCAGTAAAATTCAACTGTTATCGTTACTAAATTGCTTAGTCAAACTCAACTGCTCATTTCATATCAGGATTGGGAAGGTAACAACTAAACCATTCCTAACCCTTGTAATAAAGGTGCAGGAAATACATTGACATATAGAGCTACATATCAGGTCATAGGAATATATGATATAGATATGTCTTTGCATTCTATGTTATTTATATTATGTTATAATTCATGGAAGAAATTTCGGACTGCTCTCGTGGTTGAATTTTCTTCTTGTTAAAAACTGAGTGCAAATGGTTCTGCTTGAACAAAAAATTCCCACACATATTGCTATTTTTCTGTTTATCTACTATTTTGACAGAGAACCATTTATGCCATATTTTGCTGCAAATTTTATGGTTTTATATTATTCAGCCCTCCAAATTTTAGACATGAATCTATTTATCTTAAAGTAAAGTTTGATATTGACATTCAGACTACTTCCAGTATCATACTATTGACATTTTTTTATTCCTGCAGTATAAAAGAGAATGTTCCAGAGCAGCCAAGTTATCTTGTGGGTGGGAAACTTAAAGAGGCAGCTTATTTTTCGTTGCAATAATTGATTCTATTTTCTTAAAAGGTCAGTGCCTTTTTTTCCTTATTGATGTTCTCCTTTTTTTTCTCTAGTATTTCAATAAAAGTTGCGTAGGGTGTTAACATATAACATTTTCTCTTATCATCCACTATTTTGAGTAGTTTTTTACCTATAGTTTTGCATTCAGGTACCAAATGAATGGACTAAGGTGGCTGATTTCACTATATAATAATCATTTGAATGGAATTCTTGCTGATGAAATGGGGCTGGGTAAAACTGTCCAGGTATGACAAGTGTAGAATCTGATTTTACCCTAGTGTTATTTTTTTCTTCGTTTTTTCCCTCTATTTTTTCTGGTTCCAGCATCTGTATTTGTAAAGATATGTAGAGACCTTAATGATATGAGCTGATGACATTGGCTTTTAAATCATCAAAGTTAAATGTAAGACACTATATTTTCAAATCTATCTCCTATATGAAAATGTCTTGGGTTCCAATGCAGCTTCATTGTTGCCTAGAAAGTCATAGCTACCTCTTATATTCAAATCAAAGTTTATAGAACTCCCTTCAACCTTAAGCTTGACATCTTTCTTTTCTTCTCCTCCTCCCATGTAAACAGTTGCGCTCGTGTTCCTATCAATGCCATGAAATTTTCCCAAGTCCAAAATATTTTTGTTCCTCTCTTATTAAATCAAATTCTCCATGAGATTTGATAGAGCCAAATTGAAGTGTGTTACTTGAGTCCTTGTTGCTTCTAAGTTACCAGAGCTATTCATGTCAAGTGAGAGGTTTGTTTGAGCTTTCTCCAGTATCGCTTGCAAGTACTTTTATTGGGCTTCTATTCTCATCTGTAATTTCTTCTGTACCTGTTGTACCAAAAAAATGGTCCAAACATGAAAGCTTATGAGTAGGATCAAAAGGGAAATTGATTGCAGAGTAGTTAAAAAGATAAAAGAGTTGAATATTGCAACAAAAACATGTTGATTCTTGTTGTTAGTAGACACAAATCCATAATAACATAGTCTATAAATTAATATAGATACATGGGTATTTGGTTGATGTGTCTCCTCGCACCAAAAGTCGATATCCCTAGTATCAAACACAAATCTATTATGAAAAAAGATATATATCTCAATCTGCTCCTGTGATCTTTTTTGTACATCAAGCTGGGACATATCAATGCCTCTCCTATAGAAATTTCTCTGTTTCATAGTAAACATCCATTAGCAACCAAATTAAAACATTAGATAAGCATATTTAAGTCAGATTAAATAGTTGTTATAAGACTATCACTTTCTAATCGTGTTTTGAAGCTATTTTACACTTTCTGTTAAATAGGTCGTGTAACTGGTGTATAAACACCTCAAAATAAACAAGGGATTATGTGTTTACTCTACACTTCAAATGCTAAACTAGTCAATCTAAAAGTTTAAACGAATAAAGGAGAAAGAGGGATAACAAAACAACATTAGACAATGAGTTCTTGAAGCACATACCCTCGTTCATTGTTCACTCTTGATGAATTGGCACTCGTGCTCGAGAATTGCACATTGTAATGTCCATAGGATTCTCCTACAAAATAAATTTTTTTAAAAAAAGAATAATGTTTAACTAATGAGAAATTTGAATTATATAATGTTTTTCAACAAAATCAGAAGAAACTGAGACATTGTCCTGACTCCTGTGGTAACATCAAAAGAAGTTTAGGCCTCTAAAGGAATATCATAATTAAGTTTTACTCCTAGACATTATAATTACCAAGTCTTGTTCAAATTAACCACTAATTAAAAAAATAAGGGTGAACAAGAGAAGTTGCCTACTAAATGATCATGTTGTTTCCTTCTAATGATCTGAACTGATATTTTTAGTCAGATTTAAGCTAAGGATGATCTATTAGTCTATTTGTAGTAGTTGTACCTTTCTCGGTTTAACATATGAAGTATATGCAAAACATCATATAATCTATTTATATGTTTCATCTTATTTTCAATATAGTTGAGGTGAAGAGTAGTTCTGATGGTTTCATGATCAAAATGAGATATGGTCGACATTTAAGATGTGACCTTACCAACCCTCAGGGACTATTCTTCATTAGGGACTATTCTTGTAGGACCCAATTATGAAGGGGAGGAACTTATCTCGCTGACCTGGGTATGTTCTGCCCTTACCACTTAAAAATTCCCAACTTATCAATAAATGTGTCTTTCCAATGTCTACTGCAAAATGTTGAATTCTTGGTAAATAAATCTATGATGTCTATGATTATAGCTAGCCTCTTTGGGGCATATACTGTATGGAAATTTGTCGTTTCAAGAAAAGTTTTTCCACATTGACTAATAGCCTCAACTTTTCCATAATTGTTGTCCTTTCTATATAGAAATCCAAACATTGTTATTTAAGATTGTGTGATGGTATTTAAGATTGTGTGATGCTTGTGGTTGTTGAATGTGACTGAATTCTGACTTGAGGTCAACATATAATAATAATCTACAAGTCTTGTAACAGAAAATATGTTTACCACTATGCTTACTGAAATTAATTCATGAAATGGCCGATTAAGATTCCAATTTTTTCTTGTAACAGAGCAATCATATAGTCGCATTGAAGGTTCTTTTTCTATTTGGATTTGTAGCAAATGATATTGTGATTGCCTATTTGCCTTTTTCTACTTATGAGCAATACGGTGTACATTAGTACCACGTAGCAACTCTATTGTCTTTGTGTATTGATTTTGGCACTAAGTGTCTGTAGTGACCTATTTGCTTCATTTTCTTGACTTGCTATTATTTTTAAATATGTGCAGGAAGACTGCTTCTATGACCTACCTTATAATACTGGGCATCAAATTTCCGTGCTACATTTACAGAAGACAAGGGACGAAATTATGAACTGTACTCTCTCTATATATATGTAGATATATACTTTGATTGAAGAACTGTGGTAGTTTTAGATGGTTAATTGTAAAGATAATGAATGATTATGTAGTGGATGATTTTATTAAGTTAATAATATTTTAGTTTTTTATATTTTTGTCATTATTTGCTATGGGGACATAGAGCCAGCCAGATACACAAAAAGAATGTCAAATTTTGATTTAGCAACAATATAATTCGTTATCAAGGCATTGAACAAGTTTTAATATAGCAACAATTTTTTATACATTTAGCAACAATTTTTCGTTGCTAATGGCATTAAAAATATAATACTTGGCAACAAAAAATTAACCTAATAACAACGGTGAGGATATTGTTGCTAATACTAAAATAAAAGACAACATTTTTTATCGTTGCAAATCATATCAACTTTCGTTGCACATATAAAGAAACGACAACATAAAATGTCATTGCTAATCGATTTACTTTTTGTTGCTATTGAAAATAACCAAAGAATAAACATTTTCATTCACGATTCAAAGATAATGTCGCTACCAAATAATATAATCAAGAATGAAAATCGTTACAAAAAGTTTACATTTCAAGAACGAAAGTAAGCTTAGGCAACAATTTTCATAATTTCTTCGCAACAAAAATGTCGTTGCAAAATGGTGTCAATTGCAACGAAAATGCATGGTCGTTGCAAAAAAAAAAAGAGTTCATTTTGTTGCTAATTAGAAGGCTTTTGAACGAAATGGGCTTTTTAGCAACGAAATTTTAATTATTCTGCAACAATACATTTTGTTGCTAAAGGATCGATGTCTCTGTACGAAAGCCAAATTTTGTTGCAAAATGTATTACTTTTGGCAACGAAAAAAATACGTTTGTTGCGGAACAATTAGCAAAGCTCATTGCGCAACGAAAGACACAACGACAGTAAAGTCGTTGCCAAAACCCTTTTGCAATGAAATTTGGCACCTTTAACACGAAAAATCAGTTGTTGCTGAATCTCCATTGTTTTGTAGTGATTGCCAATAATGCTATCTAATATTCAAATAATATGAATTACTGATATGATAATGGGAAATACTGTGCAGTGACAATTATTGAAACAACAATAATATAAAATATTTGTGATGCCCCCAAAATAGGTATACATCACCCATCTTAGGTCGCCAAATTCATGGTACTGAATACAAATACAAACTTAATTATACAAAAAGAGCTGAGAGTTTTTTACACGAATATTATCTCACAGGCAATATCCAAACTCAAATTTAATCCTCATTACATTTATTATCACACTAAAGAGTGAGGATTACTAAAACAGCCATCTCGGACCATCACTCCGTTCCCCGACTAGTCCCAGCTATGTTATCATTTCCTGAAGAGAATAATGAAAGCAAAAGGGTGAGCTCAACTAGCCCAGTAAGAAATATTATGACTAAGATAATGCAGAATAAGTTATCATTAGCCTTCAACAATGTTAAACTGATAGAATATAATACACAACAAGTTTAACTACAGCGGAACAAGCAATCCATTAGAAGAGTCAAGTAGAGCATGATATCTACTATCTTCTATGATTTAAAAAGGTTTTCATCAACTTTATCGCTGAGACTCAGCTTAATAAATAAACCACATCATCGATTCATCCCTACACTACGGGGCAAGGATATTCATGTAATCATCAATGGTCATGGATTTTCACCTATCATACGGTACGTAATCCGCGTAGACAGGTTATTCCGACATATTAAAGGGTGAATATGAAAAAAAATAGTATTCCTTATGAATACGAAAGAAATAATACCCCTTACGAATACAAAAAAAATAACATCACTTACGAATACAACAAATAATATCCCTTACCTTAGTAGAAGACTGTATACTGCAATAGTGAAGTAGCAGAATACTCTTCTTCTTGATCTCTATAGTAACTCTCTAAATAGCTTCTCTTGTGAATCTCAGTGAATTGGTGAGAATGAAAGAAGAATTAAGCTTCTATTTATAGGAGAAATGTCTAAATAGTAACTAATTCATGAACGGTCTAGATTGATTTACTATTAGAACGAACGGTTCATATTGATTACTATTAAAACCACAACCGACGGTCCAGATTGACTTACTTTTAAAACCACCACCGACGATCCAGATTGATTTACTATTAAAACCACCATCGACGGTCCAGATTGATTTACTATTAAAACCACCACCAATGGTCCAGATTGATTTAACTTATTACACTTTAGTACCCCTAAAATTTTCCAAGTTTGCATTATTCCCCCCTAACTTTTATAATTCACTTATCTTCAATAAACACATTCTTAATACTTCAACAATTATTCATCATTAATATTATAACTCACAATATTTAACAAATGTATCATTCCTGGAAAGAGGGGCTTTTTCGATAAGGATTTCTCCCTATCATGCGCGTAATTAGGTGACCAAACCTCTCCTCGACAGAACTTTCTAGACATCGTCAATATTGCAACTAATAATATGAATAACTTTGTTATCTCAATTATTGATTTAATAATATAAAATATTATATGATGATAATCTTGTGACAATAATTGAATCAAATAACGTGAGATACTATGCAACAATTCATCAGAAGCAATAATTGAGTAAACCGAGTGGCTTCTTACGTAAGCATCAATAATCAATACCGTGTGCTACTATGCAACCACGCCAGACATCTTTATTTTTTACCACCGGGTAGTTTCAACAGCTTTAATCAGTTTAACTTTCGCCGTTATTTTTATAAAAAGATATTTCTGTCATTTTCTAACTCCGACAGTTATTCCGTTATGGGGTCCACCAATGATGGTGTCGTCGTACGGATATTCCCAGACAAAAAGAATATTCCCCGACCAAACGAATATTTTATATCAACTTGCTTACTTTGCAAAATTTTCAAATATCACCTTTAACTTTAACCTTTTATCAATCAAACCATTTATTAAATAGAATAATAATTATAAGAAAATTGGATACTTTTATTTCATAAAATTTGGGGTCTTACAATCTCCCCTCCTTATGAAATTCCCCCTTTGAAATTTACGTATGTACCTGGTATGTCGAAGAGGTGAGGATATCTTGTTTAGATTCTAACTCTTGAGGTATAACATTTGAGCGTAGAATATATTCCTTCTTATCCAAGATTTTAACAGGAACCTCTTCATAACTTAAGTTTTCTGCTATTTCGTCCAGTTCTAATTCAATAATGTGGTTCAGGTCTTCTACATATTTATGTAACATCGATATGTGAAAAACGTTATGAATACGAGACACGGGTCTATAAGCCACATTTCCTACTCGATCAAGGATTTTAAATGGACCAATAAAATCGAGGGTTGAGATTTCCTCTCTTCGTCGACCCTTGCTTCTAAAATAACGTCTTTTTGAACCTTCTTCTTCATATTTATCTTCTCTGGGTCTGTAGCTTGATCGGCTTTAACTTTATCGAGTAAAGTCAGTTTTAATCATATATTTGCCATCATCACGTGGGTTCTTGGAGTCTTTATCTCTATCTCCATCCTTTGCAAGTCATACAAAATGGGCCTTTGCGTTGACAATATCGCACTCGTACCCGCATATGATCTTCTACTCAATGTGTCAGCTACCACGTTAGCTTTTCCAGGATGGTATTGAATTGTATGATCGTAATCTTCAACAGCTCGAGTGAACGTCTTTGGCGCATGTTACGTTCATTCTGGGTGAAGAAATATTTGAGAGTTTTGTACCGGGTTTAAGGTCGATAAAAAATTCGATTACACGCTCTGGGGATAGGCTAGGAAGTTCTTCGGGGAATACGTCAGGAAATTTATTAACAATAGAAATATCATTCAAATCTGACGCATTTTTGTTTAAATCTGTGACATGGGCTAAGAAAGCTTGATATCCGTTTTTCAATAAACGAATAGCTTTATGGCATGATATGACATTTATTGACTTTAGTGGTTTGGTCGCTTGAATTCACATAATAGGTTGGTTACGAATATGAAAGCTAACAACCTTACAAAAATAATCAATTTTAGCATGATGAGTAGTTAACCAATCAATTCCTAAAATCACATCGAATGTAAGTATTTTCAAAGAGATAAGATCAACAGGTAATGTGAAAATGTCGATTTGAATCAAACAAGATTTATAAATAGTGGAGGTGACGAAGGTTTCCCCTAACGGAGTTTCAACAGATAAGTCAAAGTCTAATTTCTCCGGAGTCAAATTTAAACGTTGAGCGCAAGTAGGAGAAATAAAAGAATGGGTAGAATCGGTATCAAATAAGGTATAGACTTCGCAAGAGTTTATTATTAGCTTACCCGTGATAACTTCGTTCGAGTTCCTCGTAAAAAAATGCTCTATCTTAAACTATCGATTTTGACTTGTCTGGGACATCCTTTGGCGTCAGCATCCCAGCTGGACTTGACTTCACTACATGACAAAATCGTGCTAGGTGACCTTCTCTTCCACAATTGAAACACGGTTTGGGTTGCTGTGTACAGTTTGGAAAGATGTGTCCCTTTTGTCTGCATTTGAAACATACGACAGGTGGTCGTTCTTCTTCCTTGGAAACGGGTGTTGGTGCTGCTGTCTTTCCATCATTATTGAACCTTCTCTTCTTGAAATTTCCACTTCTATTATCTTGGCCATGATTACCACAGAAGTGGTTACCATTCTTCGCATGATAATTTCCTCCATGATGGTTATCATTGTTCCGATGGTCGTTGCCACCGGTATGATTATTATCATGTTGTTGGTCATTACCTTTTAGTTGGGCTGACTTATTATCGCGCTCCAATAACTAAGCTCTATTCACAGCATCTGAATATAAACAAAGTTTGTGAGAAATGAGGTATTGACGTATTTCGGGTTTCAAACCTCTTAGAAACATTCGCGTCATTCGCTCCTCATTATCAACACAATGGGATGTAAACCGGGATAACTCCGCAAAGTTAGCCTCGTACTGCGATACGGTCATATTGTTTTGCTTCAGCTTGATGAATTCAACCTCCTTCATGTGACGAATACTTTCGGAAAAGTACTTGTCATTGGACAATTCTTGGAACTTCTCCCAAGAATTTTTGAGTGCGACAGGCTGAGTACGCTTTACCAATTCCCACCAGTAATCTTCCTCTCCTCTCAACATGAAGGTGGCAAAGGGAACCTTTTTCTCCTCAAAGCATCCCAAGACTTCGAATATCTTGGTGATCTGCTTTATCCACGTCTCTGCCTTAAGTGGTTCTGGCTTTGCCAAAAACTCCGGTGGTCCCAGCTCCTTGAACTGCTTAGCGATGACCATCCGTGAGTTACCAGTGTTTACACCTGCATTTTGAACACGAGTCTCTCTCATTTGGTTTTGCATAAATTCTAGAAAACTCCTAAACATACCATCGTTCATCATTTGGTCGGTGTTGTTGTTCACACAAGGATTATTGCCTTCTTGATGCAAATTATCTTGATTATTAATCGTCGGTGACTCAACGGTCTCATGTTCTCCATTACTTACCTCAACATTTTCAGATGCCATTTTCAAACACTGTCACAAAACAAGGGTTAATTGACATCTCACATATTATCCCTATACTCTGACCGACCAATTAAATACCAAATAAACTTAGGTAGGTCATACTAGCGAAGAAATTTCCTCGTCTCTCCCCTCCTAGTTCTTGTCTCACATCTCAGCCAGGGATCATGTCCCTAAGCTTTGATACCAACTGCGACGCTCCCAAAATAGGTATACATCAACCATCTTGGGTTGCCGAATTCAGTACAAATACAAACTTAATTATACAACAAGAGCTGAGAGTTTTTTTACACGAATATTATCTCATAAACAATATCCAAACTCAAATTTAATCCTCATTACATTTATTATCACACTAAATAGTGAGGATTACTAAAACAGCCATCTCGGACCATCACCCCATTCCTCGACTAGTCCCGGCTATGTTCTCATTTCCTGAAGAGAATAATGAAAGCAAAAGGGTGAGCTCAACTAGCCCAGTAAGAAATATTATGACTAAGATAATGCAAAATAAGTTATCGTTAGCCTTCAACAATGTTAAACTGATAGAATATAATAGACAACAAGTTTAAATGCACCGGAACAAGCAATCCATTAGAAGAGTCAAGTAGAGCATGATATCTACTATCTTCTATGATTTAAAAAGGTTTTCATCAACTTTATCGCTGAGACTCAACTTAATAAATAAACCACATCATCGAATAATCCCTACACTACGGGCCAAGGATATTCATGTAATCATCAATGGTCATGATTATACCAAATAATCTCTGGTCATAATCATACCAACAACTGTCCATCAAGGCACTACAGGCCAATGAGGATTTTTTTACCACGTCATTTATAACATTACGGGTCATGATTATACCGAATGATCCCTGGTCATAATCATACTAATCAATAATTCATTTATGCACGTAAGCCAAAGATGACTTTCGTCACAATATAAACATGAGGATGATGACAATGATATAACAATTCAATTAAAATAAAGCACAGGATAAATTTTAAAAATTTATAATTTAATTTATCCAGAATTTAATAATGTCCAAATTGTCAACATGATACTGCTTTGTGGAGTAAAATTCAAGAATAATATCCATGTATCAAAAATAATTTGGACAGAAAAGAAAAAAAATTGGTGAATAGTACCCCGTGAATAGTACTTCAGGAATAGTACGCCGTGAATAGTACCCTGGTATGAAAAGTGCCCCGAATACTCGAATGAATAATATTTGAGTGAATAGTAATTGAGTGAATAGTAACCCATGAATAGTAACTCGTGAATAGTACCCCTGACATAAAAAGTGCCCCGAATAGCCGAGTGAATAATATTTGAGTGAATAGTAATCGGGTGAATAGTAACTCGTGAATAGTACCCCGGTGAAAATATTGATATTTAATAAGAAAATTCATATCAATATTCCAACGAAACGATACTGGATGAAGCGCAAAACTCAAGAATATTCCACTAATTTCAAGGATTATAGAAGCAATACTTACCATAGTAAGTTTACATTTAAGAATATGAAAAGAAATAACATACGAAACTGCAAATAGATTTTCACCTGTCATACGGTACGTAATCCGCGTAGACAGATTATTCCGACATATTAAAGGATGAATACAAAAAAAATAGTATTCCTTATGAATACGAAAGAAATAATACCTCTTACGAATACAAAAGAAATAATATCCCTTATGAATAAAACAAATAATATCCATTACCTTAGTAGAAAACTGTATACTGCAATAGTGAAGTAGTAGAATACTCTTCTTCTTGCTCTCTATAGTTTCTCTCTCTATAGGTTCTCTTGTGAATCTCAGTGAATTGGTGAGAATGAAAGAAGAATTCAACTTCTATTTATAGGAGAAATGACTAAATAATAACTAATTCATGAACAATCCAGATTGATTTACTATTAGAACGGACAGTTCATATTGATTACTATTAAAACCACAACTGACGGCCCAAATTGATTTACTATTAAAACCACAACCGACAGTCCAGATTGATTTACTTTTAAAACCACCATCGACGGTCCAGATTGATTTACTATTAAAACCACCATCGACGGTCCAGAATGATTTACTATTAAAACCACCATCGATGGTCCAGATTGATTTAACTTATTACACTTTAGTACCCCTAAAGTTTTCCAAGTTTGCATTATTGCCCTCTAACTTTTGTAATTCACTTATCTTCAATAAACACATTCTTAATACTTCAACAATTATTCATCATTAATATTATAACTCACAATATTTAACAACCAGATCATTCTCAGGATTTCTCCCTATTGGCGCGTAATTAGGTGATCAAACCTGTTCTCGGCAGAACTTTCTAGACATCATCAATATTGCAAATAATAATATGAATAACTTTATTGTCTCAATTATTGATTTAATAATATAAAATATTATGTAGATGATACTGTGACAATAATTGAATCAAATAACGTGAAATATTATGCAACAATTACTGTAGCAATAATTGAGTAAACTGAGTGGCTTCTTACGTAAGCATCAATAATCAATATCGTGTGCTACTATGCAACCACGTACGCGTATTATTGTACTTTTATCACCAGGTAGTTCAACAGTTTAATAGTACAACTTTCGTCATTATTTTTATAAAAAGATATTTCTGTCGTTTTCTAACTCCGACAATTATTCCGTTATGGGGTCCACCAATGATGGTGTCGTCGTACAGATATTCCATGACAAAAAGAATATTTCCCAACCAAACGAATATTTTATATCAACTTGCTTACTTTGCAAAATTTTAAAATATCACCATTAACTTTAACCTTTTATCAATCAAACCATTTATTAAATAGAATAATAATTATAAGAAAATTGGATACTTTTATTTCATAAAATTTGAAGTCTTACAATATCAGCGTAGTAATTATTGAATCAATAAAATAAAATATTGAATAGTAATTACTGTAACAATTATTGAGTAGTACCTTCTTACGTAAGAATCAATAATTCAAAAATATTATGCAATACCGTCTCGCTATTGTGCAACCACGTGTATTCTCGTATTTTAACCAATTTGGGTATTCTAACAAAGTTAATTGAATGCACTACATTGTTATTTGTAAAAAACTCAAACTTGTCGCTTTTCTTCATCCGAGTTTTCCGTTATGGGTACCAATAAATGGTCATGGCAGTCAGCATTTAATATTCTCCGACGATAAAGAAGAATATTCTACGACCAAACGAATATTCTCCGACAACAATGAATATTTTATAACCACTTTCTTATTTTGTAAAATTTACACATTTTACCCATAACCAAAGCATTATATCAAATTAACACCTTATTATTTAAAATAATAATTAGAGAAAATTCGATTTTATTTATAAAAAGATGGGGTCTTACATCTGGTGTAAGAATAAGTACAGACTGATATAAGGTTAACAATTGAGCCTTAATATTCTAGTGCTGGAAAGTAATAATTTGCATGTATCTTAGAATCAGTGAAGAACCTTGTATTTATAATGTTCTCACCACCTTCACGAAATCCTTCTTCGAATCAGATTAAGATCCTCTGTTAAACAACCATTCCTTAATATGATTGCATCGTATCTCCTAGAATCAAGGAAGTGGATTCATAATCCAACACCTCCTCACATATCTATAGACCAAATAAAACTAGAATCATTAATCCGTAAATCCCACATCCACTACAACTCCCACTGAACCAAGCCCACCTAACGCCATAGGGATACTGGCCCATCATAACAAATTGGCGTGAACATCTTGGGCCCAACAATCTACTTAATTAATTTATGAATATTCTAGAATTAATTTGATTTAGTTAACGGTAGTTAATATAAACAGTACTTTTACATTACATTACATTACAGTCTTAGGTGATTATTGGTAGCAACACTCGGGACTACATGCATTTATTCAAAAAAAGTACACAAACATATTAATTACTGAATCTTGACCCACATAGCAGAACTAGGTATACCTGCATGCACCACAAACAGCAAGTAGTACCCAGGTGGTGCAATTTCAGCTGTTGATGGGCCAACGACTGATAATCTAATAACATCGAATTTAGTAGGCGAAAGCTCAACTAGCTTCAGCACCACCATCCTCTGATTCATCGCAAACGAATGCGTTGTGAAGGATGGTGCAATGATTCTAGCCGATACAATCCCCATCTTAAGAAACGTGGGCACTCTGAAAATCACATTAAATGATTGATTGTATCCCAAAACCTCGTCTATATACACAATTGTAGGGCGTATCTGTTCATATCCCTCCGCTAAGTAAGGTGGCAAAAAGGCCTCTAAGCTGAGATCAGTAGGGTACTGTACGCCAGAGAAGTTGTAAAAGACATGTGGATTGCTTCCTCCAACTAGAACCCGTCCATCTGTTAGTAAAATCGCCGTTGAATGGTAAAGTCGTGGCCTACTAGCCGCTTTCATTACCCAGAACCGGCTATTTTCCGTACCCTTTGGATGGTAAATCACTGGCCTTGTCACCGGATTTCGTGCATTTTCCCAGCCAGCGGTACCAGATCCTGCACCATTGACAATAATTACATCGCCGTTCGGAAGAAGTAACATATCTCCCATTACGCGACCTAACGGCATGGTTTCCATTACCCAATTAGGGTTTTCATCACTAATCCTCAACCGTCCACAAGTAGAACTTGCCCTTATAAATGTCCCAAGGATTGCACTTGGAAACCCATTGTGGGGTGCGCCACCGCATATCATGACCTCAATTACAATGGGTCCATTTTCATTTTCATCTATTGGGAGCAAGACAGATGAGCCCGAGCTAGGGTAGTTCCGAGGATCATCTCCAATAATGGAAGGGAATTCTCTCATGATACGATTTTTTTTGTAGTCTAACAATATTGATCTAGTGTTTGCGAAAATAAATAAGTTGCCATCAGGTAATAGGTGCACAAATGGATACAAGTTGTTTTCGCTTTCATCACTTGTTTCTCTAAGAAAATTGAGCCAATAAAATTGAGGTAACCCTTTGGCGCTTTTAGGATAAAACTCATAGTTGAATTGTCTCCGCCCACCTATAATAATAATACGTCCATCCGGAAGTATTTGGTTTGAGGCATACCATCTACGTTCGGACAAATACCCAGGGAATTCAGCCCAATCGCAACTTCCATCATTACACGGGACTATCGTCCGAACAACGTGATCACCATCATTATATCCACCCGTTTGAACAAGGGTTCCATTTTGAAGGACAGCGCCGGAGGAGCACCACGTGTCAGTTCGCACCATCAAAGCTCGGAACGTGTTAGTTCCGATATCGTACATTATAGAGTGAGCGGAACAGTCTTTTTTGAGGATGACTTCCGACGAATCAATCCGGCAGTGGCCGCTAGGAAGAGAAAGATTAGAAGAACCAAAATCAGTCCTATCAAACATAACAACTTTGTTGTTACGTAAAAGTTGCATATGCATGGCGGATATACCGATACTGGCATGTAAGAGCTGCCATTCCCCTTGATTTCCAAGTAACTTTTCTAGCCATTGACTTACTGCCGGAGTACTGAATTGGGTTAAAAGTGAAACCAGAGACACATAGAAGGTGAGTAATCTGCAGGCCATAGTGTAGGTAAGGGAAAGAGAAGACTGTTGAAGAGTTGTTGGTGTAAGATTGGTACAGCAGTGAGGTTGGGAGATTGTAGGTATTGTTATATTAATTAATAGTTATATGCATATATAACTATAAATACATCTCATTTTATTTAGAATTTTTATAAACTAAAGAGAATGTGACAATAAAGTAGGATTAAACATGTAAAGATGTGTAAGTTAGCATGAGATAATTAAGGATAAATTCAAGTTAGGTCAAAGCTTAAAGGGACTGGCATAAAGTAGAAGTTAGTTTCATGAGAGCAGAAATTGGAGGTCACTACCTCTGCAAGTCTAGAAAATTTAGTGAAGCCATCTTTGTTAGAAAGTATTTCTAGAAGTAGTATTAAATATAGTTATTAAGCTTGCTGAGTTCTACAGGTGTCTTTTGTATTCTCAAAGAGTCTTGAAGTCTTATTCTAGAATACTCCACTCCTACACTCCTAGATTAAATAGGAGATTGATGTAACCCATGAAGTATGAAAAAAAAAAGTCTAGCAGTCAATAATATATGAATATATTCTGCAAGAGCAACAGCTCTGCAAAGTCTATTGCTCTCATCTCTCTTCTAATAAAAGTTTAATCAATATCCTTGATAAATTCCTGTTTTTGCTCATTGTGCTTTCGTTTGTCCCAACAAATTTGGTATCAAAGCTATTTTTTTAAAACCACATCTGCTATCATGAGTTCAAATTCAGTCCCTACGTTGTTTGCATATTCTCCAAGTCAAATCCCTATATTTGAAGGGGAACACTATGAGTACTGGAGATTGGTCACAAGCACAACAAAAGTTGTACAAGAAGAACAAAAAGAAAGATGCCACAGCACTCCGATTTATACAGCAGGGGGTAAGCAAATCAATTTTTCCTAGAATTTTTGGAGTAAAAAAAGCTAAAATTGCATGGGAGATTTTGCAAAAAGAATTTCAAGGATCTGCCAAGGCCATTACTTTAAAACTTCAGACATTATGGAGAAATTTCGATAATCTGTCAATGAAAGAAAGTGAAAGCATTCGAGATTTCTCTTCAAAATTTGCTGAAATAGTAAATCAAATCAAGGGTTGTGGTGACATCATTGAAGACAAGAGAGTGATTGAGAAAGTTTTGAGGAGTCTTCCTCCCAAATTTGATCATGTTGTCGCAGCCATAGAAGAATCCAAAGATCTGTCCAAAATGTCCATACATGAGTTAACAGGTTCACTACAAGCTCATGAATAGAGGATTAATAGGTCCCTACATCAACCCGTAGAACAAGCTTTTCAATCAAAACTGAGAATTTCAGATAAGAAGGCCAACATGTCAGATTATGAAAAAAATCAAAATTCTTTTTCAAGAATGAATCAGCAGCTAGGAAGAGGAAGAAGAGAGAAAACTTACAGTCACAACTCAAAGAAAGAAAGAAGTGGAAGCTCACAACAAAGTTTCAATAATGCAAATTCTCAGTGTATCATCTGCAAAGATCTAACCATGAATCCCGAGATTGCATATTTAAATGTACAAGATGTCGAGTGCCTAATCATTCTCAAAGAGACTGCTGGTTTCAAAACAAAAAGGAGCAAAATGAAGCTAAGTTCACAAAGGAAAGTGATAATGAACACCTATTTTACTCTTGCTTACTTACACTACTAGAAATTTAACCTATAGCGATGAGCTATAGCGACGGTTGGGACGGAACCGTTGCAATAGGGTATCAATAGCGATGGCCAGAGGCTGACCATCGGGATAGAGCTCTTTTTTCACAAATTTCTCCTTTTTCTCCCAAATTAATGGGTAACATTTCCCCCAAATCAAATCAACATCAACTCTTTTCTCACTCACTCGATCTGCCCTTTCTCTCCTGGTCCTCGTTGCCCTCCTAGCCGCTCGTTGCCCTCTATCCTAGTCCTTGTTGCCCTATCTTTCCTGGTCCTCGTTTCCTTCTCACTCGATCGCTTCTCGTCTCTGCCCTTTGATAGTTCACTCGTCAGATTGGCCATCATGTACGCACACAACGCATTTAGGGTTCCGAAGGATCTATTTTTGGACTATCAAGAGACGGTCAACAGTACCGGATTTCTCTCATTCCTCGGCGGTGCTGCCTCCTTAACCCAACCTTGTCGAAGGATGTCATTTTTTTATCTAGGTATTTACAAAGTATTAAGTTTCCATTACAGATTTGGGAAGGTCACCGAGTTTTTCTGGGTTTGTGAATTATGAATTGGGTGTTTAATTTGTTTAACTTTTTTTGAGTTATGATTCTCATCAATTGGGCGTTTGTTTTATTTAACTTTATTTTCGATTATTGGGCTTGCATAAACATCTGCAAGTGATCCAAAACTATGCGATAAAAGAAAGAAAGGCCAAAGTTTCAGCGTGATCAGAACCTAGTAATTCCTCTCTCCCTCTCATTCTTCCTATATATATATATGTATGTATGTATGTGTATGTATACACGTGTTTGCTCGTTTGGTTGATTGACCGGAAAACTGATTCAGCTCCGGTAGCTACCTGTAGTGAAATAATCCAAACATTGAAAAAAGAACAAATTGTATGTTTTACGAAATTGATTAAATTTTTGTTGGATTGGTTTTGATTCTTTGGGAAAAGGAGTTTGGGATTTTTGATTGGGGATAGTGGAAGCTTAAAGCTTTTAGATTAATCGGAGTTTTGAGTTAAAAGTACTCCAATTTACTCTCCCCTCTATTTGTTTCACCATTTTCCGTTTTATCTTTTTGGGTCATGATCTCTGATTTGCTGATTTAGTTAATAAAAAAGAGGAATTTTTGTGTGCTACAAGGGCTCTCGTTTTGGGACAGATTCTGAGTATTTAGTAGTATTTACGTTTAGGTTGTAAAATCGTAATATGTAGCTCTATTTTAGTTAAAGAATTCATATGTTTTATTGGGTAAGGTTTAGAGAATGTAAGAGTACTGGCATTTTACCAAGTCAAGATGAATTCTTTGATGTATTGGATTTGAGTGGGATGTCTCTGGATTCTTTCCCTAATCCTTCAATCAATTTAGGCCTTATCTGCAAGTTAGACCTCTCCAATAATAGTCTTCAGGTACGTCCCATCCTTATATATAATCATCCACAACCACAATACTTAGCCAACCAAATCAGTCACAATAATAAGTTGCTACCCAACATATATATATATATATATATATATATATATATATATATATATATATATATATATATATATATATATATATATATATATATATAGGATCAGTTGCAAAATTAAATATTGTTTTATAACATGTTCAAATAAACTGCTTTGTGGGATGTTGGTTAGTATATAGCGATTATGATATATTACATAATATATATAAATTCTTTGATCAAATGGCTTTATTCTCATTAATTCATCACCTCTCTTGGTTCAAAGATATATATATATATATATATATATATATATATATATATATATATATATATATATATATATATATATATGAATATATATATATATATATATATGGAATTAGCAATTAGTCATTTCATCCTAACTTAATTACTTAACATGTAAATTTGATGAGATGCAGAGCATACCAGAGTGTCTAACAGCAAGTCTCAGAAAACCACCTTCAACCTTCCCTAAAACCATCGAGAATTGCAGGTATATACGTAATTAATTTTCACATCTTCATTTTTATTTTATTTTATATTACATGCAATATTTAAGGCCAATTACTTAAAGTGAGTCGCAGAATTTATGGTATTTGGACAGCGGTTGCAGTAGTCATATGACGGGAAATAAAGACTTCTTCGTAGAACTTGATCACAGCTTCACTTCTCAAGTAAAGCTTGGAGACGGAAAGTTACAGAAAGCTCTCGGAAAAGGTGTTATTGTTGTCCACACCAAAGGAGGTAACAAAAGATTAATATCTGATGTTCTTTATGTGCCAAATCTATCTGAAAATCTCTTGCGTGTTGGTCGTTGTTAAACAAAGGCTATCAGGTTATCTTTGATGATAGCAAATGCAAAATTGTTGACAAGAAAAATAACTTGACAGTAGCAAAAGTTGAAATGTCTAAAAATAAGGTGTTTCCTCTTGTCATACCAATAGAGGACAACCTTGCTTTAAGAAGTGAAAATCTAGATATATCCTACTTATGGCATTTGAGATATGGGCATTTAAATTACAGGGGTATGAAATTGTTGAAAGAAAAAAGCATGGTGGTTGGATTGCCTGCTATAGAGAATAATGGAAGAGTTTGTGAAGGTTGTGTCTATGGAAAAATGCATAGACTTCCATTTCCAAAAACCTCATGGAGAGCTAAAGCCCCTTTAGAATTGGTGCATTCTGACATATGTGGTCCTATGAGGACTCCATCTCTCAACAATAAGAGATATTTCATTCTCTTTGTTGATGACTATACAAGAATGATGTGGCTGTACTTCTTAAATGAAAACTCAGAAGCTTTCTCAATTTTTCTTCAATTCAAAGCTCTAGCAAAAAAGCAAAGTGGATGTCAAATAAAAACTTTACGGACAGATCATGGTGGAGAATTTATTTACACACCATTCATGAATTACTGCAAGGAGAATGGAATTCAAAGGCAGCCCACTATTAGTAGAAGTCCGCAACAAAAAGGTGTGGCGGAAAGAAAGAAACGCACTATCTTAGAGATGGCTCGTAGTATGTTGCAAGAAAAAAGGCTTCCAAATAATCTATGGGCTGAAGCTATTCATATTTCTATCTATATTCTTAATCGATCTCCTACAAAAGCAGTTCAAAACAAAACTCCATTTGAGGCATGGAATAACAAGAAGCCACTTGTTGATCACTTCAAAGTTTTTGGATGCATTGTTTATGGCATGAACACATCACAAAACATGGACAAGTTTGACAAGAAAGGTGAAAAGTACGTGTTTATTGGCTATAGTAATGAGTCTAAGGGTTTTAGACTTCTTAATCCCAAGACAAATCAGCTTGTAGTATCTAAAGATGTCATCTTTGATGAAATGGCAGCTTGGGAGTGGAAGGATGATTCTTCTTAAGATCAAAAGTCATACGAATTTAAAGAATCATCATCTTTTCAAGAAGATGCAAATCAAGAAAGCAACCTACAACATGAATTAACAAGAAGTTCCTCTAAAAGTCCATCATCAATTCATGATCATTCCGATTTGGAATCACCTCCAAGAAAGGTACGATCAGTACAAGATGTCTATGAATCATGTGAATTTGCTCTTTTTCATGTGAACCTCACACTTTTGAAGAAGTAACAAGTAATAATGTATGGATTAAAGCCATGAAAGAAGAAATCTCTATGATTAAAAAGACCAAAACTTGGGAGCTTATGGATCTGCCAAAAGGGAAGGATGTCATTGGATTAAAATGGGTTTATAAGACAAAGTACAATGAAGATGGCTCAATTCAAAAGCACAAGTCCAGATTAGTTGCAAAAGGCTACTCACAACAGCCTGGCATAGATTTCATCGAGATGTTTGCACCAAGAAGGATGGAAACAATAAAGAATTCTTTGCTTTGGCAAATTTCAATTGGAGTTGAAAGTGTTTTAACTTGATGTAAAATCGCTTTTTTTTAAATGGTGAGCTGGAGGAAGAGGTCTATGTTGAGAAACCTCAAGGTTTCCAAGTAGAAGGAAAAGAAGACAAAGTGAATAGGCTTCGAAAGGCTTTGTATGGCCTAAAGCAAGCCCCGATCTTGGAACAACAGGATTGATGGTTATTTCCAGCAAAGTGGATTCAAGATGAGCCCAAATGAACCTTCATCAGATGTGAAGACGTAAGGTCTGACAGACTTCCTTCTTGTTTGCTTATACGTTGATGATTTGATCTATTTTGGTTCAAATATGAAAATGCTCGAAGATTTCAAGAAAAATATGATGAATGAGTTTGAAATGACTGACTTGGGACTTATGAGATATTTTCTTGGGATTCAAGTGAAACAAAGCAAAGGACATATTTTTCTCTCCCAAAAAAAGTATATAGAAGATTTGCTTAAAAAATTTCAAATGGAAAAATGCAAAGTTGTGCCTACGCCTATGGCTTTAAATTAAAAGTTACAGCAAAATGATGGAGAACCAAGAGTTGATGATAAGCTTTATAGAAGCTTGGTTGGCTCTCTGATTTATCTCACCAACACAAGACCTGATATAATGCATTCAGTGAGTATGATTTCTAGATACATGAATAAGCCAACAAAGTCTCATTATACAACAGCAAAAAGAATCTTAAGGTATCTACAGAACACAAAAAAACATGGGATCACTTATGTGAAAGAGAAAGATTTCAAGCTTGTTGGATATACTGATAGCGATTGGGCAGGATCCCTTGATGATCGAAAGAGCACCTCAGGTTATCTTTTTTGCCTAGGTTCAAATGTGATATCATGGAGTTCAAAGAAGCAAAAATCAGTGGCATTATCATCAGTAGAAGCAGAATACATTGCAGCGATCGATTGTGCAAGTGAAGCAGTTTGGTTAAGAAGAATTTTGAATAATCTGCCGCTAAAGCAAACTGAACCTACAAAAATCTATTGTGACAACAGGTCAGCAATAACAATGGCAAAAATTCCAGTTTTTCATGCTTGCTCTAAGCATATAGAGCTCCGTTATCATTTCATCAAAGACTTGGTGAGCAAAGGAAAAATTTGCATGGAATTTGTTAGCACTAACGATCAGCCAGCTGATGCTTTAACAAAACCAGTCACGAGGGAGAAATTTGAGAAGTTCAAGAACGAATTGAAGATTACAAATTAAGAGGGGGTGTTAGAAAGTAATTATGTAATCTCATATTTCTAAAAGCAGTATTAAATATAGTTATTAAGCTTACTGAGTTCTATAGGTGTCTTTTGTATTCTCAAAGAGTCTTGAAGTGTTATTCTAGAATACTCCACTCCTAGATTAAATAGGAGATTGTTGTAACCCATGAAGTATGAAAAAAAAGTCTAGCAGTCAATAATATATGAATATATTCTGCAGGAGCAGCAGCTCTGCAAAGTCTATTGCTCTCATCTTTCTTCTAATAAAAGTTTAATCAATATCCTTGATAAATTCTGTTTTTGCTCATTGTGCTTTCATTTGTCCCAACAATCTTCACGTGATAAAGTCACTTGCAGCTTTAGAGACACGGCGCACCTGATAAATATACTAATTTCACATAGGCCATTCAAAAATTAAATCTGTAAATCTTAATAAGTTACTTCACTTGAAAAAAATGTACTAAAATTATTTTACATTGGCTTAAGTGCATATTATTTTTAATTTTCCACTTGCACTAAAGTCAATCGTTATAATATTTAATACTCATCTTCTCTAAGTAACGATCATTCTACTATTGAATAAAGTTTTAGTAAATGATATGCAATATTGTTCTTGAGAGTCCATTATCTTTATAGTGACTTCTCCTCTTTCAATGATTCTCTAATCAAATGAAAGTGCCACAACTTATGTTTGGATCCCAGATAAGACTTGGGGACTATTACTAGTTCTGTAACGAACTTTTCTTTCCAAACAACCAACTTTGCAGATTCATTTACAGTTATATACTTTGTCTTTGTCACTAAATGATCAACAACTATTTGTTGTTTGGAATTTTTCAATTCACTACACAATTGTTCAATGTAACTATTTACCATAAAATGGATTTGTTGTCGTCTTGGTCAGTTTGAAAAACTTGAGTCTTTATAGCCCTCTAGTTTTTAATCAGACCCATCATGCATTCTTAGTTCCGGTGGTGTATTTTAGGATGTTTTTTTAATGTCTTATAGTGATTTTCTCTAGAAAATGACTGATCAACAACAAGTCTAGTACATTTCATACATGATAGTAACTCATGCAGTCTCTCTTTTCAGGAGTCTATGGGGACAATTAAGAGAGATTGTAATAAACTGAAATTTCATATCAATATTAAAATAAAAATTTAATAAATAAATTTTTAATTTGATATTATTTGTTATTCATAAGTTTATATATGCAATAAGATATGAATTATTTTAATGGAGAGGAAATTGTCACACTAAATATTATTTTACTGTGTGATATTTATTATATAAAATGTGATTATTTTATAACAATATACTATTTATACATTGTATATATAACAAGTGGTATGTTATTTACATTTAGATAATTGGGGTATTACCTGGAGGTCAGTTTTTGTTTTTATAAGCAGCGAATGAAAATGGGAAAACAACTATAAGGCAAGCATGAGCTGTAGTATGGATAGCAGTTAGGTGGGTGATAATTTTGTTCTAGTAGGAGCTATCCTTGTATTATACATATAGGCTTATGATTGGGTTGAGCTATATTATAGCTAGGGAGCAATAGGTAATGCTTATAATTTCTAAATTTTAAAGGAATAGAGAACTTGTGACGCCCCCAAATTCAAACACTCATCTCTCAAATTCGGTGCATCACGTGTTAATTCCAATATCATACTAAAATTATCAACAACGGAATAATAAAATAATTTACATTGATATAACATAAATATTCGTGTCCCAAGGTCTCGTGACCGTTACTACAACAGTTTAGTAATTAAACTTAAACATAAATTAATCATCCCTTAATACATTATTATAATAATAATAATAATAATAATAATAATAATTCCCCTACACTTAAAGGACTAAGCTATTACCGTAACTTTACCCTTTCCTTTGTCTTTTCCTGAAGTACCGCCTTGCTTTGCCTTAACTGTAATGTTTTTAGGAAAGCAAGAAAGAGCAACAGGTTTGCCCAACAAGTAATATAGCAATAAGGGTGAACAAATATAAAGTTTGAATCTCAAGGGTATAACATTAAATGATAGTTCAAGAAGTATCAATAGTTTTCAATAAGTGTCGCTACAGACTAAACAATATCAACAAGATGCAAAAATTTAATCATTTCAAGGTTCAAGAAGAATAAACACTGAGCAGTCACTAGGGACTAAGAACTCTTGTTAGAATTAACAGTATTATACTGAAAATTCAATATAAATGAGTACAACATGTGATCAGCCTAAAGTACCCTACGTTATGCATAACATTTAAACATGCTAGTATGTGCGTGCGTCGGTTTCCCTACAGTTATATATTTTCCCCTTCAATGAGGGTTGTTCATCTTAGTAGATTCATAAGAGTTCGCACCAAGTCAACTGGGTTGGATAACTTTCTAACACATGATATTAGTCTAGCCGAATCAAATAGCTTCGACATTGTTTAGGAACAATGAGTTCAATTCTCGTCACATGAATCAAGATATAAAAATCAATTTTCGATTAGGAATAATATTCATATGAATGTAGATATTTGTTGAATATAAGTATGTTTGATATAACAATAATTTGAAGTTTCATAATAAGAAATAAGGTCTAGATACTTGCATTCAATTATAAGAATGAAGTTAGGGAACTTGCAATAATGTAGAAAGTTTAAATTAAAGTTAGAGACTTGCCTTTTGCGTTGATTACCACTTATAGCATAAAATCACCTCAACGAACTATATTATCCTATTTATGTACGTATAGGTATTCATTAGTCATACACGCTTTGACATATATATTGTAAGAACCGTGAATTTCATGAATAAATAATTATTTTGATATAATACGAAAGTGAGTATTTATATATATATATTGATGTACTATGAGGTGAGTAATTCAATTAATTCAAATTGAATTTATAAGAATTGAGAAAAATGTGGAGTTTATGATAAGCTCGAAGAATGCCTTGTGTGGCACGATAATGAGAATTATGATGATTTAATTAATTAAAGAATGAATTAATAAGTGAATGATTAATTAATAATATATTGTTAATTAATTATTCTTGTGAGTAATAAAATATTAATGAATAAATTATTGATTTATATTATAAGATTAATGTTTGTTCAATAAATTGCTAAGTGTGACGATAGATAATCACATATTATATAGTAACTACATTTATATAATATAAAGTATAGTGTGACCTTGTGATATGACTATATAATATTGTAAGATTAATGAAATGTGGAAGTTATACAAATGTTGTCTATATGACCATGTAATATGTATAGTGCACTAATGTATATTTTATGGAATATCAACTTAGACTATGTGAATAATTGATAATAAGGTTTATGATAATGTGGTGTGTCACTACTCAATTAAATCATAATTTGGCATTATCAAAATGTACATGGATTATATATTGATGTGTATACATGTACCCCAATTTGCTACCATGTAGTATGGTTATATTATTAAAGTTCATATGTACACCCATATAAATTTAAACCCTAAGTGAACAAATATACACTGTGTAGTAGTACATGATATAAAACATAGTATTGTTAATTAGATATTTTTCAAGATGTTGAGTATTGGGATTGTCCCAAATTCATTGGCCTTCTCCCCCTCACGTGCATAGGCTATTGGCCTAAGTTAGCCTTTATCATCCTTGTAAGCTATCAAGCATTCAAATGATAGAGGGAGTGGTTTCAACAGTGTCGGGGAAACTATTCTACCAAATTCTTGTTTCCCACCATCTTCTTCTTCTTTCCAATGGTCTAAAACTATAAAATAATGATTTTATTTGGGTTTTTGATTACCTATAAATTGAATTCCTTCCCTTCTATATTCACTGCTAAAATTTCTGAGAAGGACATTAGAGATAGTGAGTTGCTGAGAATTGAGGGGGCATACTTAGTACATTTGAGGAATCCATTAAGACTTCAAGAGGTATAAAATTCTGTTTTTGTTCTTAGTTTATGTTTTGTCAAATTCTTGCAATTCTCATGAAATCTTTGTTAAGTAGTATGAATTTGCATGCCATTGTACTACCTGACATTGTATATATGTTTAGAAGCATTATAGATGGTTTGGTTGTAGATGGTTTGGTTGCAGATTTAACATGGTACTATGACGATGTACCTCTCTGATCCAGTGCACAATTGAGCAACACAGCATAGTCGGGCTGACGACTATAAACCAAGCGCTTTAGGGAGGCAACCCCATGTGTTCTAGTTATTTTATTTCTGTTCATTTTAGTTAATTTTTCTTTTCAACTTTTAAATTACTTAAATTTCATAGTATGATATATTACTCTAATGTTCTTCATGATTTTCATGTTTACTCCCAACTCAATGCGCAATAGTTCAAAGATCCAGGCAAAGGAATAAAGGAGCAAAGTGGCAAGAAACGGACTACACATGCCAAGAGATTCACGTGAAGCGCCCCGGCGCCCATGATACAAGGTCCCCAGCACCCCGGCGTTTGACACTAGTAGCTATAACCCAAGCCCAGAGCCCCGACGCTCCTTTTCAATACACACACAGCGCCCCGGCGCTCATAGTCAGTGGTTGATACCTGTTCCAGAGCCCCGGCGCTCTAAACCATACTATCCAAAATGCCCCGACACTGAGACTCGTCACCAGACACCGTTGTCCAGTGCCCCAGTGCCCAAAGACTACACAACCCAGTGCCCCGGTGCTGAGGTTTAAATTGAGAGTCCAACAGGGGCTTAACAGCTGAACGGTTCCACTTCTTCTCTTTTAAATTCTCCTCACATTTTTCTCTCATACGCCTCTAATACTCTCATATGGTAATTGCACTTGGAAAAATTGTTCAATAACTTCCTACTATCTAACACAATTTTATATCTCACGTTTGGTTCCTTAGTCTGCGAAGTACTGTTGGGTAATTTTTAGTTACACACAACACGCAAGTATACGTGGTCAACAAGTAATAAAGAGTAAGTAAAGTATCGTTCCCCCGAAGAATTAACTAACAAAGTTCACAAAGCATTAACCCATAACCATCTCAGTCTTATTTAAACGAATGATATTATATTTTGTATTTAAACTATAAAATTAAATAAACCTAACTATTCCTAGAGTGAGATTAGATAATGAAGACCTGAGATTAAAATTTCATCTATTGACTCATTCAAATCCACACACTTCATGTTAAGCCAAACTAATTATACCGGATTGTTAGTCGAGAACACAAAAGTGAAATATAGCCATCTCTCGATGTACCATACCCATATCAAATATAATCCCCAGTTGAAAGAATACACATGAACACCCAAATTACCTAAACCACTATATGTCTATCTGATTTACAAATAATTAGGGTTTAAGCCCAAGTTCTCAATTGACTACGAGCGATGCCTCGGTATATGTCTATCCTAAGCACGAATCATACATTCAATCACCATGTAGAACATATAAACACAAGCTATCAAGATCAGATCTAAACCCATACTCCATCTTTCAAGTTCATATGGGTTATCCCAGTAATTGATGGCCAATCAACTAAGCAAATAAGCATGAATCTTAATAGACAATCCCATAGTAATCAATAAGGTTAACAACGAAGTATATCAGATTAAAATAATCAATAGAATCCATTGTAATCTCAAGATAGAGTTTAGCTCATCATAGAATCAAAATCCATCATCCACAATAGATTACACATTGAGAAATAAAGATAGAAGTAAAGAGAAATTAGGGAATTAGGAATGCAAATCTGAGATTCTCCTCTTGCTCCAATTCTGAATTTCCTATGCTCTTTAATTGCTTCAATCTTCAACTCTAATCTAATCTAGGGTTCTAATCTAATCTAAAAAGAAAGAAAAGAAAAGAAAACAATAAGAACTCCATCCCCCAAGGGGTGGAATGTCTCTTACATAATGAAAATACGTCTAATATATAAGCCCTAATTGACCCCCTTCTCAGTTATGCTTCAAAATAAAATAAATTCAAATGACTTGATCCAAACAGGTCTTGTGAAGGCCTCCCCAAATGTAATCCTCGCATGGCAGCCGACTTTTCAGAGGGTAATGTTGTCCAGCCGGGTGCTAGTGCTTGTAGCATTCCCAAGCTTTTCCATGCCATGGCTTCGCAATTGGGTTCGGTTCTGCTGCTTTTCGATCCGTTCACTGCTCGCCTTTGTCCATCCACGCTTAGTCTTCTGCTCCACTTGATCCTCATGCCATGCATATCCCAGCTTGTGCCTCACTTCATGCGTCCATTCGTCTCTTGCCTTCTAATTCCACCAAATTAGGTCGTTTCCTGCACTTTTTCACCAAAAGGAGTTTTAAGTATATGTTGTAACGCCCGAGAAATTCGGATCCTTTGTAAAAATATTTGAAAGAATTAAATAATGAATAAAATAATATTATTTGTTATTATATGTGTTAATAAGATGTATGTCGTTCTATAACCTAGAAATATCAGAAGATCGTAGTATTTGAAACATGTGAATAAATTAAAGTGTTTGAATTTCCAAGATTTAAAATAAGTATTTTCGAGAACGTTACTGAAAAACACTATTCACCAATTATCGCCGGAATTATTTTGAACTTCCGAGAAATACGTAAACGTTAGAATTTCAAGGCTGAGATGGATTATGTAATAATAATCTAAGTATGGAAAATGCAATAATTAGCATGCGACTTAATTTGGGGATATAGGTATTAAAACCTAATGAAAAGAATTAATGTAACTTTGCATAAAATACAAGTCCATAAGCTATAAGGTGTAAACCTATGTAGGATTTACACTAAGCCCAAGTGATTAATAAGGTGAAGCCCAAACTATTATAGTGCAAGCCCAACAAAGAATTTGCTAGATTGATTATTAAGCCCAAACCATGATCCATTAGCTAAGAAGGATCCATGGGGCAACCCATGAGTAAGCTTGATGGGCAAACAAGTTATGTGTTGGACAAGAACTTTAAGTAATGACCAAGGAATGGATAAGAGTTGTGGGCAACATCAATGAATAGTAAGGAGGTTAGTTTAAGGAGGTGGGATGATTTAATGACCTAATTACCCTAACCTTGAAAGCTCTATAAATAGCAAGCCTTTTCATTCATTTGGATTTTGTTATTTCATCCAACAATTCTCTCTCAAACAACTTATTTGTTAGAGTCAATAAGCACTTTGAGATTAACATTTTCTTAGTAGATTTCCAAAGCAATTGAAGTAATCATCAAAGGTAATTGATCTTGTCTCTTCTATCTCTATCATGGTAGGTTGATAAGAGAAGTGTAATCTAATGAATTTAGATACTAAGAACATAAGGGAAGTTGATAAGCAATGGACTTAAGCCGAATAAGTTGAATAAGCAACTTGAACTTAAATAAGTTGATGAACTTATGAAGAATTTCCATATGTTGTCATAAGCATGAGAATTGTAGTTAATGAGTTAAACAAGGCATTGACTTGTGTGAATAAGTCAAAACCTATCTTAATATAAGTTAGTATAATAAGTAACTTGTAATATCTACATGTTGATTAAAATCCACTTAGAATGATTAGTATTGAGGTTTCGCCGGAATTTACACGATTAAAAGATAGTCGTCGAATTTGTGAAATTCTCGGAATGGAAGTCATATTTTGTGTTTGACATTGGAAACATTGGTTTTCGATGGAGACAAGTCATATTTGGCATTGTAGAGTTGTGGATTCAAAAATGGCCGGATTCCGACTTAGAACGAAGAAACGAGCGTTGAACGTTCACGAACATTTATCGTTTTCGTTAAAAATGGATTAATAGGTGAAATTTTAGCAAATAAAGTTGAATAGATAAAATTATTGAATGACCGCATAGAGTACGTAAATTGTGACCCGTAGGCTCTTGAACGAGCCAATTCGCACTAATAACGAAAAAGTTACGAGTCCGGGAATTTCAACTTTTGAAAAATCTGCTCAAAGTTTCGGTGCACAGAAAATAGCCATACGGCACAATTTCAAGAAAATAACTCATACCGCAGCCACCAAAGTGACCATAACCTTTTAGAGAGTCGCTACCATGATAGCGACGGCGTTAACTTTATAAGACTAAGACTCAACAATACGAGTCAATGGTCCTGTTCTAGCGACATTAGGTGACGCCAGCATCTTGAGACCAAGTGTAAAAGTCATCGTGTGCAAGCCAGTACCAAATTTCAAGACCAAGACAATAATGAAGGTTTATATATAGAACATGGTTAGTAGTTGATAACCAATTGGACAAGGATTATAATGAAACATTGTTAAGACATAATTAAGCCTTAAGTATGAACACTTAGGGTTTAGTTAAATCAATTGTAAATGAATGAAAGAATGATCTTACGGAAAGCCGGAACCGATAATAACAAATCTAATACATAATTAGATTGAGAAGTAGGGTAAGATTCTTTAAGAACCATGTATGATCATTCATGACCTAATGTTCTATGTTATGCTATCATCTAATGTAGAGACCTTAAAGACGTAAAGTGCATGTGTTATAAATTGTAGCAGACGCTAAAGACAAGTACTCTAACCTTTGTTCCAGTTCGATCTGGGCAAGTCTTTGTGATTCATGTATTCTTCACATGAGTTAGTATTTGAGTAATGTTAAAGCCAATCCTTTCGGCTAGACGTATGTTATGTTATTCTATCAAGTGTTGATAAGGATTTACCGAACTAATATTGTTGTGGTTTTCAAAGGTAGATTGTGTATGCTCAAATTGTTTTGTCGTCAAACGACATGCACGTGAGGTTGCCACAACTTAAACGTATACATGTTTAATGAATGTAGTGTTGATCAACATAGAGTACTATAGGTTGATCACCTAGACGTGCTCGTAAGCTATACCAGACTTACGGACTTAGTGCCGGGATGTCCTTTTCAAAGTACTTATGAAATCCTTACGGTCTTGAACCGGAATTGATGTTTTATTGAATATTATAGCTGTAAAAAGTTTTGAATGAAAAGAAGTGCTATTTTGAATTCTCAATAGTACTTCGTAACTATTGTCCAGTTATTGAAGATATACGATTTCTAAGTTTCAAGCATGCTATTTTACTAGAATTGTTGTACTTGCTGAGCTAGTTAGGCTCATTCTTGCTTGAACTATATGAATGCAGCTAAGACAGAACGGACCGATGGATCCGGCAAAGATAAAGGGAAGGCAAAGGCGAACCCGTAGATTGCTTATGTAATAGTATAGGTTTTGTAAGGAATAATATTGATATTATGACAAAGACAATGTATTGGTTGTAAAGAACCTGGGGTATGTAAATATTCTTTTGATATATATATATAAGACATATCCGTTCTTTTGAGGCATTTCAATTGAATGTATATGTGAACTGTAGCACCGTGTAGCACCATCTGTCGGGTTGGAAGATACCCGGATTTGGGGGCATCACATATGCACTGCAAAATAATATGAAATGCAACTAAAACACACTAAAATGTACTTGAGATGGGCATAGTTCTCGTGAATTGATATTCCATAAGTAGGTATAAAACCCACTTATCAAATACCCCCAAACTTGAACTATTGCTTGCCCTCAAGCAATGCAATATAATGCAATCTACATGCTATGCAAGCTACACTACTATGCAAATGAATCCCACATTCTCAGCCAGATCTGAATTCTGATAAGATCTATCTCAGAGAAATATCAAGATCCAAGAACAAATCATCAAACTAAGCTAAAGGCATAATGACATACAATCTAATAATCCTATCCTACTATAAAGATGTTGTGTGTGTGATGTGTTCACAAATAAGCTTGACAAAGATGAAGTTACCACATGCTAAATTTGCTTAAGAGAGAAAATTGAAGTTTAAATCAAGAACTGCATATACTAATGAGACATCAACTACTCCAACACATCAATACAAATTAAGGTTCAACGATGGGTTTATTCAACTTTATTTTTACTCACGAGGGCGATTTTCGCACTTTCCCGCGGTGTTTATTGATTTATTTTGATTTTTTTTATATGTATATAGCGAGTGCGTTTTACGCTCCATCTCACTTTCCATTTCCATTTAAACGAGTGCGTTTTACGCTCCATCTCATCCCAATAGCAAGCATACCCATGTGTTCCAAAATTTTGAGTATCTGTGTCTTCATAGTCATTACTCACTTCCTACACAATTCTATCATTAAAAACAATATTTTCCTCTCAGTAGACAAGCATGTTAATCTTAACCAACAAGCAAATAGGAACATTTTCGTACTACCTGGTAACATCTAAACAGCAAGCATGAATTATATCCTGTATAAAATTATAACTAAGCTCAAGATATCAACTAAATTCAAAAATCTATCAAATTTCTATGTCATCATTGGCCAAATTAGAATTCAACTAACTAAAAACCTAGGATTATGCAATGTTATGTAACTAAACACATACTAAGTAAACAAGACAAAAGACAAGTAAAAAAAATTCATACTAAAATACCCCTACTATGCAACTTAAACATGCAATCAAACTATATGCAACAACTACTCACTACAACCCAATACCCCCAAACTTAAAATAAACAATGCCCTCATTGTAATTAAAAGTGAGAGAATACTCCCATAGGTGGCAATGTCATCTCCGTTCGCCTTCTCATGATCTGATGGTATATCAGGCGATGGCTAAGTTTGAGATATTCTATAGTTAGAGACTGCGTGTGGGCTTCTAACTGGCCGAATTCTTGAGTCAGAAATTCTAAAAAGTTAGAAAAAATTTTATGTGACTGATGTAAGATCCCAAATAATTAATAAATGAAATTTAATTTCCTCTAATTATTATTTTGAAATAGTAAGGGTTGATGTGATTAATGTGGATAGTTATGGGTAAAATACGCAAATATTTCAAAATAAGCAAGTGGTTATAAAATATTCATTGTTGTCGGGGAATATTCGTTTGGTCGTGGAATATTCGTACTGTCAGAGAATATTTGTACGACGGCGCAGCCATGTGTGGGCCCCATAACGAAAAGCGATTGGAGGAAGAAAATGACAAATATAAGCTGTTTAAAAATAACGGCGTAGTTGTTACCGTTTACACTGTTGGAATACCGGTGGTTAAAAACACGATGTACGCCGTTGTTGCACTGAAGAAGACAGCACCGGTATTGCACCAATTATTGACTCTTACATAAGAAGGCACTACTCAATAATGGTTACAGTAATTACTGTTCAGTGTTTTATTTTATTGATTCAATAATTGCTGCGTTGATATTTTATATTGCTGTTGTTTTAATAATTGTCATTATACAGTATTTTTCATTATCGAAGCAATAATTCATATTATCTGAATAATATTATTAGATAACATTATTGGCAATGTCTAGAAAGTTCTGTCTAAGGAGAGGTTTGGTCACCTAATTGCGCGCCAGTAAGGAGAAATTCTTATTGGAAAGCCCCTTGGTTGTCAATATTGTGATTCTGTAATATTATTTGTGAATAATTAATTATTGATTCATATGATGAGGAAAATATTGATTTTATGTGGATATAGATGGAGAAAATTTTTAATGTGACAATTGTTGAAAATTGAAATTTTATCTTTTTCTGATAAAATAATTCATTTAAATATATATAATATTATATTTTAATAATATAATAATGGTGATATTTTTACAACGAATGTGGAATATATGAGTATACGAGGAGGAAGAGTATTTTTGTTGCAATAAATGTTTAAAACATGTTAAACATGTCGGTGGACCCCATTTATTGACTGAAATTTGATTATAGCCTCTAAAATCGCCTTGTTTGTGGATTTCGGTCAATTTCTGTTTGGAATTTGGAAAACCTTTCTTCGCAAAGTTGTAGAGAATTGAATTTCCTATAAAAACTCATGAGATTCAAATTTTCTGACAAAAAGGGCTATTTATTATGAATTATTGAAGTTACAAGCTCAAAATAATTGATTTTTGGAAGTTTTAATTATTTATTTTATGAAAAACGTTTTTTTACTTCTTCTAGAAGGGAGCATGTGGTTTGTATTCAGATTTGCAGATTCTAAGAATGGGCGTAGAAAATTTTTATATATATTATTATTATAATAAATTTTCTGCTTTGGTGTTCTAAGCAATTTCCTATAAATAGGTGCTTAGGTTAGAATTGAAAATCACACCAGAAACTGAAGTTTTCTCTCTATATTATCGAGCGTATTCTTGTGAGTATTTTGAGTATACTTTGAGTATTGCTATACGGTGAAAGTTCAAGATATAGCCTATATCCAGTATTCCAGTTAGAAGTACTGATCTTTCGAGGTAAGGGATATTATTTTTTTCGTAATGATATTATTTCTTCAATATCATTATGCTGAAATATTGATCTGAAGTTTTTATCAAATTTGGAACTTTTGGTGTCTGAAAGTTACTATTCACGTATACTTGATTATTCACGAATACTAAGACTATTCATCGAAAAATGAAAATTTTTCTTTTCGTCCAAAATATCTATTGTGGATACTAGCTTTGATTGTATCCATGTTTTGATCATTCTTGAATTTTACACCACTATGATTATTTTTGAGGTATTTTTGGACGTGGATAAAACGAAGTACGAATCCTTAATCCTTAATCCTTGTCATTTTGTTTCACTGGATTCGTTTTTTTAAAATATATATATATATATATTTTTCATCATCCTCAGTCTTAAATGATGATATTATTGAATATCTTTGGCCTGTAGTGCAAAGATGAATGATTTATGATGAATATCGTTGGCCAATGAGTGCAAAGATGAATTATTTCGATGAATATCTTTGGCCCGTGGTCGCAAAGATGAATGATTTCGATGAATATCTTTGGCCCGTAGTGCAAAGATGAAACAAGTGTTTAGATGAACATGACCAATCGGTGAATGTCCTTAGCTTTATGTAGTGCAAGGATAAATATTTGATCCCGGATATATATTGATTGATGTTACGGGGATAAAAATGACGATGAACTTTAAAATTCATACATAGAAGATAGTAGTTTGCATTCTCTACTTAACTCTTCTAATGAATTATTATTTCATTGCGAATATTGATTTAAAACTTGTTGTCTATTGTATTCTATTATATTTTTCCCTGTTGAAGACTAACGATAATTTTGTTGTATATTATCTTAGTCATAATATTCTTCTTCTTGGCTAGTCGAGCTCACCCTTTTCCTTTTGTTCCATTTTTCTTCTCGGGAGGCGAGAATATAAGCGAGTACTGAGTCGGGTATGGAATGAAAGTTCTAGGGAGAGTTGTTTAGTAGTCCCTCACCATTGTTGTAAAATAATGTACCAATAATTATGATGAGGATTTATTTGTATGTGGATATTGTGCAGATGGCAATATCTCGTATTTAAACTCACGCTTTACTATTGTAATAATAAAGTTGTAGTTGTTTTACATGCAGTGTATTGACAACTCGTAATGGGGATGTAGACCTATTTTGGGGTGTCACAACCGAGCTATAAGGGTCACATGGTGTTTGGCTTGTAGTTAAGCGCAATTGCATGCGACCGTAATCCTGGCGACTTCGCTTTTGACTTTTGTTTGATCCTGAATGCTTATAGCAATTGGATTGAACCTGAGAGGAGAAATAATAAAACTATTATTAAGATTTACCACTATCTAACATCTACTAAATATGGAAATGTAAATAAGAATTAAACAAGGAGGGAGAAAGATTGGATGGGGTGCCTCCCATCGAGCGCTCGGTTTATAGTTCGTTAGCTGGACTCTTATCTTGACACCACTATCCGATTCCTCTACGATAAGATAAGAACCCTCCATCCATTAGAACCGCTATGTGCTTTGGTAGGTTCCCCATCATGAGAGCCTTCGGATTGAAGTCACCTAGCATATTTCCTATACATGATGTCTCCATTTCTATTGCATCGCTAGGTGCTTCTTCCGTTGTATCTGTGAATAGATTTTTGCATTGAGGCATGACAGATACAACAGGATTTTCTTCTTCTATTATCTCTTCCTCAGCCCACCATAGTTTGTAAGAGGCCTCATAATCGTAGAAATTGTTGCTTTGGATGTGACTACTAAGGGGACATGGGTGTGCAAATTTCACTGAATTTTTCAACTCTAACTGAGAAGGAACTTGGGGTATTATACACATGAGCTCATGATCTTCATTTTCCATACCCCCAGTTGTCTCCTCAATGTCCACTCCTTTCAGTTCATTCAGTGGCATGAACACCTCTGGCTCTCCATCAGTTTCATCGTCCATATCATAGCACCAATTGTTTGGAGGGCGATTGTTCAAGGCTTCGAACATTTGATCCATCTGATTCTAAAGATTTGAATTGACCTCTCTTGCTCAATCATCTTCTCCTCACTTGATGCTACACACTTGAACCACAAATCCTCCAATCTTGAATTATCTTGTTTAGTTTCAAAATCCATGTATTGAGGACCATTCATTGAGGAGTTAATGAGTTGTTCCATCTGTTTGTTAAGATTTTGGCTTGATAACTCCTGATTCATCATCATCTCTTCATGGTCTGCAATGCTTTTTGACATGAATTCCTTCAACCTTGAATTTTCCTCTTGTTGCATTGAAGGTGGATATGAGAAATCTGATGGATGTGTTAGACTTGGGATGCAGTATTGGTCGGGATAGTTATAACTCAATTCATAATCTGGGTGATACCCCCAACTTTGTTGATAATCAGGATAAACATCGTTGTTGAAGTAATCACCCCCAAACTGCACTTGTCCGAATTTCTTGATGTTGCAGATCGATGACTCGGATGCTCGCCAAACCTGATATTCACATATAACTACTATCTCTCGAGTGCGTTGGGCTGGAAGAATATCCAACCTCTCTGAAAGTGTTGCAATTTGTGATGACAATGTAGAAAATACATTGAGTCCCTCAGTGCTTGTGTCCCTTGGTTGAATCATATTTGTATAAGGCCATTGATAAGCAAAAGTCACCCATGGTACCGAAAAGAGAGAATATAAGAAGATAATTAAAACAAAAAAATGTTTAAATTAAGACTAATTTGATTGAAATTAATGTTGGCAAAAATTTATTAAGTTAATTCCCCGGTAACGGCGCCAAAAACTTGTTGGGTAATTTATAGTTACGCACAACACGCAAGCATACGTGGTCAATAAGTAATAAAGAGTAAGTAAAGTATCGTTCCCACGGAGAATTAACTAACAAAGTTCACCAAGCATTAACCCATAACCATCTCAGTCTTATTTAAATGAATGATATTATATTTTGTATATAAACTATGAAATTAAATAAACCTAACTATTCCTAGAGTGAGATTAGATAATGAAGACTTCAAATTACAATTTCATCTATTGACTCATTCAAATCCACACACTTCATGTTAAGCCAAACTAATTATACCAGATTGTTAGTCGAGAACACAAAAGTGAAATATAGCCATCTCTCAATGTACCATACCCATATCAAATATAATCTCCAGTTGAAAGAATACACATGAACACCCAAATTACCTAAACCACTATATGTCTATGTGATTTACAAATAATTAGGGTTTAAGCCCAAGTTCTCAATTGACTACGAGCGATGCCTCAGTATATGTCTATCCTAAGCACGAATCATACATTCCATCACCATGTAGAACATACAAACACAAGCTATCAAGATCAGATCTAAACCCATACTCCATCTTTCAAGTTCATATGGGTTATCCCAGTAATTGATGGCCAATCAACTAAGCAAATAAGTATGAATCTTAATAGACAATCCCATAGCAATCAATAAGGTTAACAACGAAGTATATCAGATTAAACTAATCAATAGAATCCATTGTAATCGCAAGATAGAGTTTAGCTCATCATAGAATCAAAATCCATCATCCACAATAGATTACACATTGAGAAATAAAGATAGAAGTAAAGAGAAGTTAGGGAATTAGGAATGCAAATCTGAGATTCTCCTCTTGCTCCAATTCTGAATTTCCTATGCTCTTCAATTGCTTCAATCTTCAACTCTAATCTAATCTAGGGTCCTAATCTAATCTAAAAAGAAAGAGAAGAAAAGAAAACAATAAGAGCTCTAGCCCCCAAGGGGTGGAATGTCTCTTACATAATGAAAATACGTCTAATATATAAGCCCTAATTGAACCCCCTTCTCAGTTATGCTTCAAATAAAATAAAGTCGTCAACTTTGATTAACGTCGCACGACACGTTCCTCCCAAGTGTAATCCTCGCGTGGTCACGCGACTTACAATGAAATAATGTTGTCCACCAGTGCTCATGGCATGGCTCGCGTTCCCAAGCTTGTCCGGCCGCGGCTTCCTGCGGTCGCAGGTTACGGTTACTGCTCTTTACAAGAATCGATCTATTCCGCTGCTCCTACCTTTGTCCATCCACGCTTAGTCTTCTGCTCCACTTGATCCTCATGCCATGCATATCCCAGCTTGTGCCTCGCTTTATGCGTCCATTCGCCTCTTGCCTTCTAATTCCACCAAATTAGGCCGTTTCCTGCACTTTTTCACCAAAAGGAGTTTTAAGTATATGCACTGCAAAATAATATGAAATGCAACTAAAACACACTAAAATGTACTTGAGATGGGCATAGTTCACGTGAATTGATATTCCATAAGTAGGTATAAAACCCACTTATCAAGTACTTTTCTTCTACTATCTCTAATTCAAAGGTATGTAATGCATTACATTCAAGTGATTGTGGAATCAAATCTTGTTAATTGGGCAAATGGTAAGTTAATATGCATCTTAATTCACAATCTCTTACATCTAAAGTGCAGATTTTCTTCTTCTGATTTTGAATATCTCATATTGCTTGTATGTGAATCATATATATATATATTTTATTTTTATTCTTTTGATTGATTGGGATATCACACAGATGTGGTGATTAAATGCTAGGGGTTTGAATTGCTAGAAAACTAATAGTGTTCCAAGTAAAATATGAATTGCCCACAAGGTGTTTGATGTTTTGCCTGACTCAATGCTCATGGTTAAATTCGCACATAGCACCATATCCACACACTGAATTTACTCGCCATCTTGCCACCGAAATACCATAGGGCTACTGTCAAACATATAGATCACTATTGTGGGGGGCTAAACTGTATTGAGGCATACGTGGGGTTATATTGCTTTTCATGACACATCTTTTGGGCGTATCTTGTGCTTCTTTTGCCAAAAATACGAGTTCAATAGTACCTGCGTCTAATCGGTACAACGTTGTATTTTCATGCTATTATGGGTAGTGCCACACCCCCAACCATGTACTTAACGTGCACTTATTTTGAAATTGGGGGGGTTATAATATGGGTAAGTTTATACATATTCGCATGATGCTCAATTCTAATACATGTGCATGCGATTTCTTACAGATTTTTCTACATGGCTTCAAAGCGACAACGTGGAGAAGGTTCTGGGACAGCCTCAGCCCAACCCAAATTTGACATCCGCCGGTTCGTGAGTGCTGCAACCCAAGAACGCTATAATAGGATGGCCACCCGCTCTCTTGTCCCCGAACGCAGTTTAAGACCCGATCAATCAAAGGATGGGGACATGGCGGTTATGATAGATGAGAGGAATTAGTTCACCCTAACCGAACAACCCGATCCAGCAGTGATTGCAGTCGTCAAAGAATTCTACGCCAACGTTTCCGAGCACTTCCACTATGGGGTGTATGTGAGAGGCAAGACTGTCGAATTTGGAGAAGAAGACATTAACGGTTGCTACCAACTGCCATTAGAGGGACACAATGATGAGTATGCTAGTCTTGTGAGTCAAGGGCCAAACTATGATAAAATAATCTGTGAACTGTGTCAACCGGGCACCACGTGGATATTACATGAACGTGGCAGCATGACCTTCCCTCTTTCTCACCTCAGTCTATATAGAAAGGCGTGGTATGCCTTTATCTGCGCCAAACTCATGTCATGCACACATGCGAGCCATGTTACCAAAGAGAGGGTTGTACTGCTGTATTCAATTATTCAAGGCTTGAAGATAGATGTCGGTCACGTCATTCAGCAATCAATTCTGCGTGTTACACGAGGAGGAACCACAGGCGGTTTACCCCATCCATCTCTTATTTGCGTTTTATGTACGAAATTTGGGGTAAAATGGAAGTCAGATGAGATGATTCAAACCCCCATGTCGGTATTGGACCACAAGCTGATCAGTCGGTATAAAGTATGGACTGGTGGGGAGAACCACCCTCGGGGATTGAGTTTTATAATTCCCCAAGTTACAGCTCCATAGGCTCCACAACCTTCGGCTCCACCCACATATGGTCCTTCCTCCGCAGCTCACCGTGGTGTTGTCCCTGACGCTGTCCAGCGTGAAATTGACGGGAGGTTCTATGATCTAGAATCACAGAATATCCACCTGTCTGAACGTCAAGATGTCATCTACAAATATTTGGTCGACCAATTTGCTGCCCAGAATGCCATAAACGCCCAAATGTACCTGGGCGTTAATCTTAGCCAGTTCCCTACTGCTCCTGTTCTGCCGGTGTTTCCCCCTTCCGATCAAGAGATGAGCGAGGATGATGATGTTCCACCCAAGGAATGAGCTCTTCAGGGAAGTCCTCTGTTTTATATTGTGCTATTTTTCGCATGAGGACATTGCTCTTGATAAGTTTGGGGGTAGTTAAATTTTATTTGCATTAGTAGTTTGTTAATAGTTTGTGGATAATTTGAGTTTTATTGTTGGTTAAGTGTTGCATTTAGGATTGCATATTAATTCCAGCTGTTTAATAGTTATGTATGTTTGGGGCCAATGATGAAATTAAAATTGCATGAACAAGTCTAGTAAGGATTGTTAAGATGGGGATGTGATTTTCTTGACATAGTTTAAATCTTTATCTGTTTTACATTGATATTATCAGGATAGCACATTTTGAAAAATGACCATGTTGGCTAAGAATGTTTAAATGGATAGATAATATAATCCTAAAGGATGAATGCTAGTGAAATAAAGGAACAGTTTGAATAGCTAGTGATGACTGAATTTAGACATAAACTCAAGTTTGGGGGAAAAATATTTGGAGTATATAAGCTTTGAAAAATATATATATATATAAAAAAAAAATAAACACCGTGGCATGCTTGTCTAGTTTTGTGGCCTTTGCTACTTGAAGTAAGCCCGAGGGGATTGTCTTTACACCTAGCGCCCTAAGGTCTTAATGGCTTGGGAGTCGTTGGTCGAAAGCTCGTTAAGGTAGCAGTGGAAAGCCTAAGGGAATAAGACAATGCATAGTCATGAAAAAAAATAATAAAATAAAAATAAAGCGGAAAAAGTGCAAAAAGCCCCCGTTAATAAAAAAAAGAAGCATAAGTATTCCATTTTGACCCTTGGACTTTCGTAATTGTTTGATTTTAGTCGAATCAAGTTTATTTGAGGAGTTCTTGAGTTTACACTGTATGATGCCTTCTAAGAAATCTATTATCTTTCATATTTTGCTTTTTATTGGTTAGCATGGTTGTTGAACACACACACGCGATATCAGTTATAACAGATTTAGATTTATTGATTTGGATATTATTGATCTGCCTTAATATGATGTATTAGCATCTTAATGTGATTTTTCTGAGGCCTAATGAATATACTGTGTGCTATTTGATTGCTGGAATTACAAACATGTAGTTAGCTTTAGGTGCATTTGCATGGCTTGTTTAGTTTTTCGTGCTTTTTTGTGTTTTGTTGCTTGAGGACAAGCAACGATTTAAGTTTAGGGGTATTTAGTGATTGGGTAATATACCCATGAATTGGATATACTTGGGCGTAAATTGTTGTATTCTCGAGCCTTTTAGAAGTATTTTTACTTTGTCTAGTGGTTATTTTGCAGATTCGGGAGCTGCAGGGGTAATTTGGGGAGTTTTAGCTGTTTAATGGCATTTTTTTAATTAAAGAGAAGTCCAAATCATGGGCGCTTTTGTCCTAATATTACGTGAGGCAAGGGTCTTGAGGCCCGGCTAAGGTTGACTAGGTGGCACGTGTGGATTGAAATTTGACTTGGATTTGAAGACTTAATTGGGAAGTTGATTTGAGAAAGGATTGTGGTGAGATGAGGAGAGTATATAAAGTTTACTTTGCTGAATTAAAGGATGATCATCTACCACAATTGAAGACTTAGCAAGGGATTACTTGAAGATTGAAGGATTGGCTCAAGAGTTTTCTTCTTCTCCTATTTTTCAATTTGTGTAATTCCTTAAGAATGTTTTGCAAAAGATTGTTGGTTTTAAATTCTACTATGAACTAGTTCTTTCATTAAGATTTCAATTGAACCTTTTATGTCTATAAATTAGTTATTCGATTCATTCCTGGGAGCTGTCGTTTACACTCCTAAATTAACCTCACTTTCACTTTACAAATTTAAACAATTAGCACAGTAGTAAGCAAGGATCGATCCCACAGAGAGTGATTTGTTTTATATTTATCCTATGATTTCTAATAAAAAAGGGATTTTGAATTAATTAACTAAATTAACAATAATAAACTAATAAGAATAAACAATGAATAAAAAGCTTCAGTTCTTCAGTTCAGTATCGCCTTTTTACAATAATAGATTAATCAAGTGTAACATTATTTACCCTTCAATGAAACTAATAGCCCTAGGTAACAACAAGCTCTGTTACCCGAAACTCCCCATAGATTGTCACTCAATGAAACAAGCTCTTCACAAGATTCTAACAATTATATAACCTAGAACAAGCTCTCTATATTTAATATAATCGCAGCATTAAGAACTAGGGAATTAGACTATTCCAAGCAACAAACACATAAGCTCGGATTGTTTAACTTGTCTTCTGATAATCATAGCAATACTCAAAAGCTTGTCCACAATCATGTATTACTAATTACTACTTATGATTAGGAACAATATCAATTACACGTAATATTATTCCTTGATCTAGTATATGATATTCGTTAACCAACTCAATCCTGCAGAAATCAAATCAGTTAAACCAAATAGCATTTAGAAATTAAATCAGATTATCAAGAATGAATTTCATGTGAGAAGGAATAAATAATTAATACTCAATTAACCATTAATTATAAATAAGGTTCAACATCCCTTAGAACTGAATAAAAAGAATTTAGTTCATGTCTTCAATCCTCCAATATTGTAGATGAGAGAATGTAGTAGATGATTGAATGAATAAAACCCTGACTAGCATCCTCTATTTATAGTGCTAGATAGAGTCCTAAATCCTATGGGAATTAGAAATCCAAATCCTAAAAGGAATTACAAATCATAACTAGTTTCCATAAAGAAATAGAATCTAATTTGAAAATAAATCTTAGTTTAAAGGAAATCCTAAAGCTAATAGAAATATCAATCCAATTCCATATAGACGTCTGTCAAAATCTGTATTTAGAAACTTTCCAAAAATTCAAGATTTCCCAACTTTCCCGCTCAAATTTGCTGGGGCGAATTTCCATTTCCTGGTGCAACGTCCTTTGGTAAAATGAGCATAACGTTTAATCCGAGAGGATTTACGAGGCCTGCTACCTATCAAAACGAAGATATCGACGAGATCTACAATTTTCATTCTTTGAGATTAGACAGATTCCGGCTGTATCAAGGTTGAAATTAATTTTCAAGTGACTGCTATGCAAATTGCAACTTCCAAACTTTGAGGTTCAACTTCCGTCTAGTAAAAAGAGCATAACTTCTTCATACGAACTCCGATTATGACGATTCAAGATGTTCCGAAAAGCTAAGGAAGAGCTCTACAATAAAATCCAAGTCCCAAGCCAAGACCATGCATCCAACTTAATTCTAAAAACCCTATAATTTTCCTTTTTTCCTCATTTCAGCTCCAATTCCTCCTGAAATCATTAAACACCTTAATAAGCTCATATACACATGAAACTGCAATAAAACTAAATATAATAGAATCAAAATAAATGAATAATATACACTCATCAATTCCAATTATTTATGTCAAAGTGAATTGTTTATCTTGTTTTGTGCTTATTGTTTAATTATTTGGCCAATAATTACATTGTTACTCTAGAAGGAATTGGAAGAGGAGATCTAGGGTTAGAACTGGGCATGATAACATGTATGCTTAATTATTTGCATGGCGAATAATTAGGGTTGTGAATGGAATGGAAATATCTGTTCACTGCATGTAACGCGTTGGGAATTGGAATTTAATGCGTTTACTTTAATTGTTTTGCATAGGAATATAGCAAAATTATTTGGATTAAATAGAAGCTAATTGATAACTTGGAAAAGGGCTTTTGACATTTGAGAGTTCCTATTAACAATTCAGTAGGCATAATAATTGGGATAATTGGATAATTGATTTATAATTCATAATTGGGGATATTGAAGTCTTAATCTTTATTCATCTGAATTCATTTGTTAAAATTATAGTTTTATTTATTTAATTTATTTTTAGAATATTCTCTTTAATTGCTTAAATTAGTTTTCATATTTAGAAAAATCACATTTATGGTTGTTTAAATAAAATTAGATTGATATAGTGCTAGTAGTTGGAATTTATTGATTGGAATTCTCTGTGGGATCGACACTCTATCTTATCACTTTATTACTTGTTGACTGTGTACACTTGCACAAATTCATTGATTGCAAAATCAACCAACAATAGGATTGAATGTCTAATGAGTTGATTATAGACTTTCAATTGATAAGTCCAAAAGGAATTTGTAATCTTTAAAGAAATGATTAGAGACTATGATTATTTGACTTAATGGTGACTTATAAACTGATTTTGTGCTATAAGTACGCAAGATGTGTGATGAAGTATGTGAAACGTATACAACTAAGTTAGATGTTTATATATGCATTTAAACTTACATGTCATGTATGAGCATATGTAACTAATGAATATCCTATACGCGTATTATATTATGTTAGGATTCGAAAGAGTGTTGATAAGCTATATTTTGGTAAACTACGCTTGAGGTAAGTACTCGAACCTTACTCTTTATTGAGCATTATTTGAACTTGTGCAATTATTGATCGTACAAGTAGAACTTTAAAGAAATAATACTTCGTAATGAAATTTCAAACTTTGATTCAAACGATAATTGTTCTTATATGTACTGTGAAAGAAAACTGTCTAAGCCATTGTTTCGGCTATATTATTGATATTGATTGAAAGCTATCCAAACCAAATTTACTTTGTGCGGAATCTTATAATTGAGTTGAACTACCCTCTTGGTAGGAGAATTTTATATTGTTGGGAAACCGACGCGCACACTTGAGAAATACTAAATGTAATGCATTGACATAGGGTACTTTAGGCTGATCACCTATCGTACTCGTTTTGTAGAATTATCAGTTTATTACTGTTAATTCTAGGAGAAGTTCATAGTACTTAATGATTGCTCAGTATTCATTACTTTGAAATCTTGAATTGATTAATCATTGAATATTATTGATCTTTTCTGTCTATAGCGACTATTGTTGATAATCATTGACACTTCTTGCTATCTTGAACTATCCTTATTATTGTACCCTGAGAAATAAAAACTACCTTGAGTACCCTTATTTCTATATTACTTGTTGGGAAAAATTGTTTCTCATCCCTGCTTTCCATAAAACTTTTAGTTAAGACAGAACGTGGTGAACCATCTTGCAAGGACAAGGATAAAGAGAAGGCTTTGGAGTAGTTATTCCATAATGCTAGAATGTACGATTATTTGTTGAAGAAGAACTTATTTATGTTTAGCTATGTTTAGTTTAAGTTGTATTGGATTATGTATTAGTTATGTCTAAACAGTGTTTAATTATGATTAAGGTTGGCAAGAGATGTTTAAGTTACAAACCCTTGGAACAAGAATAATTATGTTATAACAATGTAATCTATTCTATTATTCCGCTATGTGAAATGTTGATTCATTATTAGAGTTAGTACGTGATAACCAAATTTGAGACAAGTGTGGTCTGAATTTGGGGGCGTCACATATATCAACATGCATTTATCACACATATTTCTATCTATGTATTCTATACACATTAAAACTCATAGATGTATAATCCACATGGTTCTTACTTTTGAAAACCTTAGGAACATTTTAGCAAATTTTAGTTCCATATACTCATCTCCTATTTTTATACGTGAAATATTACTTAAGTCAAGCACTCTAGTTTAAGTTGTTTCACACATACATGTTAAGGAACTTTTAAGCTACGTTTGGTCCTTTTTATTTACTTTCGACAATTGTTAATTTTACTCATAAATTCCCATCTTACAAAGCTAAGAGAGCTCATTATATCAACTACTAACCATAGTATTCATTAAACCACATAACAATGCTAAACACTCTTTTCTACGAATGCTTATATGTATTAGATTTATTTGCACGTAGCTAGTATAACTCTCTACTTAGAAACTCATTTTAGTTCATGCTTGTGTAGTTTATATCTTGTCTAACTAGACGTGTGAACATGTTGGTTATCTCTGTAGACATAAAGTATCCTATTATAATTATTCAAAAGTTCACCATACAAGTCGTAGAGTTTTCAACAAAAAATGGTTTTCAAACCTTTGAGTTTTCTTAAAAAGTCTTGCGTTAAACATACTAAGTATGCAAAGTATCTTGACAACATATTTCTAAACTTAATTAAGTTACATATACATGTTCAAAAAGTCAGAATTCAAAAGACCCAAGATTTATCTAGTTTGGTTTTCTACTTTTAAATCTTTCCTCCCAAAAGATTATAACTCAAACCCCAAGCCCACTAAAACATCTTACAATACGTATTAATACATGTATAAAGATTATTTATGTTCCTTGAGTTAAGTTAGGTTAGTTCAAATTAGGATTCTTTGTGTTGAACAACAAAAACAGGAATCTAATTCATTGCCCAACCCCGTAGGGTAGGGACTTTTACACTTTGTAGGAAGCCTGTAGGGTGGCACTACCCAGATTGCTCTTTGCAGCCAGGGTTCTTAACTCCCCTGCTGCGAACCAAAACTCCAAATTCATATACAAATAGCAATTTAAGGTTAGTCAATTGATTTAAACTCCATTAACTGACTACCAAACATCCTTAGCATGATTCTAACAATTCAAATCACATAAACAACCAAATTTAAGAATCAAATTCAAAGCTTATGTCATTTTTCCAAAGTTTAACATATTTAGCGATTCTCTGTGACGCCCCCAAATCCGGGTTCCCTAACCTCGGGTTTGGTGCTCACGATCCATCATACATTTTACATCTAACTACCCATTCATTTATGAATTACATCATACATATCATTAATTAATATAATTAATACAATATCCCAGGTTGTCTAACTTTAACATATCTTAAATACCTTCAGTTATTTAAAAAGGTTTACATAATTAAATTTACATAAAGTAACCTAAAAGTCCACAATAACTACTCCTGAACTTTGTTTTTTCCCTTATCTTTATTTGCACCCTCCGCTACCTCGTCCTTAGTTGAAATGTTATATTTAAGCAAGAGTGAACAACGAGTTTGCTCTGTAAGTTAAAACATACAATAAGAGACATAAATAAAGAATATTAGAGTCTAGATTCGATAGGACTTCAACAATGTTCAAAGGACTTCGAAATAGCTGAATAAATCATTTATCAATAACAAGACTTTATTAAATTTCATGCTGAGTGATCACAATTGGATCATGAACTAATAGAGGAATTATCAGACATTCAATACTAAATTACCTCAAGCGTATCACTTAACCATAAAGATTAAATAAAACTCTTCTGCAAGCACATGAAGTGATCAGCTTCATTGTATCCTATATTATGCATAATACTCAAAAATAGCACAATTGCCGGATGTCCGACAATAAAGTCCCCTTTTTATAAGGGTTGTTATGACACCCCCAAATCTGGGTTACTTGACCCCCGAGTTTGGTGCTCACGATCCACAATATAAATAACATTTAACTACCCATTTAATTATAAATAGGAACATACACTTTATTAACTGATATAGTCAATACATTACCCCAGGTTCTCTAACCTTAACATTACAAATATACCCTTTAGATATACAAAAATGGTTCACAAATACAACATAATAATAATGTTTATTACAACTAATCCAGTACTTTGCCTTTGCCTTTGTTCTTCTTTGATCCACTGGCCTCTTCGTTCCTAGCTGAAATATTTTATTTAGCAAGGGTGGAAAACAAATTTTCCCCGCAAGTTAAGACATACAATAAATGTATACGAATCATTAAGAACAGACTATCTATCTTGATAGAATAATGCCAAAGTTCGGGGAACTTTGAATTAGCTGAACAAAGCTTTAATAACTAACAAGTCTTCTCACAATCTATGCAACACAATAATTTGATAATGAAAGATTACAACGCTTTCAAAGTTTCTATGATATTCTATTGAATAATCAATAATCAATTCTACTCAATAACAAAGTGGAATATTTTCCAGATTTATGGTGAGCGATCTGTTGGATCTTGAACTTCTCTTCTCGAGTAACTATCAAATATTGGACTTTGATATACCCAGGTGTATCAGATAACTATAAAGATTAAATTATAACCCTATGCAAGTACTTAGAGCGGCCAACTTCTTGTACCTTATATTATGCATAATACTCAAAACGCGCGCAAAAGCCGATATACGACCAAATATGTTTCCTTTATATAAAAGGTTGTTCTTCTCAATCTTTGAATCAGAATTTGATTTAACAACGAAATATTATGATTTCAATATTTATTCACTTCTCGATCTAGCCAAAATAATTGGCATCGATCTGTCAATTATAATTGAATTATCGGTATCACAATTAGCACAATAATTCACAACACACAATACTGTAATTTACAGTCAGTCTGTCTCCTAGGCACATTATAACATAGCCATATTAGTGTTTATACCATATATAAACACTTATCAAGTCTAACTAGTTTGGTCTAGTTGGACTTTGGTCTCATCTCGTGCTTTAGTCACCTTATCCGACAATTTACACCTTTATTGTCAATTAAACTTGGTCTCTAAGCTTTAATATTATTTTAGATAAGTCAAATATCGTTTTTAATATTTTTCGAAAGCTTTTAATAATTTATAAATAATTATTATAATTTATAATAATTTTTCAAACACCTTGAAATCATTTTTAAATGATTTAATTATCAAATAATCTTATCATCAATAATATTTAATAGTATTAAAATATTAATGACATATTAGTCAAAATATTAAAGTTATTATTAATATCCTAAAATACTTTTAAATCATCAATATTCTACTTAAATGATTTTTAAAATAATAAAAATTATTTTTAAATCATCACCATTAATATTTAAATATTAATGAAATTATTATCAAAAAGTCATTAATTATAACTTCAAATATTTTTAAATTATTTTTCTCATTTTTAATTGATTTTTAAATCAATAAAATTATTTTAATTCATTTATTTAATATAATAATAAAATAAATCTAATATCATTAATATTAATTTATTAATGAGAATTCTTCAAAAATATTGAAAATTATATTTTATAATTCAAAATATTTTCTAACACTTTATTCTCATTTAAAATGATTTTTAAATCAATAAAATCATTTTTAACTTATTTATTTAATACAATAATTAAATAAATCTAATATCATTAATATTAAATTATTAATGAAAATTCTCTAAAAATATTAAAAGTTACATTTTATAACTCAAAATATTTTTACTTTATTCTTATTTAAAATGATTTTTCATAATATTAAATCATTTTTCTCTAATTTATTTAATACACTAATTAAATAAATTAAATATCATTAATATTTAAATAATTATAAATATTAATGAAAAATATCCCAAATAGTCAAAAATTATTTTTTATAATTTAAAATAATTTTTATAATTTATTTTCTATTTTTAATTAATTTCCAGAAAATCAGAAATTAAAAATTAAATAAACCGTCGCTATAGCCCTTTAGCGACACTTTTTGTCGTCTTAGGTGTTCTTGAGCCTCAAGAACACTGTCAGTCCAGTTTCAAAGGTGTCTTGTTTGACCGTTTGTAATTCTCATCTTAATCATGTTTTGGGTTTGTTTGAATACTGATCTGGTAGTAGGTTTGTAGTACTACAATTACCAAGCATTTTCTCGATCATACAACATCATATTTGCAAGATCCAGAGCTTCAAAGTAGGCGCCGACCTCATCTCTGGTTTTCTTCGGGTAACCCGAGACCTGAAACGATCATGAGGTACCACTTTGTGGTTCGATTTTAGCTTAGTTCTGGTCATCACTTAAGTGGTTTCTTGGTTCAAAGTTGTAGTCCGTATGTCAAGGAACATTACTATAACAATAGATAAGTCCAACAACAACAGATTCACAAGTTATGACTTAGTCAAAGCTTGTCAGAAAGTTCGTTCATACCGTTTCTGGGTTTTCCAGAAACTTAAACCGTGATCGTCAGGCCTAGTTTGACCACTTACTACACTTGATATATTGACTGTTTGAAAGATCTAAAGCCATGGATCTAGAGTTCATATATCAGGCTACAAAATAGATACAAACACACCATCATAACACTTACCACCTGACAGATCTGGGGCTAAAGAAAACTTGTCAGACGCTGGTTTAGGATTTCTAGGTTACCCAGAATTCACCCGGTCAACGTCGGTCAATGGGTTTTGACTATTAATAACTCACGATCTATGTAAAGACCCCAAATCCAGGTACTTGAAATCATAATTCAGTGCTTCACGATACCATTTCTATGAGTGGAATAATACTAATAATAATAACAATAATATAAATATTAAACTTGCTTTACATAATTATCAAAGTCTAGCTCCCAAGTACGTAACATTTAATCATTCCTTACAATACATGATAATAAAGTCTATTACATACGATAACATTGAAATCATTCAGCAACCTTTCCCTTTCTCTTGTCTTAACAGAGCCTTCAGGTTGTTCACACTTAGCTGAAAACATTTAAATTAAACAAGGATGAGCATTTGGTTGCTCAGCAAGTAATAACAATTATATATCTATAAGCTGAAAGAATTTAAATATTTTCTTTTTACTACCCTTCTACAACAAATCAATGGTTGTGAAGTAATCTGAACCGATAATAATAACATAACAACCCTCTTTCAAATTTTTGAAACTACGTACTGACTATAAATAGGGTTAAGGGAACATACTATGAACATTATTTTCATTTTGAAAAGGTTAAATGAAACTTCATCATGGCCGTCATAACTTACTGAACGCGGGGGTGATCAGCCCGTTGTACCCTGTATTGATTAATACTGCATGCAAGAACGATAGGATCGTTCACTCTGTCTGCCTTGGGCGCATAAAAGTTTTCCCGTGTAAGGGATGTTCATACTTGTCGGGGTTCCACCAAAGCAATTCGGTTGGATAATAATAAGGTTTTATCTTGTTCAACAATAATATATAATTCAACATATATGTATACGGGTAATTAACAAAGGTGTATCAACGTGTGATTAAATGCAATGATTATCCAAGTGGGGTCACTTGTATAACCATTTATTGAAATTAACGAACAGAATATATATCTGAATTACCATATACTAACATGTTGACAATTCAATGAAATGTATATAATATAGGATTAATAATGCATGCAATAATAATATAATTACAAACATTCTTACTCATGTCCATTGCATAAAGAAAATGCAAAGGTAGGATACTTGCCTGATGCGCTGCTTACAATACACAACTTAGTTTAATCTTTTATATCACGACCTATCATTAATCAAATCATTCGTTCGATTAGAACAATATACTATAACATATAGTACTGCATTTCACAGTCAGCATATAATCTAATCGCATTATCACACATGTTCAACAGTCATTGCATCACAAACAAACATTAATAGAGTCAAAATATCTAAGTCCAGATCAATTTCTAAAATATGTGATTGTCAAAACTGACTTTATTTTATCGAGTAATTATCGAGTTTAAGACTTTACCCCAACATTCAATATCCGTAAATATCAGTCATATTATTTTAAATGACTTAATAAACATTTATTAATTTATCATGAATTTTTAAACACCGAAATCATTATTAAATGATTTAAATATCAAATAATTCTATTATCATTAAATTATTATTAAACTATTAATAATACTTTTATTCATTTACCAATAGTATTAATATTTTATTCATTTACTAATATTATTAATCTTGATATTATTTAATTCACCTCTTAGTATTATTAGTTCGCTAATAATATTTTTATTCGCTTACTAATATTATTAGCATCTTAATAATATTTTAATACTTTACTAATATTATAAATCTTCTTAATAATATTTTAATCATGCATTAATATTATTACTTTAATAATATCTTACTTATAATACTTTTATTCATTTACCAATAGTATTAATATTTTATTCATTTACTAATATTATTAATCATTTAATAATATTTTATTCATTTACTAATGTTATTATATTTTTAATAACATTTTATTTAATCTCGAATATTATTATTTACTTAATAATATTTTAATCATCCAATAATACTTTAATTTAATATTATTAATCTTTTAATAATATTTTAATCATTTAATAATACTTTAATCATTTATTAATATTTTAAATCAAATATGATTAACCATTTAATAATATTTTAATAAAGTTTTAATCTTAATATTTTTATTTACTTAACAATATCATATTCTAATATTATTAATATCATAATAACATTTTAATAATTTATTAGATCAATAAACAATTTATTTTAATTGGTTACCCTTTATAAAACACTTTATTTAATATCCATAAAAGGTCATAAATAATATTTCTTATTATAAATTAGCAAAATACCCTAAAATAGTCATAATATTATATATTAGGAGTATTCAAGCATTAAAATCATATTTTTCTTATTTAAGACATCACTTAACTATTTATTTTCTTTTATTCATAACTTAATCATTTTTAGGAAAAATACCAAACTGATTCCGAAAATTCTTCTTTTCTGGTTTTAGACAGTACATGACCCAACAATGATCCCCAAATTTTTCTGAAATTTTAAAAAATGATCTACTATTTTTAAAGTTCCTAAAACATTCAGATCTTGCGTCATTTTTCATAAATTGAGTTCTGCTCAGAACAATCTGAAAATTTCAGGGTATGCTCTCCTAACATATATGAACATACTGTAAATATTTCGTAAATTTCCAGTGTATACACAGTGAGATATTCGAAGGTTAATATTTAGGAGTCCTTTACGGAAATAGTCATTACGCACAATCTATAACTCGAAACGTGTCCGTTCTTTTTTCTACATATAGATAACTTCTCAAGGTACCTCTTTGAATTTTACCAAATTTTTAAGAGACATGAAACAGTCCGAAACAGTCCCAAGAAAAACGGAACAGAAGCTATTTTTGGGTTTTTGAACCCTTAACATTCCAAGTGGACTGTTTTGGGGAAAATAGCCCCAAAGATTTCAAAACTTGCTAGATTTGTGTTCTATCACTTGGGTTTACTAGATAACTCATGTATCTAGCACCCCTCTTCGACGGATCACAAATCTAAGTTGGAAAACTTGAGTTATACAAGAATTAGTGGAAGAAAACAAGAGTTTTCACCCTTGGAGAACATGTGCTCATATTTTTCCTGTAAGCCTTTGATCTAACACTCAAGATACTTAGTTCCATACATGATAATATGTAGGACTAGGGTATCTTGAGTATTTGTTCATAACCCCAACAACTCAAGCTAAAAAAACAAAGTAGAAGAAGAAGATGAAGGTTAGGTTATACCTTGATTTAATGGCAACCTTCCTTGATTTACCAAAGTAAGTGATGAACTTTGGATGCATGAACAAACTAGCACTCCTCTCACTCTCTATATGGCCGAACCTCTCTCTCCTTTCTCTCTCTAGAAGTTGCTAGCTTGGGAGAAAAATTAGAAGAAGAAGAATGAGAGAAAGTGGAGTATTCTAGCAAATGGAATGGTTGATTCCTTATTATCCCCCATACTTTCTTTAACCCATGAATAAAAGCTTTTCCTTATCACTTTAATTAGTCTAATCATGATTAAGGATGCTTAATAAAGTGGCAACCAATGGGAGTTTGACAACCATGTCCTTTTGTGTAAGAGTTACTACTAATGGACATTGTTTAGCTTAATCATCTTGCCATAAAAAGCCTAATTTGCCGGTCCCTCTAGCCCCATTTTAACTCCCGATTTGCTTTTATTTTAATGCACAAATTTGATTAATCAAAAGTCTAAAATACCCTTAATCAAGTGGGCTAAGTATTGGTTTGCATTTTATTTTCTTTGGGCTCCCTCCTTAATTGTTTTGAGCTATGTAATAAACATAGTCTAGCAATTTCAATATATGTTACCCAATTTGATTATTTAGGATTTCCATTCCTAATCTTATGAAATTTAATTACCTATACATGTGACTTTAGCTCATAACCTAATTAGGTTCACAAGAATTAGGTTTAAAATTATTAGTCACTTGAAATAACAAAATTATCCACTTAAGTTGGTATACATATTAAATACTAACTCTTCCTTATTACCATAACCCTTAGGTTATTTAATTGTCTCACCTAATGTATAATTAGGTTGCGAAGCTTTCATTTAGGGTTTAAAATAAATAAAATTAGTTCCTAAAATTTGTAATTAGGGTTTCACACAGTAATACAAGGATTTGTCACATAACACCATAATTGACCAACCCTTCTTCGTCCACATATACAGTACATATTTATAGCACTGAAAAATCGAAATATAATTATTATAATAATTCTAAAAATAATTTCATATATTATATAAATAATATATGATTATATCTTCGGGAAAATAATTAATAAAACATTTCTACTATAAAATTAATTATGATAAGAATATAATTTATAATGATCAATAATTCTAAAATAAAATTATTTGTAACTATTCATATTTTTATTTATCACATAAATACATATACACACATTATCTTGGCACATATTCCCTATATTTAAAAAAAAAAAAATTATACGCAAAATTTCTAATTTACACACTTAGTCATGTATCAGCAATTTATGGCATTAGAATGAATAGTAATACTTATCATTTCAGAAAGGGATTCCCAAATTGAAAGTTAGCCCCCACAAACAGTTCTTGAACAACTTTTTATGCCTCAACTCCTTCAGGCAGAAACTGATTCAGAAGGATTCTCTCTTTTTCAGATAGATGAGTTTGCCAAACCTATAAGAATCCCCCATGAAATGTATAGAAAACTTGATGAAAGAAACTTCTTTTGAAGTTAAATATGGAGTGCAACATAAATTAATCCTTACCTCACATGAAATCCTTCAAAATTTTCAAATCAAAAATTTCCAGTGGAACAATAACTATATCAGCCATGACATTGTGGCAATTGGGAACAACATTGACCAAAAGTGACAAATCTCTCCATGCAATGCCGATCTGCTCCGTTTGGGCCACAACACTCTTTGTTTTGTCATCCCACTCAAGAACAATATTAGATATGATGCTTGAATCGTATTGTGACAATACCAATTTCTTCCTTTTCACTTTGTGTTGCTTGTGAGAAGCGTAACAAACAACACTAGCAACGTTCAAACGTTTCTTCTTCCACTGATCAGCAGCCATTTGCACAGAAGTGCGCCAAAAATTACAAGCAGAGCACTTTAAAAATTCTATTACAAGAAGCAATCTTGGTCTTGATCAACAAATTTCATTGCTCCATGTGTACACTAGAGAACCTGCGTCTATAAAGGAATGCATTAGCTAGCTAACCTACATGCATGAGTATGCATAATGACCACATTACATATTCAGTAATAGTGACAAAAACCTTTCGAGTGGATTGTGTGTCATTCCCAACTTGTATTCACATGAAAATTACCAAGGTTTTGGGCATGAAAAGTAAATTATAACAAAGAAAAGTAGCATATGATCATGATGCATGGACTGTAGCAATAGTGTTGTGACATGTATGAAAAAATATTTTGCAGTAAATGCACAAAACACTACCAAAAATCAAGAACAAAAGCACACTGTTGTCCTATAAGACAACATGAGTTATTGAGAACATATAAAATGGAAATTTACCATACTAGAATACAGTTGATGAGTGATTGTCCTAAGTTACTATATGCTTTGAAGCAATGAGTAATCTTAAAAATGTTGGATATCTTCGTTTTGTCTTGGACATTTAAATAAAACAGAGAGATTAATTCTTGCAAATTTCCCACCCCCAACAATAGTGTTGGAAGGATTCATAGGTAAACCATTAGGTTTCTTCTAAAAAGAATAAGTAACACAACAAAATCTCAAGAAATGACTCCAGTAAGCAGCTGAGACTAGGCATTCTGAACAAAGACATATTTTTGTTAGAAACCTAAAGAATGCATCAACTTTTACAGTATTTCCAAGTTCTACAAATCCAGAATTCCATAAACAAGTTTTGAACTGAATTAGCAATAGAAGAGTAATTCAAAAAATAAAAAAAATGATATGCTGAACTAGCATGAAAAGTTTCATTCCATTTGAATATGCGTTAGTTAAACAAAAGAGCAATAAATGTGAACTGATTCAAACATCAACACCAATAATACATCAAAACTTACTAAATCATAAAAACAATTTGCACCAAAAAGATTAAGATGCAATGACAGACCTTCAAATGGGTTTTGTCTTTTTCTTGATCCTTGCGTTTCTTTTATGTTAGAACTTTGAACCTCTCCATCAGCAGGCAAATCCATACAGTCAAAATTTTCTTTTCTAGTATTCTTAAGCTGTTCAAAAGCTACATTAAGTCCACATCTAACCTCTGATTCTCCTATTTTATTTCCAAAATTCTCTCCTTTACTAGATCCACTAACACCCCCACCACTCCCAAGTGATGAAAGAAACTCAAATGACATACAACTTTGGCTACTTTTCACAATAAAAAGAGAAATTCTTGCGTTTATTTGTTGCAAAGGTAGTGTTTAAATCCTTAACTCCAGTATCGAATTCCCTAATCAAACAATTTTGCTAAATTAAAATTGGCAAAAAAGTACCTGAACAGATTTGGGCAGAATAGACCCTTTTTGCAGCTTACGATTAAGGAAATAGGACAGCGATACATTCATATCTTTGCCAGGTGTTTTGGTCTGTCCATTTTCTTTACCATCAATAGGCCTGAAAGAAATTAAGCAAACCCCATATCCAATTTGAGCAAAAATCAAACACAGAACCGTTAGAAAGTGAAAATTAGGGTTAGTGTTAGTTTTTTTTTGTTGATTGTATACCTATTTGAAGAGCGATGTCCCAAAACCCTTGTAGTCAGATGTTTTGAAGAACTCATCTATCCGCTTCAATATGTTTCAAAAGCGCTAAAAGATACTGTCAATTTTAAGTTTTCATTTAAGCGCTCTTTTGCTCCGTGTTTTTTACATAGATAACCTTATTTTTAAAATGTTATCTATTTAAAATCAAAAATTATCCTTATAAATAGACAACAATTTTCATATGTATCTATAATGTTTTGTTAAAAAACGTTGTAAAAAAAAATACTACAACGTTTTTTATAAAAACGTCATCTTTTAAGTGTTGTCTTTTTATGGTTTTGTACTAGTGCTTATCTGATCAATCATTGATCAAAAATTCTAAACAGTACAAACACGTGCTCATTAATATAATTATTTTAATTATATTTTCTATTGAATCCCTATCCGAACTTAGGGTTAGGGTTTTAAATTCTCAGTTAAGCACAACTCTACTCTTATTCTCAGTCAATACACAAATTGACTATTTCTCACAGCTCGTATCGCAGATACACAGCACAATATTGATAATTAATATTAATAAATTCGGATTATTCGAAATACCGGGTTATTACAGTTGTTCATCTCAGTCTTACATCATGAGTCCATACCACAATAATATGGCTTGGATTGAATTACAGAAATACTAAAGATTTCAACATATAATATCCATATTGATCTAGCCGAAATAATTGGCATAGATCTTTCAATAACAACTTAGTTCAAATATTAGGACATTTCATGCTTTAACGAGTATTAGTCTCGCCAAACCAATTGGCTGAGACATAACTCATAAACTGTTCAATAATAGAGAACAATCAAGTGCACTGTGTGACACCCCCAAAATAGGTACACATAACCCATTCTGAGTCGTCAAATACATGGTATAGAAATTAAATACAACTTCATTTATACAACTATTAACTGTCGCGAAAAATACGAAAAAACATAAGTTATGAGTTTTAATACAAATATTGTCTTGTAGACAATATCCAAACTCAAATAAAGTCCTCATTACAATTATTATCACACTATTTTATAGAATAGTGAGGACTAATATAGCAACCATCTTGGACCATCACTCAATTCCCTGACTAGTTCCAGTTATATTCTCATTTTCCGAAGAGAACAATGAAAGAAAAGGGCTCAATTAGCCCAGTAAAGAATATTATGACTAAGATAATGTAAAATAAATTATCCTTAGTCCTCAACAGCGAAAAATCTGATAGAATATAATATACAACAAGTTTTAGATCAACAACTGCAGCAGAAATATCAATCCATTAGAAGAATCAAGTAGAGTATGATGTCTACTATCTTCTATGATTTTAAAGTCCATCATCAATATTGTATCTCTGTAACACCAATCAATAAATATTTTAAATAAACAAATTATCCATGCACTACAGGCTAATGAAATTCATTTGTATCACCAGTGGTCATGATCATGCCAAACACCTTTCCATCTATGCACTATGGGCCAAAGAGGACTTTCACCACAACATTTGTCTGTAACATTACAGGTCATGATTATACCAATACACAATTTCTAGTCATAATCATACCAATTAAATTCCATATTTACACTACGGGCCAAAGATGACTTTCATCACAATATAAACATGAGGATGATGAAAATAATATAAAGAATCAATCAAGTGAGATCAAGGATAAATATTAGAGATTTATAATTCAATTTATCTAAAGTTCAAGAATGTCCAAATTGTCAACATGATAACTGAGTAAAATTCAGGAATAATATTAATGTATCAAAAATAATTTGGACAGAAAAGAAACCAATTTTGTCGTGAATAATACCTAGTGAATAGTACCCGAGTGAATAGTACCTTGAATAAAAATATTGAAATTTAATAAGAAAGTTCATACCAATATTTCAATAAAACGATACTAGATGAAGCGCAAAATTCAAGGATATTCTACTAATTTCAAGGATTATAGAAGCAATACTTATCAAAATAAGTGTAGATTTATGAATATGAAACAAAATAATATCACTTACATTCTATAAAGTATGGAAGAAAATAATATTCCTTACGAATGATGAACGAAAATAATATCCCTTACCTTAGTAGAAGACTAAATCTGACTAATATAGCAGAGATATTCTTGAGAAAAATATTGCACTATTAGTAACACTCAAAGTGTTCTTATACTAGCAAGAAATACGCACAATATTATGGAAGAAGAATTCTCTGATTCTAATGTGATTTTCATTTCTTAACTAGGAGTGAGCAAAAATCGGATAAAATCGAACTACCGAACCGAACCGAATCATTTTAACCGAATTATTTCGGTTTTCTGTTTTTTTTTGAAATTTCGGTTATATCCGAATTACTATTCATGTTCGGTTTGGTTTGGTTTTCAAAAATAGATTATTGGTATCCAAGAATAGCAAAATTGAATATTTAAAAAAATAATTATTAATCATATTATCTATTAACACTTAACACTTTACACTTGAGTCTTCACTATCGATTCGAGAGACCACGCCACGACCCGGTATCAATATTTCTAATCACTCCCCATTTTGTTTTTCCGAGTTTTCCCCAATCTATTTTGCCCTAACCCTTACCCATTCGTGGGTTGCGGTCGCCCAGATCCGAGAGATCTCAAAGACTTTCATTCTCGATTCCTCACTCCGACTCGGTCACTCTCTCGATCGACTCTCGTCTCGAACCTCTCATCTCGACGAACCCTCACTGACGTCTGACTGTCGTCTCGACCCTCCGTCCCTCACTGACTCTCTGCCTCGCCGAGTCGCCGTCTCTGCCTCGCCGAACCCTAACTGACTGTCGTCTCTATCTCGACAAACCCTCACTGACTGTCGTCTTGACCCTCTCGTCATCGCCGACTCTCCGTCTGACTGAGTCGCTGTCTTTCAAGTAAGCATTAATTATTTTGGTGGTGGTTTTTTCCTTCTATAATTTTTGCCTGCACGTTTGTTGTGATCTTTGAAACTCTATACCTTTTTCACCCTGTAGTTATCTGTGTATTTGTTAGGGTAGAAAAATCCCATAGTCTTATACCTATTCTCGTCTCTGTGACTCTGTTTTTGAATGCCGAATGGCATATGCATCCATGTGGAATTTGTTTCCTTATTATTATGATATTATAACTGATCTATTATGATATTATGACTGATTTATGGTGATTTATGACTGATATTATGACTGATTTATGCATCCATGTGCAATTTGTTTCCTTAAGTTATAGAGTTTGACTTAGTCTCTAATCTCCATGTTTACTTGTTACATTTTATATAAAATATTATGGTGATTGTGTTTTTTAACGATTCCTGTCGTAATTTGATGCATTTGTATGTCATTGTGATTTGTAGATGATGTCAAGAAGTATTTTAAATGATTTGCACATGGTGGATGATACGGACGAGCCTAACCTTAATGACCTTGATCCAATTGGACATGGGAGAGAGACAAACGACAGTGTTCCCACCAATATAGAGCCCGGGTCAAAAGAACCCACGACAAGTACAAAAACTACGGGACACTCGGAAAGTGTAAAAATGCCAAGAAAAAGGATGGCACCTAGATCCAAGGTGTGGACTGAGGGGCACTTCATTCCCGTTAAAAATAAGGATGGTAATGTCATCAAAGGTAAGTGTACTTATTGTGAAAAAGAATTAGCTGCTGATTCATCTTCAAATGGCACTACTTCTTTAAGAAATCACTTTAGAACTTGTAAAAAAAATCCTATCAACATGGACAAAGCTCAACCCCAACTTGTAGGGATTAAAGAGGGTGAGGGTGAGGGGGAGGGAGGGGCATGTGAGGGTACACTCACTTCTTGGAGGTTTGATCAAGAAGCGGTTAGGGCAGTCGTAGTTCACTATCTTATTGTAGATGAACTTTCTTTCAAACATGTTGAGAAGGAGGGTTTTAAAAGACTTATGCAAGTTGCTTGTCCTAGGTTTCAATTGCCTTCACGTTTTACATTTGCTAGAGATTGTATTCGTTTGTATGAGAATGAGAAGAGTAAGTTGAAAACAATCCTTAGAAAACATTATGAGCGTGTTTGCCTCTGGTGACTCTTGGACTTCTAATCAACGCTTGAATTATATGTGTGTTACTGCTCATTTTATTGATGAAAACTGGAAATTGCATAAGAAAATCTTGAATTTTCGAACCATCACAAGTCATAAGGGGAAGGACATTGGGGAAATGGTTGAGTCTTGTCTAATTGAGTGGGGACTTTCTAAAGTTGTGACACTCACTGTAGATAATGCTAGCTCAAATGATACTGCGGCGGCTTACTTGAGAGATAGATGTACATACTGGAAAACTAATGTCTTAGATGGTAAATTCATTCACATGAGATGTATTGCTCACATTATTAATCTTGTTGTGAATGATGGGTTGAAATTGATTGAGAAATCTATTGAGACAATTAGGCGTGCAGTGAAGTATGCAAAACAATCTCCAGCTAGGGTCAAGTCATTTAAGGACTATATTGAGTATTGTGGTCTTGAAGATAAGAAAGGCTTGAGTCTAGATTGTCCAACTAGATGGAACTCAACTTACTTGATGTTAAGCTCGGCCTTAAAATACAAGGAAGCTTTTGATCGATTTGGGTTTAAAGATCGAGGCTTTGAAAAAGAGATGGGGGGCAAAAATATTCCAACGGACTCGGATTGGAATAGGGCCAAATTGTTTGTTGGCTTCTTAGAACATTTTTATAATCTCACTGTAAAAATTTCAGGCTCATCTTATGTCACATCAAATAATGCATTTCTTGAAATATGTGACATTTATATTATTTTGAATGATTTGGAAAAAAAGCGATGATATAGAATTACAAAAAGAATGGCTAAAGGCAATGAAAATAAAATATGATAAGTATTGGGGAAATGTTACAAAAATGAATATGTTGTTATATATTCCCGTTGTGCTTGATCCTCGGTATAAGTTGAGTTTTGTTCAATTTGGTTTAGAAAGAATGTATGGAAAGGGTGAAATTGAAGTTGAAAATCCGTTGGAGGGTTTGGAAATAGATCTTCACTTTGATATTGATAATGAATATAGGAATTTAGAATATCAATCAAGTAATCGAGCCCTTTGGGATGGAGATTGCCGATAGTAGTGTGAAGAGATCGATGGAAGATTTGTTTAATGAGTACGGAAAAAGTATTCAACTCGAAAAAGTGGAAAATCAAGTGCAAGTAACATGTCAATGTCATCCCAAGGTTCTAGTTCAATGGAATCCCAAAATACAAATAGAATTACAGAAGAGTTCAAAAGGCGTCGGACCGGAGTTGTACTTGGAGACAAATCTGAATTGGACAAGTATTTAAGTGAAGATGTGGATGGAGATATTGATACTTTCGATATTTTGGGGTGGTGGAAAGCTAATAGTGAAAGATTCCCTATCCTTGCACGTATTGCCCGTGATGTGTTGGCTATTCCCATTTCTACCGTTGCTTTGGAGTCCGCATTTAGCACGGGGGGACGTATTCTTGATGCATTTAGGAGTTCATTGTCTCCTAATATGGTGGAAGCTCTCATATGTTCTCAAGATTGGGTTAAAGTGAAGAATCACATTGATGTGGAGGAAGATATCGACTTTGCTTCTAAACTTGAGTGTGGTAATAATTATTGTTTTTGTTTATTTTATTGAACTAATAAAACAATTGTTTGTTGAAGCTAATGTGTTTAATTAATATTTTCAATTTTCGTGATATCGACTTGAGCCTTATTCTTAATGATGCCAACGCGTTTAGTGACTCAACTTGATTAATGAGGTAAATTCGTCTTTCTTTTTTCTCTCTTATATAACTCTTCTTTTTGTCTGATTTCCTTATTTTTGTTCGATTAGAGTTTAGTAATTATGATATTGGGTTTTAAGTCTCCGTTATGGGAATCTATGGAAAATATGCGTTATGGTATATGGTGTTTCTGAGTGGCCCTTATCTAATGTGCCTTTTGATTTGTTACTGGAGGTTAACCATCATATCTGTTTTATTTTTATCTTCTCAAACTTGACAACTTTTAAGCATTTTGATTATAGTTTTGAATTTTTGATTACAGTGATGTTCAACAACAGTTTTCATGAGTAATTAAATTCTGTCCATTTTAAGCATTTTCTCATTAATTCTTGCCTTTATTGTAGCCTCATGATAATAATACATAGATTGTTTTGTTCCAATGAGAATATTATAGTAATATCAATGGTTTCTTCTCCATTTTGTGCTCAATGTTCTTTTCAAGTCGTTGAATTGATGACATCTTTAGTTTCTTCTCGATTTTAGTTCTTTATAACAAGAACTAATGAATTATTATTGACATTGTGCGATTAAAGGTGCTTGGGACTTTGGGAGACCGCCTTTGCCGCGGTGAAGCTTGTTGTCTTGTTGATCTTTGAATCGGCGATCTTAATGGTGCTTGTGGTAGGCTACGATACGCCCTCTCTCTAAACAGATTTAGATGCGATGGTGCTTGGCGCTTGTTATTTTGTTAAAGAATGGTGGTGCTTGGCGCTTGTTATTACAGAATGACTTACTAAACTTCTCGGTTATGCGTAATAACTTGTTGGCTTCTTGGCTTGTTAGTTTTTAAAAGTGATCTTGTAAAAGTGTTTGGGGTTGTAACTTGTAAGGTTGTTAGTTGTTGACTTATTGCTAGTTGCTACTTGATGTTGATCTTGTAATTTTATTTTCTTTGGCTTCTTTGTTGGACAATTGGATTTGGAGTGAGTGGAGTCGCCTCTTTTCGGTCTGGACCTTTATTAAACTTTTAATTTGCATTTTGTTGGGCGGTGTTTGCTATTTGCTAAGCAATTAACATGTGTATGTTGATTCGGTTTTACTAGAATTAAAATTACAATTCGGTAATTAAATTATTAATAATTCGGTTAATAGCAAATTTCGGTTTTTACTTCGGATATTAAAATTAGCGTTATTTCGGTTTTCGGTTATAACCGAATAGCTTATTCGGTTCGG